>JAULJY010000053.1:5000-497076 GCA_030770085.1 Oryza coarctata | reverse complement strand
GAGCCCGCCTATCAGATGTGCCTCCTAGCTCCACGACACGGGCTATCGTGGCAGCCCCCACAACCTAGAGCAATAGTTGCCAGGTGACCCCTTGGTCGACCTTCTCTATTACCAGGCCACCCACTGGCTTGGCCACTGGGCTGGCTCCCTGTGCGCTGACTGGGCTGATCGTTGGTTTGATCACTAGGCCAACTACTAGGCCGATTGCACCGACTGGTTCTCCTGTTGCCATTCCGCCTAGCTTTTTCGCTAGGCCATCTACGGCCGCGGCTATTCTACCACCCCCATCGCTCAGCACTGGTGTGATACCGACGCATGCTCGCAGCGCACACGTGCCTAGCGTTTCCCGATCATCGGTCACTCTTGGCACCTCTCCAATGCCTCCTGTCATCAATGCTCACCTAATGGTAATCCATGGCAAAGATGGCATCCGGCAGCACAAGTACAAAGAGAGCTACCATGTCACTACTTTATCTCCAACCCCTCAAACATATCGGGTAGTATTGGTGGATCCTCACTGGCATGCCGCCATAGAGAACAAGTTTACGGCCTTGCAAGCAAACAACATCTGAGATTTAGTAGTGCGTTCTCCTAGCGCCAATGTTGTCACCGAGAAATGTATCTTCTGCTACAAGTTAAAGGCAAACGGCTCTCTTGATCAGTACAAGGCTAGATGGGTCCTTCTGGGTTTTACTCAGCATCCTAGGATTGACTTTGATGAGACCTTTAATCCAGTGGTGAAGCCTGCTATAATCCGCACAGTTCTGAGTTTGGCTTCCTCACGTGATTGGCTGATTCATCAGCTAGACATCATGCCTTCCTCCATGGCACTCTTGAGGAGACATTATATTGTATTCAGTCATCTGGTTTTGTTGACACCTCTCATCCAAACATGGTGTGCCACCTCAACAAATCTCTCTATGGCCTCAAGCAAACCCCCATGTATGGTATAGCACCTTTGCTAGCTTTTTCGTGTCTCTTGGATTCTATAAAGTCAAAGTCTGACACCTCGCTTTTCATCTATCAGTGTGGTGCTAACTATGTGTACCTCCTTCTCTATGTTGATGGCATTGTTTTGATGGCTTCTTTCCCAGCCTTACTCTACTGGGTGATCTCAGCACTTCAGTCCAAGTTCTCTATGAAGGGCATGAGTGATCTTCATCACTTTCTCAGTATCAGCATCACTCGGCAATCTTCATGTCGCTTCCTCAGTCATAATCAATACAACCTTGAGTTACTCGAGCATGCTGGCATGAATAATTGTAAGGCCTGCTCTACACCAGTGGACACCTGCTTGAAGCTCTCCTCTTCTGAGGGGGCTCCATTTTAGATCTGACTAACTACCGAATTTTAGTTAGCGTTTTGCAGTACCTCACCTTCACTATACCTGATATTGTCTATGTTGTTCAGCAGGTGTGTCTTCACATGCATGATCCTTGAGGGCCTCACCTTGCCGCCCTGAAGTAGATTCTCCGCTATGTTTATAGCACTGTGAATCATGGTCTGGTCATTTGGCGGTCTCCTATGCATAATTTGGTTGCTTACTCTGATGCTAACTGGGTCAGTTGTCTCGATACTTAAAAGTCCACTTCGGATTATGCCGTCTTTCTTAGTAATAACTTGGTCTCCTAGTCCTCTAAACACCAAATCATAGTATCACATTTTAGCACAGAGGCAGAGTATAGGGTTGTTGTTAATGCAATGGCTAAGTCATGTTGGCTACACCAACTTTTACATGAGCTCCATGCTCCCCGACTCAGGCTACACTGATTTATTATGATAATGTCAGCACGGTTTATCTCTCAATGAACTTGGTCTAGCATCAGCGCACTAAGTACATCAAGATCTATTTATATTTCGTTCGAGAGAAGGTCGCTCTTGGGACAGTCCACGTACGATCTTCATGTTCATATGACGTCTCAATATACTGACATCTTTACTAAGGGTTTTTCTATATTGGTGTTCTCTAACTTTAAGTCTAGCCTCAATGTCCGCTTGGCCGATATTGTGACTACAGGAGCATGTTATTCTTATATTATTTTTGGTATGGTAAGATAGTATTATTTTTAGTATTGTATCGTCGATAATCTCTTCTAATGTTAGGTTGGACAATTATAGAAGGTTTCGGCTATATATATTATGCTTCCCGTGATCAATTTATTATCACATTGAGCTTCTCCATACTTCTCGCTTAAACGCTCTCACAAGGGTGAGCTACACACTTGGGTGGACCTTGACATATCTAAATCTTGGTTGCCGATTCAGCTCGACCTCATCAGCCTCGGCTCTGGCAAATTTTGTGTAGCCAAGATGTTCTCTTCCATGAAGCACGACGACATAATTGACTCAGTTTGCTGTCCTCACTGGCCTGCAGATGGTGTATCCCCGTGGTACCAAAGAAGATCAAGGGGGTGTCCGGATGATCAAGCACAAGTCCATATGCTACCCCTTTGGCTGCTATAACATACAACGGGTTTTCTGAAACTATCGATAGTATGTATCATTTTGGTTTCTATGAAGCAATGCTTTATATAATATATATCCATTTTGTCGTCCACATTTCTAGGTGGACTGTAAATAGGAGAGTACGTACAACTGTGCCTTCTGCTTGCATTGCGTACACTGCCATTTGCAACCCCCTGCTACTCTGCCGGCAGCATATTCATGTGCTCCCAAGCATGTATATATGCTCCAGCAATACAGTAATGTCACCAGGGTGGGTACAACCAACTTTCCCTTTGCACATTACGGCGATATATCTTATCTGAAAAACTTACCACATGATGAGATCAACCATGAAATTGATGTCCCTTCCTTTACAAGTGGCATCACGGTTCTGGACCAGATACTTCAAACAATACATGGAAAAGAAGAAAGCTATTTAGATGTAGCATTGCAAGAACAAAAAAAATTAGTCCAACCATTGTACTCAGAAACTGCAGTCCAAATCTCATGTATTAATAAGCCATATTCCCAGCATTGCCCCCAGTTCTCTACTCATTGTTTTAAATTACATGAAAAATGCTCAAACGTGAACTATTTTGTACACTCACTTGAAGATGTAATCCTCATGTTACAGTTGCCATCGTATTACACTTCAACAACAATCTCTAACCACAATAGGGGTTACATCTGTTCCCAAATCAACAAAATATAATATAAATATCAGCACTCCATCACTGGGCCTTCTGAGATTCACATTTTGTCGGTGGTGAAACAAGAGTGCGCCAAAGGTACTTCCCACTTGCCATGTCCACCATTGTCCAGAATCCTGTTTTCAAAGCCGAACCAACCTACATTTCATGCAAAGTTATACTTCAGTCGGGAGAAAATTATGTAAACAGCAAAGAGGTGAAGCCCATGACTATGCTATAGCTTGGTTAGGAAATAAATATACAGGCAGACGCACTCAGAAAGCATGAAAATGTGGCACCAGCACCCTTTTTTACAACATACTACATAAGATACACACTGGAGCGTAAACTGGTGATATAAGTGTTAGGACTTAGAAAACATACATCTCAGATGTCGTCAACTAGACAACAACCCAATTCTTTCCCTAGTACTTCTTTCAACACTACCTCATCTCCAGTATTATAAACAATTATCAATACAGAATCCTTAGGACAGGTTCACAATGTAATACCATGATCCATGGTATAACACTAAATATAAGAAGTACCGCCAACTAGCCATGGACCATGCACAGTTCCATGTAGCAGTTTAAGCAGCATTCCTTATCAAGCATACTGCAACTTTTTTTTTAATAATAAGAAGAACAACAGGCGAATGCTTTGACTATTGTAGTATTAAAACAGTGATTTTAGTATAAGTAGATCCAAATCATGTATGCATAGATTGTGGAATGATTGGTGTTAGTTCCTTTTCAACCTCCAAGCTTTAGACAATCAGCAAGAGTCAATAAAACCATGCCGAAACATTTGCCCTGATTGATATAAGCCTGACAAAAATGAGCTAAAATGAAGCTGTCTATCTACTACAAATTAGCATAGCACAATTGGATTTTTTTTTTGTTGCTGTGCATAGAGTTGATTATGTTAGCAACTAGTGAGGTACTGCTGTGAAGAAGAAAAAAACAAGAGACATCATGTTTATTCACTAACAACAAACATGCTTCATTTTTTTTTCTGCAAATTAGGCATTGCTGCAGCATTTCACTTTTTTTTTCTACTTTTCATAGGAAAATTAGCCAACAGATTTCATTGTTTTTCCAGCAGTAACAAAAAAGCCTTGCTAGAATTGCTAGCTTTATCCAGCAACAGCAAACTAGACCCCAATGGCAAGACACAATGCTTTGCCTTGCAAGAATATGGGGGTCACAAGGGGAAAATACCTCCTAGCAGCAGTAGGATTAAAGCGTAAGTCAAGCAATTGGAATAGCCCTTGTGCGGATGAAACGTGTGTGAGAGGGTAACCTAACCCAAGAATAAGGTGGAACGACCGTGCAATGTGGCACCAAGAAAGATTGGGGTTTTTTTTACCTTGGAATGGAGGGGCACGGGGGCCCTAGAGGATTCGGAGGCGGAGGCGGAGGCGTCGTCCTGGAGGTCGGGTTCGGCGTTGAGGCCCCTGATGAGGAAGAATCCGGCGATGGTGGCGGAGAGGAAGATGAGGATCACCCGCAGCGGGCACATTCCTTCTTCCCTTCCCTCCAAGGGTGCTCCTCCTCGAATGTCGTCGAATCAATGAATGAACCAAGGAAGGAAGGAAGCTAATCGAAAGGAAGGAGGGGAAGCAAGGCAAGAGGGGAAGAGGATTGGGGAAGGGAGGAGCAGTTGGGCTTTCCTTGTCTTTGACTATCCCGCTGCAGGAAGGGGGAGGCAGCACGCCCCACCTAACGCCACCAGCCTCTCTTCTCCTCCCCCTCTCTTTCCCCCCTCCTCTTGGGAATATTAAAGTAACAAATCTCAATGTAACAACAAGAAGAAGAAGAAGGATACACACACGAGGCCGAGCTCGATGCCGACGCCGTGCCCTGCATCAAGCTAGCTAGCGAGAGCGCGGAGGAAGAAGGTGAATTCTCAAATCGCAGGGAAGAGGAAGAGGACAACGCACATGAAGGTCCCATGGTAGGTCACATGCTAATAATAAGGCATACAACTTATTAAAAAAAGAATAGTAACTTATTGGTAACTTTTTATATGTTTTTAACTATTTAAAAGTTATTGCTAAAAAATAAACTTTGATAAAAAAACTTTAAAATCAACTTTAAAAATTAGGTTTTAAAATTTAAATTTTAGCAACAATTAATTTCATAAAGAACAAACGATAAAACCCTTTTACTATAGCGCATGATAATTGCTAGAGAGCTGCTTCGGCGCTTGAAGGAGGAAGAAGAGGAGACAGGGACAATATCATCTAGGATGTTATTCTGGCGAAGCCATCCTTGCCTAACATTTTACTGAACCCTAGTGATGGTATTCTAATAAATTTACTTATTTTATGATGGTAGTTATACAATTTTCTCTCTCGCATATTGATCTCTTCTTTTTCTGACGCGTTATGATGCACAACATGTTGTTATATACTCCTCGGTTCCTTTATACTCCTTTCTTCTATTTTTTATAACATTTGAGACATGTTTGTGTAAATTAAGGAGTAGTAAATTTACCGTTCTGTCCTTTATCCCTTTTCATCCATATGTTTGTCCATGCTACCACCGTTAAGGCTTTAGACAGCAAGGAGTGAGCACCACCAAGGCCTTGGACGTCGAGGAGGAGCATGGTGCAGCATAGCACTGTTGTCTTCCTTGACGTTGGCTTGCTCATGGTCTCTCCTATGCCACCGCTGGCCCTACCTGTGCCACCACAGGAGAAGAAATCCATGGGGTGATGCTCTTCTTTCTCACGCTACGTCTCGTTCCTCCCACCAATTCAAAGCGTGCAATCGAAGAAAGGAAGAGCAACGCTTGTGAGAGAATAGAGGATCAAGCGCTTGCAAGAGACAATTTTAAGGTTAGTTTATTCCAAGAGAAATCATCTAGAAAATCAAGATAAATTAAGAAGCAAGGAATCATCATGGTATAGGATAAATTCAGGATGTGGAGAAACTGACCTTGAAACTTCTTACACTTGAGGCTAGGGACATGGAAGCGGCACTACCTAAAGGTGCGTGTGATGGCATGGTCGACGAGGTTGGTGGCACCATCGACGGCAATACGAGCAATTGAGCATGCCCAATCCTTAGGATCCTAGCGGTGTAGGCATTGGAGGTTCACGTCGGCGATGGCTCCCTTGTGAATGGTGGAGTAGCTACCGATGGAAAGCATGAGGAGGTTTTCGACACCATGAAACCCTATACTGTTGTCAGAGGCTAGAGGAGCAGGGCAGCATTGGAGGATAGGAGTGAAGATGGTAATACAGTTGATTTGGCCTATAGCATCATACATTTTGACTCATTTTGGTTTGACTCGTAGCATCATAAAAAAACAGAGAGAGTATTTATCATCTTTAACCGGTTTTGTTGTAAAATTGACTATAATTAATTTTTAAATGATTAAATTGATAATATGATACTATTTAAGTATTTAGAAATATTTTTAAAAAAGATAAATGGTCAAAAGTCTAAATATTAATAGTTCTTGGTGACAAATATAAAGGGATGGAGGGAGTATATGACACTTATAAAGCTTTCATTAGTTACAACTGTTCATTAATTATACTCCAGTTGTTAAAATTCTCGACCACACTCTATTGGTTCTATCCGTAAAGCTATTAAATAGTAGATAGTGAAAAATAGTATATATCGGTAGTGTCTAGACTAAAGTAAAACATATGGCCATATGCCATATTCAGGGAGAGCTTCGTAAACCATATATATCTCTCTCTTTCTTTTTGTTTCTTGAGAACTTGAACCTTATCTTGCCTATATGAATTTCATCCCTTAAGCCCTTTTAATTGTCCTTAAGGTTTTTTTAATCAGTATATATGCCACAGTCCCCACGTTTTCTTCCATGGCGGGTAGCAAGTTAAAAACGAGCCCAAAGAAGCAAGATGGTATTATCGAAGATGGAGCACAAAAATCTTTAGTATTATTTCATAATTCATTAGTCTATCAATGCATATTATTTTATTGTTGGTTTGGAAAGTCAACATGTGCACTGGATTAGTGGTTACCAACTATGCTTAAATTCCATCTATAAAGAACTATGTCTGAATTTGTTTGCACAATATTGGAGTGCACGTCATTGTCCAGCTAGCTGTAGCCACTGAGATTCTCGGAGGCAGACCGGGATACAGCCAAGCAGATTTGTTGCAGTTAGGTATATAAGTGTAGATGGTCTTTGTGGCCTGGGTTTTTTACAAATGGATCATTTTCTAAACTTAATTTACAAATAAAATTTTGTAAAACTTATTATAAAAATAGATCATTGGCTCGATGCTAATAACCTTATGGTTAATATTAAATGTTTTGGAGTCAAAATTTATAGATCTAGGACCACCAAGACCATCAACTAAGTCATACCGATCCTATGTAAACTAATAATGCGAGGGTGTGACCTCCTCCCTCCTTATTTTCTCTCCCCTTCAAGTCATGTTGATTTTACATTGGATTTCATGTGGAAATTGACAAAGCATGGTAATATTTCATTTTCCTGATTTATTTTTAGTTTTAGAATAAAAACTGGGATGAGATCGGCCCCAACGACACAGGCATTGACCCTCAACACCAAACAACTGGCACTGCCCCATCCACTTATCAGCCATGATGGACACCATACCACGGCATGGTATGATCTTAACGTTGGGATCATTGGAGACTATGATGTGGAGTTCCAAGTCTATTTTTAGGGGTCTATTTGGAAAATAAGATTTCAAAGGGACTAAAATGTAAAAAAAATACAGCTTCGTGGCTGAATAGTTGGAGGAAAAAAGAGCCAGATACAGAGAAGCCTAGCTAGCCGCGTACAAACAGGGTGGTTGGGGCGAGTCCCATGTGCTAGCTAGCCGGCCCAAACTATACCCTGGACAGAGTACCGAGTACGTGAGCTGCTTTCGACCGATCGATGACATGTTTTTCTCCCGTTGAGAAAATATGGAAGACAAGCATCCGATCCAACTGTATTGGTCGTTGTTTGGAAGAAAGAAAAACAAGCTGTCGATCAGCGTCAAGCCTAGCCATCGAAGGATATATAACGTCTGGTTTTATATGCATGCTGTATCGATCATAGCAAGTTGCCAAGTTGTAAGCTTACTTCGTTTCTTCCAAGCATTTGTTTCTACTAATGACTTTTCTTGCTCCATCTCCTCCCAATTCTGAAACGGGGTCGAAGGAAGTTTTTATCTATTTCGACGAGCAGTCGTTCCATCGCTCTCAAGCTTGTGGCGCACACAACAGGCCACTTGCACAGTTGCAAGAGGGACAAGGGCCGCCCAACTAGTCTGAGTCTTAAACCAGATAGATACGCATGCATGTGCATCACTCTAGTCAAGTCCGGCGGCATACCTGCAAATACCTAGTCTTAAACCAGAGAGATACAACACATCATCTGCACATTTTTTTTCTGGAGATATGGCAACCATATCATGTCCAGCCTCACCTATCCAAATGCTTGTTTTTCACAAGAGGGTGCTAGTCTAATATCATATCTGCAATTCCCTAATCTTTTGACTGAGATACATCCAACAACTCTGAATATCTCTGCACAGGCAGTGAGTGAGCTTTGGTCATGCCGCAACCAATGCCCAATTAATCATGTCCACGAACAGAACAAAATAGTTAGGCAGGCAGCTAGCTAGTGACCCACTTGCAATGCCTTCTTGCACACAGCTTTGGTTTGACTACTGTGCACCTTGTGTTCCCAGCCCATTTTGCATTGAATCCAAATAAAAGGTTAAATGCGCCAAAACATCAGGTGAGAGGCCTAATGCAAACGCATGTTAACAGGTAAGTGATACTAAATAAAAGGGGGCTATCATTCGTGTCAAAGGAAGGAATACAGTCCAACATATCACCTCAACTTCCTAAACTCAAATGGGGCAAGGAAGCCTTGGCCCAACATTGTGTTCTATATGTTCTATGTTGTCCCTTTTTGATTGAACGACCAAACTGACTGTATATCAGGATTAGATGAAAAATAACCACCGCCAACATGTGCCCCTGTTGGTGAGCAAATCTTACTAGCTTCCTGATGTCCATTCAGCACCACTGCCTCCCTGCATAAATCATAACCATAAAAAGTCTTTGAGTTCCAGGAAGGCGAACGTATCTACTTTGCATAATGCATGACTAGTCAACAGCAGTAAATAAAATTGACCCATCAGTTGAAGCATACAATTTTTATTATTAGTTGCCTAGAACAATATTTTCAACACCAAACGCCTTCAAAGAATACAAGAAAAGTTCAGGTACATAACTACACAGTTCATGCAACTTCTGAAAGCCAAGAGCCAACCATAAAACCCAACGGCCACAAACCAAGGTGAGAAAAAGGGGTAGAAGAAGGATTACACAATCATATATTCCATTTGTATAGAGCCTTGTACTTTGTTGCAAGCTAGCAACTTGTGCAACCCAAACATTTGAGAATATATACGTTGTTTAATTCAGACCATGTAAATGCAATTTCTTAGTTAATAGTTAGGCCTAAGGCAGCAATCTGTTAAAAGGACTAACAAGACATATTGTCAGAGGCTTAGAGTCATAGTGCCTACAAATACCAAAGGGAATATTGTCTATCGAAGAAAAATCCAGAATAAAACGATTGATATCTATCTAGGAACAGAGCAACCATATTTTTTCCTAAATCCCATATCTATAACCTATTCGGCCCACCAGAGCAGTACAGGCAAGGAAAAAATGAATGGTGAATGCATTGGCAGTTTCAAGTGGTGACAACAATAATCAAAACCACATCCACGTTACAATGTTGGAAACCCCTGTATATCACCTGGTCAGTGCATAGAACCAACACCTAACCTAGCAATTGTATTTACTGGTGCTTAGCCAACCATAGATGCCCATAACTATCATCACATAATGCAGCCCAATGGCCATAAGTTGAATCCAGAAGATAAAGCAACAAATTAAATGACTAAATCTTTGATTGCAAATATAACTAGTGATACCATATAAAGTAAACCTCCCAAAAATAGTGCTCCAAAGTTTTGAAAAAATATTTGCACCTGGTTTGCAAAGGAATGTCCTTAGTGCTTTCAATTGTTTGTTTACAACCCAACAGGGTACCTTGAACCCCCACCCAACAGGGTACCTTGAACCCCCAGAAAATCAAGCCGGTCAGAAAACAAGCAATTTTTTACTTAAAAAAAAACAAAAGGCAGTCTAATCAACTGAAAGCTTGTGTATTGATAACATGGAAGATAGCTAAAAATTTCTAGAGAAACTGAACAGTGAGCCCATAACTGATTGCTTTGCCGAGTTGCCAACATTATGTCAATCTATCATGCCTGCTCTACTTACATGGCAACAGTTCTGTATGTCTGACTTCTTTAGGACCTACCCGACAAAAAAGACAACCAAGTATAAAAGCAAACCCTGTTAAGTTTTCATTATATTGGAGCTGGCTTGGTCTTATGCCTCAAACATGAAACTTGGTTTGGTTGAACTATAAAACAGTTGTTCCATTAAAGTAATAAAATAAGCCAATACCCATGCATCATTCTGTGATTCACAACAAAGTCAAAAGAGATGCGGGCAAACGGATCAACATTATGAACAATTAAACATATTTTCTAAACAAATGTGTCAGACATCTACAATGTAAAAAGATCTATACTGAAAAAACTATTGATTTAGTCTAAGGTTAAAGAACCAATTGACAAAGTTCACACAAAAAACACCCCATTCATACATTCATGGATTCAAGCGTGGTGCTTAACAGTTATTTAGTTTGGACAGACAGTCAATTGAACTCCAGTATCAACCATTGAGTATTAACATACAGTTCCTTTTTCCACACCTTGATCCCAAAACAACCCAAAGAAAAAGACCCAGACCAGGACTGTTGAAATAGATTCCAGATTGGCAGTACATTTTAACTACAGTAGAGTCATCGTTCTTGCTAGCTAATACTTCAGAATGCCAGTGGAACATCACCAAGAACCACTAGAGAGTATACCTTATCTTAATAAGGGATCATCATTAATCCATACTAAATATAGAAATCTATAAGAATACATTCTTTCAGAGAAATATTCAAGTGATTAGTTCATACAACAAATGCAGAAACACATAATTGCATGACATATTACATATTTCTCATAAACAGGATCCACATAAAATTTGCACCTTCTCTTAAAGATTACTAATCCCTCTATTTGTCTAAAGCCAAAACAATCCATTTGTCTAAAGCTAAAATAACAATCCATAAAAGGATGCAACCAATGCAAGAGATGGGGCTTTGGATAGACCAAACTGGGTCATGGTCCCCAGCTTTTGGGGGAAAAAATTGCTATCAGTATATGCAACTAATTGATGCCTTTTTCTGGAAATCAATGTTTGCTTCCTTGATTCTTTCTAAGTTGGAGGCTCAGAGTGTATTGTTTGCTCTTAACTGGTATCACTCTTGCCTTTTTTTAGATAAAGTGGTAATAGCACTCTTACTAGTCACTATGAAAAAATTATGAAATTTAAAAATCTCCCAAGGCATATGATTATTCTCTGTAAGACTACCTTATGAATTTATTGTCATGTTGGTTCTTATGTGTATTGATACATGAAGCTACATTAGCAATGAATTTTTACGACCTAAATGAAAATTATGCTCACATAGGACCTGTTTGGTGGCACCAGCTCCACCTCTCCTAAATTTGGAGCCCAACCAAATGGCTTTAGCTCCACCCAAAAAGAGAGCGGAGCAGGTTGAAGTGATATAAATAAATGAACTAGAGGGGTGGAGCAGGGTTTGGGCCGCTCTATAGTTACACTCCAGACTCTGCTCTTGGAGTTCGATTTAGGAGTTGGAGCCCTGCCAAACAGGCCCATAATCAAAGTGTGGGGGAGGGTGATTCTGTTGTAAGGTATGACCACGTTTCTAGCTCAAATCAAGGTTATAGAATAGCAGGCTATAATGGAAAGAAATGCTTCATTGCTGCAGAAAATACTGAAAGTGGTACAAGAATGTCACAACAGACTTACTTGGACCAAGACTGACCAGGTGGCCCAAAGGGGTGCAAATGGGCTGATTTGTTTGGTGATTCAAAACCCAAATCATTGTGTATAGCGTTCTCTGAGAAGTCATGTGAAAGACACAGACTCCTTGTATCAAGAGGCAATTGCTGGAAAGGTGCTTTCGGCAGCCATGAATCATTGTCACCCAAACCAGAACCCAGTGAGCTTCTTGTTCCGCCATTCAAATGACTGACACCATGGTTAAATTGATTTGTGTTTGGTAGGAGCCCCTTAGTCTGAGGACCTCGTAGACCTAAACTTTCTTGAACCAATGGTGTGCTCCACATTCGCCATGTGCCCTGTTCATTGCTAGACTCAGGCAAAACAGAACCATTAGGCCCTTTTCCAGTTGAGTGCCTAATAGGACTGTCCTCGACTGTACGTGATCTTGAGAGAGGAGATTCAATTGGTGAAGGTTTCACATACGCTTCCTTGGTGATGTCACTATAGATGAGCCCGCCATCCAAGTTGAGAGGAAAACTATCTAGGGACTCTGAAACTGGCCCAAGCAATGCAATTGCATCTGGATCATAGAATGGGTCCTCAAATTGTTCTGGTTCTTCAAACACTGTTGGTTCTGGCTCACAATAACAGGGCATATGTCCAGCTGGAAAATGAGAGAGTGACATGTTGGCAGGTGCTCCATTCACTGGTGGAAAACCTGGAAATTGCATACAGCAGCTTGAACTAGGCATACTGTCCAGAGGGGGATAATGCGATAGGTGGATTTGAGCATTGCTAATTTGTGCTCCATTTGGTTCTGGTTGCCCCTTGTTTTCACGGACTGAAGAACGAACATCAGGACAAGGTGACACAGATGCTGAGCGACTAAACAGCTGGTGCCATGACTTTTTAAGGCCAGTAGGCTGTGACTGCACATTTGGACTAACCTGCATAAAAGCATAACAAAAATGCAAATGGTATTTGTCAGACGATAGTCAGGGTGAGAACAACTAATGACATATGTACTAATGATAACAGAATAGACTGCTGCCGCATTAATGCGCTTGTTACTCACCGGTCTATGAACATGAGTCCACGAGTTTGTAGTTCCTCCAGCAGTAGCAGATTTGGCTGTTGCAGGAGGTTGGGAATCTCTTTTGACAACATTACTCTGGTCAATTACAGTAACAGGCGGTTTAGTCACCTTGTTAACTTGAGGAACAGAGGTCTGAGCACTTCTACCAAAAAAGGAACCGCCACCAACACCTCTTGAAGAAGATAATAGACCGCCTGTCATACGGCCAAAGTACTTTGCCTTGCTCTGTACTGTCTTACCGCCCTGGTTGTTAGCATCAAAATTGTAGGGCTTATAACCTTCAGCCCCAACTCTTGTTGCATCCTGCTTCTCTGGCTCATTTCTTCTATCAGAATCCCGTTTTCTCTCCCCTTCCCTGCCCACTCTTCTATCAATATCCTCGCAATCTGAATTGCTCTTGCTTGATCCCTTATCCTTCTCATCCTTCCTCCTCCTCCTCTCTTGCCGCCTCCGTTCCACCTCCTTCCGAGGATCCTTCTCCCCAACAGGGGTAGCACCTTTAGATCGCTCTTCAGCCTCAGCTTTCTCATCCCTTAGCCTCCTCCGCTCCTCCACAAGCTTTGCCATCTCCTCCCGTTGCTTGCGTTCCTCCTCCTCTAGCATTTCCTTTTCCAGCCTTGCCAACCTCTTCTCCTCTGCCTTCCTTTTTGCCTTCTCCACTCTGCTCTCCTCAGCCTTTGCTCCATTCTCCCTTTCTTTTGCTAGCCTTTTACCATCTCGGCCCAAGCCTTCGCCATCCCCTGAGGAGCCAAATCTGAGCACTTTCCTCCAGAACCACCTCATGCTCACACAAAAGGAAGAGAACAGGCGCCATGAGAATCCCGAGTACAAGTTATCGGACGAGCAGCGCAGGTCGAGCCAGTAGGCTGGGTCACCGGCAGCATTTGCCCAATCCTGAGTGCAAGGCCACCCCGTGGGGACCCTCCCCGCGGGGCCAAGGTCAAGCACCGGGCGTTTGGATACATGGCCACAGTAGGAGCACATGAACTTACCACCGCCGGGGTTCTGGTCGCGGTAGGGGTTGTTGCAGTTGCGGCAGCGGCGGGTGGCGGTCTTGCGGAGCTTGTGGAGCTCGAGGGCGTGGGCGCGGCGCTCCTCGCGGAGGCGGGCGGAGCGGCGTGCGCGCCAGAGGGAGAGGCGGGGGAGGAGGATCTCGTACCAGAAGAGGGTGAGGAGGAGCACGGAGACGCAGGCGAGGCGCGGGGAGGTGACCTCGAAGCGATAGGCGGCGGGGAGGAGCTGCGAGAGCGCCCAGAGGAGGATGAGCGGGAGCACGAGCCACGGCAGCATGGTGGCGACGCGCCGCGACCACCGTTGCACGGCGCACAGTATACACATTATCCGCCCGCCTCCGCCTCCGTCTCCGCCGTACCAATCGCCCGGTCGATCGCCAGCGCCTCCTCTTTCAAACCCTAGGGAAGAAAAGGGAAGAAGCCGTTTGCTTGCTCGGTCGGGAAGATTGCTGCGATGCGATGCCAAAGAGGAAACCCTGAAATGGAGGGGAAGGAGAGGGGAAACCCAATTAAAGGATGCGGATGCCAGATGCTGTCCTTCGGCGCGGGATTAAGAGGAGAGATTGGGAATGGAGAAGGGGAGCTCTAGGTGGGTGGTAGCCATGGCGAAAACCCTAATTGCCTTCTCCTCTTCGTCTCTCTCGTCTAAATTTTCCCTTTTCTATTTTTTCTGCTCTCTCCTCTTCTCACGAGGCAAGGGATAAAGCGTCTCGACGCAGCTTCGGCCTGCGTCTCTTCTTCTTCCCATCCTGCCTTTTCCCTTTTCTTTTTCTTCCTTCTTTCCCATTTTTGCTTTCTATTCACGTACTCTCATGTTTTGCTTCTCCTAACTCTGCGTACTCCTACTACACAATGAAATAAATCATCATATAATATAATAGCTAGTACATCAATTTTTTTAAACATAGGATTTGTGTTGAAAATTCTCCACAACTGATTCATGTATTCTACTAGAGTATGCTTTTGCAAAAATTATGTAAGATTTATGCACATATTCCATCGTGGAGTTTCTGTTTTTCTTTCTTTCAATATTGTCTTGGCCTTTAACTGCGATATTATGTTTTTTTCTAATATTTTCTTCTATTCAACTAATATTCTATCAAATTATTCACCATAAATACTTTAACGTTATTTTTTTTATAATATTGCTTTTACACCATCTACCTCTCTCTATGTCTAAAGTTGGCCGATACTACTATCATTTGTAAAATATAATTTTTCTTCCTCATATCTTAATAAACTTCTAGCCAACTTTTTTTCCTACCCGACGAAAAAAAACCAACACTTGCAATTATAAAAATTAGATTACCATGAGAAATTTAACCCTCAAAAAATTAAAAATATGTAACTGTCAAGTGTGGGTGTTTTTATAGCAAAATGTTTTTAGGTACTTAAAAATATGGCGCTACATTTCTCACTTAATTTCAATCACTTTTTTTCTTATGTGATTACTCTCTCTTATATATGCTTCTACCTTTTCTAAAATAGCTAAAAATTATTTTTAATCACAATTCTCTTATACATTGTGTATTAGAAAAATTATAATATAAATATTGAAACTTACAAATAAATATTATAAATGTAATTACAGTGTAATTTAGTGTAAGGTTTAAAATTTACTATGTAATTACTGTAAAAACGATTTAACTATTTTTTATTAAAAAATATGACGTACTCCCAATGTTTTTTTTCTATTTCAATTCCTTGCAAATATTGCCATTTCGTTGGCAGCTTGCGTGGCCTTGCGGGCATCCGGGAGAAGTTGCCGGGATCCAAAAGCCGCGGCAAATCCGGCCGGAATCCCCACCACCACCGTCCACCGTTCACCGGCTACTCGATCACTTCTTTGTCTTGTCCCTGCGGTGCCTCAGTGCCCGCCTTACTCGCGTTGCTAGATCAACGTACATGGCAGCCATGGCTAATGTCTCGTGTTTCCCGGCCACCCGGGGACTCCCAGCGCACGGCGCCGTCGCTAGGAACAGGAAGACTGCCGTCGCAGCTGGAGGCAGCAGCAGCAACCAACGGCAGATCCCCTCTGGGGTTTTCCTGTGCCGCTCCTCCACGACGGCCGAAGCGGAGGGGAGCAGGAGGATGGAGGACTACAACAGTGCCATGAAGAGGATGATGCGCAACCCCTAGGAATACCACCATGACCTCGGTCTGTACCGATCTTTTCTTTTCTCCCTTGTATACACGGATATCTAGCTTTTGATCCTAGATAATGTGATAAAAGATTCAATTTTGGGATGGGAATTTTTATTTTCATCCTGCCGAAATGATTGATTGGGTTCCTGTATCCTTATGTTGTTATAGCATTACTACATTAGTGCATTTCTATCTGTTGATATTCGTTTGTCTCATCCATGAGGCTTCCTGAGATACTTCAAGTAACTGGTGGATGGATCAATGCATACCTATGTTATTAAGATTTTTTTTCTTGTGGATTCGGTAGACATTTGGTTAAAGATTCAATCTTCAGACTTCGATGGGTGAATATAATGATAATATTATCATAAGAATTTGGATTCTTTCCTGAATCAGGCCTAGAAAAATGTTGAATCAGTGAGAAAAACTGTGCGAGGCTTCCATAAAATAAAAGGAAAGAAAATTGCAGGAGGTTGAACAAGTCTAGATTTGGTGTTTTGTTCATCTGTCAGTGCGATGTTGTTTGTATGCTTATGATGCATCATTGTTCATGTTCTCTACTAAGTGTGCTAGAAATGTAAGGAAATGGAAATAGTTTGTGATGAGTGTCAAAAACCATGGTAAGGAAAAGGAACTCTAGTTTCCTGATATGAGAATTTCTTAATTAGCAAGTTGCAGCTATTGTAACCATTTCTATGTTTCTCGGTCATAATAAGTGTCATTGATTGGAGCTATGTCCTATGTCTTGTTTCTCTCAAAGTTGGGTTTTAGGATCTGCATGGACAGAGAATAAAAGTGCTACTGCATTTTTGGTCATGTAAAGGGGCTTTGAGGGCATCAGTGGTTTAGTATTTTATCTTCACGTAGACAGTTTCACTATGTTACCCAGTTACCTTAAATAGAACTATTTGAGAGTCACTTATATGCTAATCAAAGATATACCATAATGTGAAAATTGTATCTTTTTAAGATGTTGTACATCCTTACCTTTTTACATTAAATATTTATGAAATATCCATGTCTCTGGTAAGGTAAGTTCTGTGCAAGTTCTTGCTGAAGATATAGTGATTTCTAGATATATGGAGGTAAACATAGTGTCATACTTTTTCATTGACTTACCTAATTGAACTGCACATGTTGCTTCAATTATTTTTGAGAAGTCACTGAGATAAATATGGCAATTAACCGGAGCAAAATAAAATGACCCTATTTTATGTTATCCAGTTACTCCTGGAATGTAGGTATAAATTTTGATGTCATAAGTGATAGTTTGATTGTTGGCTCACAACCTCAAAAGGCAGAAGATATTGATCACTTAAAAGATGAGGAGAAAGTAGCCTTTATTCTTTTCTTATAGCAGAACAATGACATTGAATATTGGGACATTGATTTTTAAGCTATTGTTAATAGGTGTAAAGAATTTGGCATAAAGCACATCAAAAGACCGGTAAGCCGCTTATTTATATACTGACCTAAGTATCATGCTAATTTTGTTTATGAATTTCTGACTCTTCTGACTCTTAAACAATTAGAACTTTCTCTTTGTTCTGTCTACATTTCGACTTTCAAGAGTAACATTTATAGTGTCTGGTCTTTTGCACCTATGCATTTTTGTCCATATAAGCATGGAAGATGAGGTATAAAGTTGTTTAATGAGAAAATAGGGAAATTGTTTTTTTACAGCAATGAGCACAGCTGTTCTTGTCCTTTGCATTGGACTTTATAGTTCATTTGAGATAATCACAAAAAATGAGCACTTTGCTTTGTCCTGTCTACATTTCGAGTTTTCGACTTTCAAGCTTGATTAACTTTTATAGTGTCTAGTGTTTTGCACCTGTGCATTTTTTTATTCATATAAACATGAAAGATGAGCTATAAAATTGTTTAATGAGAAAATAGGGAAATTGTTTTTTTACTGCAATGAGCACAGCTGGCCTTGTCCTTTGCATTGGACTTTATAATTCATTTGAGATAATCACAACTCATATCCATCGAGCAAGCATTCATATTTCCGTTATTTGATGAGATAGGTGAAAACTATAAAATATTGACCTCCAACGCTGTACATCAGAAGAGCGTAAAGTAATGCTATGCTGCTATCTTTGAGCACCAAAAGAAAACTATAAAAAGTCTAGGAAATAATTAATTTTAATGAAGTTAATTGCAAATTTTATTACGAAAGTGCAAGTTAAAAGTCTACACTTATTTGGTTTCAGGCAGTGGACTTTGATCCAAAATAATTGAGGACTCAGCTGTCCAAGACGGTCTCATCACTAGAATGGGCTATATTGGAAGACAAAGGACAGGTCTATGTCCATTGCACTGCTGGGCTTAGGAGAGCACCTACAGTTGCAATTGCTTACATGTTTTGGTTTGAGAATATGGATGTAGGCTTCATCTTCTTGAATTTTTAGATTACTTACAAGTCAAGGTTATAAGCCAGGTCACATTATTATCATTTATCTGTTGCTTGCAGCTTAAGACAGCTTATGAGAAGGTAACTTCCAATTATGATCTTGCTAAGAATGATCTACGGAAAGAGTATTTTGAAAGTCTGCCAGAGCATGCTTTCGAGAACTTTGCAGACTGTGAGAGGAGGTTAATTCAAGAACGGGTGCGTACTCTTCGCGAGGCTTGTGAAGCAAATGAAAACTTCTCCATACCTGCTATAGATGGCATATTCTTGATAATCTATATTCAAGCCTACAGGACAGGAAAGGCAGTAAAAATTTGATAGAGCTAACTATCTAAATGAACAAATCTGTGCCAACTGAACTTACAGAACACACAGGAGTGGAACAAATCTCCTCGAGTAGTAATCTTCTTTGCTACCAGAGTGCTAGATGGTGCAGATGAAAGAGATTTTGATTCACCTATCCTCATAATAAAGCTTAGACAAGATCTAATATAATGCAATTGGTACCTGGTAACAATAAGACAAATAAAGAGGTGACACAAAATGGCATTGCTCTGGATGATCTTGGTCCTTGGCTGCAGATTGTTTAGTTTTATTGGCGACCAATTGTGTAAACGGAAACCCACATATACATAGTGCGTTGTGAATATTCAGAATATCGAATAAAGCCGTCATGAGACTTCACTTAGCATCATATACTATTCTTGAAAGTGAAAATACAGCATATCATCGCCAAATGTGATCTATGCATGTGCAGAAGTTCATTGCCAATGTTAAAGTTACTGTTATTTATGTTTTTAGATAACTTGGTTATCGTAACAAGTTGATGTTCTAGACAAAGCAATCCATTCCTACTGGAAGTTTGCTGTGCAGTTGGCCTGTATTTTCAGTTTTCTTATTATCCCAAATTTCACACTCGTTAGTTGTGGAGAAAGAAAACTTGATGAAAATGAGACATGCACTTACATATTTTTTTTCCTATAAATAAGAATGATGCTCTTACACTATACATGACGTACCAATCAATCTTTATGTAGTTATGTAGCAGTATGGTAACCGACTAACTGGTTTTCTGTACAGTCGCAGCTATTTCTGAAAACACAAACCCTCAAGACCAACAGCTTTGTAAGCTTAAACCGAGACACTGAATCATCCGTCGTAACCTTCGATCCGATTGTCGTGAACCATCAAGGCGACAGAGCTGCATGGAAAAACTACATGAAAATGCAAATTCCAGATTGAACATTGTGTGAATTAACAGGAAATTAAGAAAGCAAACTGTGCCTGAACCTAAAGAGAGCGTCGACCAGGAGTCAGGAACACGCGAGAGCACCGGCGGGTTAGGCTGCCCGGATGCCAAAATCAATCACAAGAATCAATATAATTTTTCGTCAGAAATAATTCGATCGGTTGCGTCTGATCAATCAGTGTATGAAGGCAAGTGAAGAAAGAAGCTAATGATGAACTCACTGAAGCAGATGAAGAGGACTTGAGGCGGGAGGACGAGGCCGCATGCGATGGGGAGGTACATCATGCGTACGGGTCCACCGGCTTCGGCTGTTATCAAAAGGGAGAAAGATTATTCAGTGATATATGCAATGACCTAGCAAACGGGAAATAAAAAAAGCACACTTGACAACAAACGCTTTTTTAAGCAATCCTATGAGGTTTTCCGGTACAATTACAATGATTCAAACTATAACTCATACAGGCAATGCGTAGAAGGTGACCATGGATGCGTTCTTCTCAAGGCTGTTGAACAACAAACTGTACATTCCGACAGTTGTTGAATCACCAAGCCTTTATGTTAGATTATTGACCTAGGTTGTATATATATAGATCCGACCCCCCTTTATATACTTGGGATCTTAATCACTATACATATTCCTACATGGTATCAAAGTAAGTCTAGACATCCTTGACGTGCTAGCATTCTTCCTTCGGCGAGCCGACCTTTTCCTCCTCGTCGTTGACGTCTTCTTCCCATCGCCGACCCTCTTCCCAGTACTCTCCTCTCCGTCTCTCCCGCAGTCACCTTCTTTTCTCCGTTCTACCTCCGCATAATAAGGCGACGGTCTCCATCTGCCTTCTCATCTTGCCTCACACCCGTCTCCGTTTTTCTTTTTGCTTTGTGCATCTTTTCTTCTCTGATGTCGGCGCACCTCCGTGCTCGTCGTCTCCATCGGCTCAACTCGTCCGCCCTCCTATCGGCTGGACTTGTCCATCCCTCCATCGACTGGAACCCTCCCTCGGTTCTCGCCTTCTTCGACACGCTCAACGGCTCTCGGACGCAAACTTTCTCCCCTCACATCTGAGCCAATCAAACGTATCTACGTGTCCACAGACACGAATCCCTGCCTCCCAGACGCGAACATATTCTCTTCGCGTCCGGCCACTCTCCGCCTTTTTCGCGTCTGCCCCACTCCTTGGCCTCCACGAGTCCACGGACGTGAATCTTCGCACGTCCGTGACCCAACTACTCTCTGACCCACCCACTCTGCCACCACCTTTTCCTCACCTACTCCACTTCCTACTCCCCATCGGCCAACCACTTCTCATCGGCTGGTCGGCCCACTCTCCATTAGCTTCTCATATTCTTGATCGGCCGATTCGTCCTCCCATTGGCTTCTCCTTCCCATCGGCTTCTTCCTCCCACCGGCTATTTGCCCCCGTTCTTCTCTCGTCATGGCCACCGAGTCCGGCCTCAGCTCCGGCACTCTCCCAGTCGCCGAGTCTGCTTCGGCCCTTGATGCCCTAGACCACACTTCGGGCACCACCTCACCGATCTTCTCCCCTCCCTACGCTGTTATGAATATGAAATCTCACGTTCCTATCTCTCTTGACCTTAATGCCAACTATTTCAAATGGGTTTTCTTCTTCAAATCCCTCTGAAAAATTTAGTCTCCGGTCCCATATCGATGACTCTGCTCCACCTCGCCCCGATGACTCTTAGTGGGACATCGCCGAGTGCTACGTGCGCAACTGGCTACTCGGCTTGGTCGACGACTCTGTCCTCGACCTCGCCATGGACGTTACCGACCCAACCGCCCGGGATCTCTAGGTGGCCATAGAGTGGATCTTCCTCGTAAACAAGCAGCCTCGCGCCATCTTCCTGCTCAACGAATTCCACTCCATGGTACAAGGAGACACCTCTGTCTCCTTGTACTGCCAGCGCCTCAAGGTCAAGGCTGCTGCTCTCCGGGACGTCGGCCACTCTATGGCCGACTCTCAACTCGTGCTCGCCCTTCTGCAGGGCCTCAACCCCAGTTTCTCCAACACCGCCGATGACATCGCTAACGCCATTCCATCGTTTGCCCGGGCCCATGACATGTTAGTTCTTAAAGAACTCCGTCTGGCCAACGATGAGAAGACAGTGGCCCACACCGCTCTCCTTGCCGCAGCCGATAATGGTTGCCGGGCATCCTGCGCTGTCACTTTCTCCCGCGGCTCTGGTGGCCATGGCTCCGGTCATGGCAACACAGCCTGCACCGGGAAAGGCAAGGGCAAAGGCAAAGGCAGGAACTGGCAGGATCCGATGCAATCACGACTTGCCTCGGTCCCTGCCCAACTTGTCGGTCCCACAGGTCCGTGGCTATGCTACAACCCCTGGGCACCCCAGCCCTAACCACGCAGCCCCATCGGCTGGCAACCAGGGGTTCTCGGCGTCATCCCCAAGCTCACCTGGCATCGGCTCCCATTCTGCCGCCTCAGCCGATGCTACCGACACCACCCACCTAGTCGGTTCCCTCCTAGAACCAGGCTGGCCTCGTCGCTGCTCTCAACCAGATGACGCTCCAACCACAACACCATTGGGTGCTAGACTCTGGGACGTCCTCACACATGGCATCATCGGCCGGTATACTTCATTCTTGTCACCCCTCTTCCTCCCACTTTGTCACCATCGGCAATGGCCACTCTCTTCCTGTCCAATGCCAAGGTGACTCCTCTTTGTCTACATCCACCACTAACCTCCCCATTCGCAATGTTCTTATCGTATCTTCTCTTATTTACAATCTTATATCTGTTCGCCAATTCACAAGAGACAACAATTGCTCTATCGAATTTGACGTGTCTGGTTTCCCTGTGAAGGATATCCCAACCCGGCGACAGATCCTTCGCTGCAATAGTGGCGGAGACCTCTACACCATTCCCGCTGCGCCGTCCACTCTACACGCCAGCGTCGCCCTCTCCACCAACCTTTGGCATCTTCGCCTCGGCCACCCTGGCCCCGACACTGTCGCCACCCTCCGTCGCAGCGCCTCCATCCGATGTACCCACAACAGCAAACATGTTTGCCACTCGTGTCAACTTGGCAAACATGTGCGTCTGCCTTTTTCTAATTCTCTCTACTCGCGCCCGTTTGAACTTATACATTGTGATGTATGGACATCTCGAGTTAAAAGTGTCTCCGGTAATCAGTACTATCTCGCCATACTTGACGATTACACACACTATTGCTAGACCTTTCCGCTCATCAGCAAATCCGAGGTCGTCTCTCACCTCACTAACTTCATCACCTACGTGTCTACTCAGTTCAACCTCCCCATCAAGGCTCTACAAGTCGATAACGGTACGAAATTCGTTAACCATACCGTTAAAACCTTCCTCACCTCGCAGGGCATCCATCTACGACTCTCCTGCCCCTACACCTCTCCTCAGAACGGCAAAGCCAAACGTCTCCTTCGCACCCACAATAACATCAGTCGTATTATACTACTTCACGCCCACTTACCTGCTACTTATTAGGTAGAAGCTCTGGCTACTGCGACATATCTCCTCAATCGGCGCCCGTGCTCCTCCGTTCAAAACAACGTTCCCTATGCCCTTCTCTACCGCACAGCGCCCGACTATTCCCACCTTTGCGTCTTTGAGTGCCTCTGCTATCCAAACCTCACCGCCACTGCTTCCCACAAACTCGCTCCCCGCTCCACCGCATGCCTTCTCCTCGGCTATCCCTCCTCTCACAAGAGATACCGATGTCTCGACCTTTCCACCCGACGGGTCATCGTCTCTCGTCATGTCATTTTTGACGAGACATGCTTTCCATTCGGTCTACTTCATCCGAGATCCTACTCTAGTGATCTCGACTTCCTACTCACCAACACCGTGCCGACCTAGTCTCCTCCACTGTCCCCTCCATTGGCCCCCTCATCGTCCGCTGCTGAGGACTTACCTTTTACCTATCCCACTACTATTCGGTCCGATGTCCCACCCATCGGACCCCCATTGGCCCCACCTCTCTCATCGGCTTCAGCCGATACCGTTCTTTTTCCATTGAACACCCCACTTCCATCGGCTCCTCAGCCTCCATCGGCTCCCCCCACCCCATCGGCGGCTCCATCTCTATCGAGCCGATTGGACCAATCGGCCCATCCGACTCCATCGGCTTAGGTCGATCTAGTTCCCTCCTTTCCTCTCACCTACAGTCGCCGATCCGGAGCCGATGACGCCCCCACCCGACCAGTTCTTCCCATTTCTCCCGCACCCCGATCGGCTCTAGTTCCCTCTACCTCTCATATGGTCACCCGCTCACAGACCGGGTCTCTCCGCCCCACCAAGTGCTACGGGCTCTCCGCCGTCCACAGCTCTATCTCGCCCATCCTGGCGACATCTCGCTCCGCCCAAGCCGACCCTCAGTGGCGCGTGGCCATGGCCGACGAATACAAGGCCCTAATGAACAACGAGACCTGGCGCCTCGTCCCCCGTCCTCCCGAAGCCAACATTGTGACCGGTAAGTAGATTTTTAAACACAAATTCCACGCCGATGGCTCACTTGCCCGTCATAAGGCTCGCTGGGTAGTCCGGGGTTTCTCCTAACGACTCGGTGTCGATTACGACGAGACCTTCAGTCCCGTCGTCAAACCCGCCACCATCCGGGTCGTCCTCACTTTGGCTGCCTCGCATTCCTAACCGATCCATCAGCTTGACGTGAAGAACGTCTTTCTTCACGGTCATCTGACGGAAACGGTATACTGCCAGCGGCCCCCAGGCTTCGTCAACCCTTCTCGTCCCGACGACGTCTGCCTTCTTCAACGTTCCCTCTACGGCCTCAAACAAGCCCCTCGTGCCTGGTACCAGCGTTTTGTTGCCTATGTTCGGCATATCGGCTTCGTGGTCTCTGCGTCCGATAGTTCCCTGTTCACCTTTCATATCGGCTCCGCTACTGCTTATCTACTTCTATATATCGACGACATTGTCCTTACAACGTCTTCGACATCTCTCCTCGATCAGATCATGGCCCGACTCTACTCTGAGTTCGCCATGACTGATCTTGGTCCTCTCCACATTTTCTTAGCATCTCCGTCACCCGTTCCTCTCACGGGCTCTTTCTTTCCCAGCGCCAGTACACCATCTACCTCCTCTAGCGTGCGGGCATAGCCGATTGTCACCCCACGGCCACCCCGGTCGACACTCAAGCCAAACTCTCCGCTGCCGATGGCGCACTCATTGCTGATCCCTCTCACTATCGGAGTCTTGCCGGGGCTCTCCAATACCTCACCCTCACCCGGCCCGACCTCACGTACGCTGTTCAGTAAGTGTGCCTCTTCATGCACGCTCCGGGTGAACCTCATCTCACGCTGCTCAAGCGCATCCTATGCTACGTGAAGGGCACCCTCTCCAGCGGACTGCATCTCAGCTCCAACCCCATCGACTCCCTCACTGCGTACTCCGACGCGGACTGGGCAGGTTGCCCCGACTCTCGACGCTCCACGTCTGGCTACTGCATTTTTCTCGGTGACATTCTAGTATCCTGGTCCTCAAAACACCAGACTACCGCGACTGTGCACCCCCCTCCACCGCGACCGTTGTCTACTGCGACAATGTCAGTTCCGTCTACATGACCGCTAACCCTGTTCATCATCGACGCACCAAGAACATCGAGATCGATATCTATTTTGTCTGTGACAAGATCGTATTAGAACATGTTCGGGTGCTCCATGTACCATCGGTACACCAGTTTGCCGATATTATGACCAAAGGCCCACCCACACCTTTGTTCACCAGTTTTCGGTCCAGTCTCTGCGTCCGTTCCCCTCCCGCTGCGACTGCGGGGGGTGTTAGACCACTGGTCTAGGTTGTATATATATAAACCCGACCCCCCTTATATACACTTAGGATTTTAGTCATTGTACACTTTGAACAACAACATCTATACAGACCTATGAGAAAATATATTCATTACTTAGTCTGCAAAATCAAGTTCAAAACAGAAATTGGTCATAAATTTTTGAACATGTATTTAAGATGATTTTAAATAGTCTGGCATTCACAGTAAAACTAAGAAGGCAACTGGAAAACTAGCTATTTTTCTATTATAGCCTACTTAATCTGGAAATTCAACTTCAAATTTCTCTGCTAATCACCCACTCTCCATTTTAAGAGACAAGATTGACTCTGATGCACCTCGGTGAATTCAAAACAGAGCTAATATTGAATGGTCACATAGTTCACTTGGCATCGGGTGTTATATTTCCAAGAAATACCATTTTGCTTCCTAATGCAGTCCGTGTGTGTGTGAAACAACAGCGTGGAAGATAAAACACACCACATGTGTATATGCTTGATATCTACTGGAGACATCTATAACACAACGCAAATTGATGAAAATTGGTGAGCAATCCAGGGGATAGAAATTTTGTTAGTTCTCAGTGGTGCATGATGGTGTGTACTACTGACAAAACCCATATATGGCATACAAACAAATGTCTTGTTTCGTTTCTTATTGGTCAATGAACTCAAATTACGTAAGGACGTCATCTTTTACCTATGCTTTGTACTTCTCATCCTGTGAGACAACCGTGAATAACAATTCCCTTTCAGGTCTTGTCAAAACATTAGTAGTTACCTACGAAGAATAAAAGATGAGTTTGGGAAAGCAGTAAATTAACTGAATGAAGCAGAGCTAACATCCAAAATCCTAAATTGCATAAAAAATGGATTATAAGTGCTAGATATCCTTGATGTGCAAAAATACTAGATTAAATTCAAATTAATGTGTCTCAGCTCTCCAATGTGAATTTCCAGGTGGTAATGAATGCTCACATCTAGATATGCAATATTTATCTGTCTGTGAATTTTGGAAAGTACCATTTAATGGTTAAAAACAGTTATTACACCAAAAGTTCAATTATAGCTCCCTGGTTTATATGTACCTTTCGAATTGTTTCAGTGACAGCAACAGCAACCCAAGTTGGCCATAGAGCAAGGGCAACCATATTTAATGTGGCGATGAATGGAGATGCACAGAGAGCAACTGTTACACCAGCTACGGTAAGGATACGACCCTGAAATAGTTGTTTAATTCATAACAGGAATCAGTAAGAAATTTCAAGAATGCTCTATTTCCCAAAATGAAAGAAGAAAACAAAATTAGCACAACTTCCTCAATCATTGCAGTTTTCTAACAATGAGTTAGCTAGGACATATTTTTCATTATGTAGTTTTTGTCAATGTTAATAAGCTGTTCAGTACTTGGACATGTAGTGATGTAGACACAATAAATCATTTTGACTACTTGTAATACGAAATCTTACCTTCTTTTGATGATATGAGCGCAAATTAGCTCTTAAATGTCAAACTGAAGAACATACTAGTGTATGAGAATTACATCAGAATTCAGAAGGGAAAACTATTGAAATCTTTACACATTATTGTCTTCCAAAGAACAAGGAGGATATCACTAAATAATAAGTTCAATGCTGTATGAGAAATGATAAGCACTCTGGGGATACGCGTGCTCAAATAGGTGTTAGAAATGAAGCTGAGCCTTCTCATTGAGCCTAATGAGCCTTCTCCACCAAAACAAAAAGGGAAAAAAAGAAAGAAAAAAAGAAATGGAAGAGAGCCGAATGAGTCAAAATTTGCAACGTATAAAGGTACTTCAAGATGTATGTCATAGTGGTCATTCGGGGGTCAATTTGTTAGGTTAAGATTTATTCATACCGGAAAAAGTACTTAATAGTAAAACTAAGGGTAATCTGCAGATGGACAAATACCGTCAAAGTGAGCTGCCCCACAAGAATAAAGACAGCAATAAAGCTGTTTATGAGTGCAAAGGTTCTTCTTCTGGCAGTTGGGCTTGATATTGTTGTAGCAACTATCGTCACTTTCTGGAAATCAGGTAGAATGCAATTGGGATGATAAATGGTGGATCCTTCCAACCATGCAACTAAGGAAGCAACATGCTCACAGTGATGTGGAACTTATTCATGACAATAAACATATGTAGAAGAACTATACCTGGAAGTAAAAGAAGGACGAACAGCGCTCAGCCATAAAAATAGAGATATATAACATCAGATAGGGAGAGCGTACGATCAGCCAGAAACCTTCAAACATCACAAAAATCTCAGCTTTGGCTTTCTGAGATTGGGACACTTGGGATGGTGATCCTTGTGAAGTGACCAGCGAAGACATTTCATCATCAGCCTCTGTATTTTGGCTTTGTTCGGTTCTGCAGTTAGTAAACGATTGGGATGCATCTTATATTCTAATATAAGCAAAACAAGGAATCGCCAAAATATCAAATAAGCAGAAGACAATCTATCTGTGTTGCTATGAGACATTCAAACTAACAAAATCCATACAAGAGTTTTGAGGTTGAAGAAGAAGGAATTCACAAACTATTCTGTGGCCTAGGTTTAAAAATGAGAGTAAAACTGGACATAAGTCTGTATAGATGATACAGTTTGCCCGTATCATAATTAACAGTCAGAGATAAATCAGGATATTGCTGACCATGTCCAGACAGACATACATTGTAGAAGACGATTCCGTTGAGCCATGAGTATCATCACTGTGGATTCCTTTTGATGACAGTGCAGCAAGTTCCATCAAGAGGGATGAAAATAGGAGCAGAAAAGAGGCACATTTCGGTGATGTGAAAATGTATTCCAGAAATGTTAAGTCAGCTATTCATTTTCTTATTCAGAAAATCACCATGCCATAGTTGCAGCAAATAATGAACCAAAAAGTTGCCCGAGTGTAGCACCGGCCCCAATAAAGCCAAACAATCTTGAACCTGACTGAATTAAAAGAGTAACAAGGATATCAGAAGCAAGAGTAACCAATGTCAGTAATTACCAATAACTTTTGGTGGAGCTGTAAACGATGCCTCACTATCCATGACATCAATTACTATTGCTAGGTCGATGATATTGCAATGAGATTAAGCAATAAACCTTCAAATAGAGATAGTTGCCCAAATCAACAATCAGTCTGAGAATTAGAAAAAAAAATGAACATGGCCATGTAGCATGAGAAGTCGTACCCAAAGAAACAAGCTTATTCTCACTAGTATGTAGAACCAACTGTGATTTCTCCATCCAGGAGGTTTATTTGAAGCATCTTTGCTTGACTTGATTGTCACGCCAAGAAACAGAGGAAAAAAATAATTTCTTTAGTGTGATGAATGATTCTTCGATTAGGAAATTCAGGTAGACACACAAAGCAGCTGAGAGAAAATTCATGCTAGGGTAAAATTTGTTCCCTCACAACGCCATGGGAATGTAATAAATTTATTGTACATAATTTGAAAATAAACCAAGACATTAGCAATGTTTACCTGGGAGACAGATGGGGAATTCCCAGGGCTAGAGCTAAACCAAAGAACAAAAAAGACAAGAAGGGATAAACTGAAGAACCTGTGTATGAAAACCAAGCCTGAAATTAAAGAATATAGATGATAAAATTAGCTTGTGTCAATGAATAAGAAAAAACTGCCAGAACATTTGTAGTCCGTAAAGTTCTTCAGAATGTTCTGAATTCTTAAAATGGAGACCTCATCAAAATTTAGATAAATAAACAGAACAAAACTGAAAAAAGAAACCGGTATTTAATCAAGGGAAAACTAGCTAAACAATCTTGAAGGAGTTCACTGAAGAATTGCCAATTCTTGCATTCGCATGGTAAATATGTAGAGGCACGCACTAAAAGGAAAAAAAACAGCATTGTTTCTTTTTTATTATTATTAGTTTCAACAGACGAAAACAACACTATTCAATAATTCACATGGTAATCTTAAGTAATTCTCCTATTGTTCCAGTCAGAGAGAAGGCACAGTTTGCATTTTTATCACTTGAAACAAACTAAAGGTACCTCAACTACTGAAACACTAAACCAAGAACCAATCCAATAGATCGAAATAATTGAGTTGAGCAAGCATTGCACTTTAAGAGCAACCCGGTTACCTCCAGAACTTCCACCTCGACAAGAGCGACGTCTACACAGCTTTGGCGTCGTCCTCCTCGATCTCATCACCGCCATGCAGGTCGTTGACTTCGCCCGCCCTACGGCGGAGGTGAACCTCATCTCCCTCACACTCGACGGCATCGGCAAGGGCCGCGGCGACGAGTAGGTAATGCTCTCCGTCCGCCATGTCAGCGAGCTCGCGTTCTGGTGCCTAGCGTTCCAGAAGGACGTCAAGCCGTGCATGAGTGAGGTCGCCGCTGAGCTCCGCCGTATCAGGGACGCTGCCCTGGCGTCCGTGCCGGGAGCCAGGAACGGAGTCGGCCGCCCTATGACTGTCGATGTCGGCTTCGACGGTGTGGACATTGCGGTGGTGGCGGCGACGAGAAAGGCAGGGTCGCCGGTATCGGTGCAGGACGTGTCGGTCAGCGGCCAGAGCTCGCCGTCGACCAACAGCTCCGTGCCACGCTTTGCTTAGCTCCTAAATTTAACTTGTAATCACAGAGGAATGTGAATTTGGTGTAAATTTAAACATTTTTCATGTGTCAAAATGTGCGCTAAGTCGAGCTCTAAGAGAAAGGCAAAGTATTTCATGCCGAATTGGATACTGCAGTATAGCTACAGTTGGACTAGAACAAGAACAAAGTAGTGATGGTTACGGCCAAAAATTTCATGTCGATAGTATCGTAAGGTTGCAACTCTGCTCTCCTCGTGGTTGAACCATAGACTCAAGAAATGTGGTTTGAACAGGCTTGACAATAAGAACACAAGAGTAGAGACTTGTTTACGTCTGAAGCACATTGGCGACATATCAAGCATCAGCATATGGAATCTCTATAGTTTCAGGCTTGTTTCCATCTAAGCACATTATGTAAGAATGTGTACGGTGAGACTAAGAACCCGATGCTATACAGAGGAGTCGGGCCTATATATATGCAGTCCAGTGGTCCAGTAGTCTAACACCCTCGTAGTCGCAGTGAGAGGGGAACGGACGCAGAGACTGGATCGAAAACTGGTAAACAAAGACGTGGGGAGGCCTTTGGTCATAATATCGGCGAACTGGTGCACCGATGGTACATGGAGCACCCGAATCTGTCCTAGTGTGACCTTATCACGGATAAAATAAATGTCGATCTCTATATGCTTCGTGCGTCGATAATGAACCGGGTTGGCGGTCATGTAGATAGCACTGACGTTGTCGCAGTAGACGACGATCGCAGAGGAGAGAGGTGCACGGAGCTCTTGGAGAAGCTGGCAAAGCCAGCAATACTCGGCGACGGCGTGGGCGACGGCGCAGTACTTGGCTTTGGCGCTGGACCGTGACACTGTAGTCGGGCGTTTTGAGGACCAGGAGACCAGAGTGTCGCTGAGGAAGACGCAATAACCAGACGTGGAGTATCGAGAGTCGAGGTAGCCTGCCCAGTCCGTGTCGGAGTACGCGATGAGAGAGTCCATGGGGCTGGAGCTAAGGTGCAGCCCACTGGAGAGTGTGCCCTTCACGTAGCGAAGGATGCGCTTGAGCAGCGCGAGATGAGGTTTGCGCGGAGTGTGCATGAAAAGGCACACTTGCTGGACGGTGTAGGTGAGGTTGGACCGTATGAGGGTGAGGTATTAGAGAGCACCGGCAAGACTCCGATACTGAGAGGGATCGGCGACGAGTGAGCCATCGGCAGTGGAGAGTTTGGTTCGAGTGTCGACCGGAGTGGCCGTGGGGAGACATTCAGCCATGCCCGCACGCTGGAGAAGATCGATGGCGTACTGGCGCTAGGAAAGGAAGAGCCCGTAAGAAGAACGGGTGACGGAGATGCCAAGGAAGTGATGGAGGGGACCGAGATCGGTCATAGCGAACTCGGAGTGGAGTCGAGCCATGATCTGGTGTAGGAGGGACGTCGAGGACACTATAAGAACAATGTCATCGACGTATAGGAGGAGATAGACGGTGGCGTTGTCGATGTGAAGAGTAAAGAGGGAGCAATTGGACACGGAGGCCACAAAGCCGATGTGCCGAAGGTAGGCAGCAAAACGCTGGTACCAGGCCCGAGGAGCTTGTTTGAGGCCGTAAAGAGAGCACTGAAGGAGGCAGACATCGTCGGGACGAGAGGGGTCGACGAAGCCTAGAGGCTACTGGTAGTAGACTGTTTCCGTCAGATGATCGTTAAGTAAGGCATTCTTCACGTCAAGTTGGTGGATCGGCCAGGAGTGCGAGGCAGCCAAGGTGAGAACGACCCAGATGGTGGTGGGTTTGACGACGGGACTGAAAGTCTCGTCATAATCGACACCGGGGCATTGGGAGAAACCCCGAACTACCCAGCGTGTCTTGTGATGGGCAAGGGAGCCATCGGCATAGAACTTATGCTTAAAGATCCACTTACTGGTCACAATGTTAGCGCTGAGAGGACGAGGAACGAGGCGCCAAGTCTTATTGTCCATAAGGGCCTTGTACTCGTCGGCTATGGCCACGCGCCACTGAGGATCGGCCAGGGCGGAACGAGAAGTCACCGGGATGGGCGAGATAGAGCGGTGCACGGCGGAGAGCCCGTAGCGCTTGGTGGGACGGAGAGACCCGGTTTGTAAGCGGGTAACCATGTGAGAGGTGGAGGGAACGGGAGCCAATGAGAGTGTGGTAAGTGTAGGGAGAACTGTTTAGGGAGGGACGTCATCTGCTCGAGATCAGTGGCTGTATGTGAGAAGAGCGGAACTAGATCGGGCTGAGCCGATGGAGTTGGATAGGCCGATCGGTTTGGTTGGTCCGATGGAGATAGAGCAGCCAATAGGGAGGGGGGAGCCGATAGAGGCTGAGGAGCTGATGGAGGCGGATGGGTCGATGGGTGGTTATGAGCCGATGAGGGCTAAGGAGCCGATGGGGGTGAGGTGTCCGATGGAAAGAAGACAGGATCGGCCGAAACCGATGAGAGTGGTGGGGCTGATGGGGTCTGATGGGAGTGACATCGGACCGAAGAGTAGTGGGATAGCTGAACAGTAAGTCCTCAAGAGCGGCCGATGAGGGGGCCAGTGGGGAGAACGGTGGAGGAGACCGGGACGGCACGGTATTGGTGAGGAGGAAGTCGAGATCGCTAGATGAGGATCTCGGATTAAGCAGACCGAAGGGAAAGCAGGTCTCGTCAAAAACGACATGACGAGAGACGATGACTTGGCAGGTGGAAAGATCAAGACATTGGTATCCCTTATGAGATGAGGGATAGCCGAGGAGAATACAGGCGGTGGAGCGGGGAGCAAGTTTGTGAGGAGCAGTGGTGATGAGATTTGGGTAGCAGAGACACTCAAAAACGCGTAGGTGGGAGTAGTCGGGCGCCGTGCGGTAAAGAAGGGTGTATGGAACATTGTGGCGAACGGAGGAGCACGGGCGCTGATTGAGGAGGTAAGTCGCAGTGGTTAGTGCTTCTGTCCAGTAAGTTATAGGTAGATAGGCATGAAGCAGCATTGTGCGACTTATGTTGTTAAGGGTGCGAAGAAGGCGTTCGGCCTTACCGTTCTGGGGAGAGGTGTAGGGGCAGGAGAGACGTAGATGGATGCCCATGGAGGTGAGAAAGGTTTGAACAGTACGGTTGACAAACTCCATACCGTTATCGGCTTGTAGAGCTTTGATGGGGAGGTTGAACTGGTTAGAAACGTAGTTTGTGAAGTTAGTTAGGTAGGAAGCGACCTCAGATTTGCTGATGAGTGGAAAAGTCCAGCAATAGTGTGTGTAATCATCAAGTATGGCAAGATAATACTGATTACCAGAGACACTTTTAACCAGAGAAGTCCATACATCACAGTGTATAAACTCAAACGGTCACGAGGTACAAGATAGAGAATTAGAAAATGGCAGTTGCATATGTTTGCCAAGTTGACACGAGTGACAAACTATGAAGCTGCTGTGGGTACACTGGATGGAGGCACTGCGACGGAGGTTGGCGACAGCGTCGGGGCCGAGGTGGCCAAGGCGAAGATGCCAAAGGTTGGTGGAGAGGGCGATGCTGGCGTGTGGAGTAAACAGCGCAGTGGGGATGGTGTAGAGGTCGCCGCCACTATTGTAGCGAAGGATCTATCGCCGGGTTGGGATATCCTTCACAAAGAAACCAGAAGCGTCAAATTCGATTGAGCAATTATTATCTCGTGTAAATTGGCGAATAGATACAAGATTGTGAATAAGGGAGGGTACAATGAGGACATTGCGAAAGGAAAAGTTAGTGGTGGGTGTAGACAGAAAGGAGTCACTACGACATTGGACAGGAAGAGAGTGGCTATTGCCGATGGTGACAAAGGGGAGGAGGGATGATAAGAGCGGAGTATATCAGCCGATGACGCCATGTGGGAGGACGCACCAGAGTCCAACACCCAAGGGTGCTGAGGTTGGAGCGTCATCTGGTTGAGGGCGGCGACGAGACCAGCCTGGTTCCAAGAGAGAACCAACTGGGTGGTTGGTGGCGGTAGCATTGGCTGAGACGGCAGGATGGGAGCCGATGTCAGGTGGGCCTAAGGATGGGCGCCGAGAACCTTTGGTTGCCAGCCGATGGGGCTGCATAGCTGGAGCTGGGGTGCCTAGGGGTTGTAGCAGAGCCACAGACCCGTGGGACCAGCAGGCTGGGCAGGGACTGAAGCAGGTCGTGATTGTATCGGACCGTGCTAGCTCTTGCCCTTCCCTTTGCCGGTGCCACCGGTGCGGGCTGCGTTGCCATGGTTAAGGTTATGGCCGCCAAAGCCGCGGGAGGGGGCGACAGCGCAGGATGCTCGGCAGCCATGATCGGCTGTGACGCGGAAAGCTGTGTGGGCCATAGTCTTCTTGTCGTTGGCCAGATGGAATTTTTTAAGAACTAGCATGTCATAGGCCCGGGCAAACGACAGAAGGGGTGTGGCGTTGGCGATGTCGTCGGTGGTGTTGGAGAAGCGTGGGTTGAGGCCTCGCAGGAGGGCGAGGACGAGCTGGGAGTCGGCCACAGGTTGTCCGATAGAGAGCAGCAGCCTTTACTTTAAGGCGTTGGCGGTACGAGACAGAAGAGTCTCCTTGTACCATGGAGTGAAACTCATTGAGTAAGAAGATGACACGGGGCTGTTTGTTTGCGAGGAAGATCCGCTCGCTAGCTACCCAGAGATCCCAGACGATAGGGTCGGTATCTTCCATGGCGAGGTCGAGGACAGAGTCGTCGACCGAGCCGAGCAGCCATCTGCGCACATAGCACTCGACGATGTACCACTGGGGGTCATCGGGTCAAGGTGGAGCGGAGCCATCGATGTGTGACCGTAGGCCGAACTTTCCACAGAGGGATTTAAAGAAGAAAAACCACTTAGAGTAGTTGACGTTAAGGTCAAGAGAGATGGGAACGTAAGATTTCACGTTCACAGCGGCATAGGGGGGTGGGAAGATCGGCGAGGTAGTTCCCGAGGTGTGGTCTAGGACGCCGAGAGCCGAAGTAGATTCGACGACTGGAAGAGTGCCGGAGCTGAGGGCTGACTCGGTGGCCATGACAAGAGGGGAACAGGGGGAAGAAGCCGATGGGAGTAAGAGGCCGATAGTAAGGAAGATCGGCCGATCAGAGAAGTGATAGGCCGATGGGGAGTGAGCCGATGAGAGGGAAGGGTGGGCCAACCAGTCGATGGGAAGTGGTTGACCGAAAAAGAGTAGGCAACGGAGTAGTTGAGGGAAAGGTGGTTAGCAAAGTAGGTAGGTCAGAGAGTGGGTGGGTCACGGACGTGCAAAGATTCACGTTCGTGAAGAGAAGTTCCACGTTCTTAGACTCGTGGAGGCAAAAGAGTGGAGCATACGCAAAAACTCGAAGAGGGGCCAGACGTGAAGAAAGGAGGTTCGCGTCCGAGAGGCAGAGATTCGTGTCCGTGGACACGTCGAAGTGACTCGGACGCGAGTGGAGAAGGTTCGTGTCCGGGAATAGTTGAGCGTGTCGAAAAAGCGAGAACCAAAAAAGGGTTCTAGCTGATGGAGGGCGGATAGGTCCAGCCAATAGGGGACGGATGAGGTCAGCCGATGGAGAAGACGAGCGCAGAGGTGCGCCGGCGTCGAAGAAGAAAAGATGCACGGAGCAAGAAGGACAAAGACGGGTGTGAGTCGAGACAAGGAGGCGGATGAAGACCGCCGTCTTGTCGCGTGGAGGAACAAGGGATGGAAGAGGGTGGTGAAAAAGGAGAGAGGAAGGCCGTCTACGGAGAAGACGGGAAGGAGCCAAGACAAAAGAGCAAGGGGATACCGGGAAGAAAGTCGGTGACGAGGAGAAAATATCGACGACGGGGAGAAATGGTCAGCTCGCCGGCAAAAGGATGCTAACACGCTGGAGATGTCTAGACCTGCTTTGATACCATGTAAGAATGTGTACAATAAGATTAAGACCCCGACACTATACAGAGGGAGTCGGATATATATATATAGAGTCCAGTAGTTCAGTGGTCTAACACGTTGGCAACGCACCAAGAATCAGCATAAGGAACACCTACAGTTTCACTAACAGCAAGATTTTACACATTATCCATACATTGTATCCATCACCATTCACCAAAGAATGCATTGAACATCATAGGAAGCCTACCTGTACATTGTTCCTTCAGAAGATAGGAGCAGCACATGATGCTATAAAATGTTGGGATCCATTAAGACTAAATGAACCTCTCCAAAAAAAAATCATAGCATTTGACACCAGAGACCCAAGGAGCGCCTGAAGAATATAGGATGTGCTTCAAGGTGGAATGCAAAAAATGTGGCAAATTCACCTGAAACGGTTGTGGCAAATATGTCACGTCAGTTTTCAATGGTATTGAAAAAGGGAAACACTGCACTTGCAAGCCATGGCCGAGTGTAGAAACAAAGGCAGATGGATCCACTTCGACACCGCAAGAAGGTTGGCTGGCTTAACTGAACTTCTCGTCGCTCCTACAGTTTAGTACTTTACCATCATCTTGAAAACTGATAGCTTTAGCTGATTGGCAGGTGAAGCAAAAGCTTGAACTTCCACACATGGATAACTAGTTCTGCACTTTTGGTGCCATTAGATTGAAGGAGCTTGCAGTTTGAGTTAATAATGTTTGCCTCTGTATCCTCCTGTACTGGTTTTCTAACTTCCAAATGAAAGTTGAGTTTCAAGAATACAATAAAACATTCTGTAGTTAACTGAAATTGTTGTTTTCATGAAAATTCCAGTTAGGGCTATGATATAGAGAGAGCTGGAAAACTTCAGCAAACTCTTTAAGCAAGGATATATAAGTTTTATCCATCAGTGCTGTTTCGTCTCTCTCTTTTCCATCAGATGCCATTTGCAATATCTCCTTGATGCTCCCAACACCACGATCTTTTATGCCACAGGGAACAATGAGCTGAAATGGTGTTAAGTCAGTGGTTACATTGAGTGCTAGACCATGATATGCTATCCATCGTGAGACATGAATTCCTATTGCTGCAACTTTCTTATCCCCTACAAAGTAAATAAAAGGGATATATTAGTGACATGCCATTGAACATTCAAATTAACTTCACGATTTCCAAAAGGATAGAATCGTACCAACCCAAACACCAGTTAGACCTTGTACCCTAGATGCCTTGATGGAAAATGCGGATTGAAGGGCACGGATGATCACCTCTTCAAGTGATCTAAAGTACCAATGAAGGTCCATTTGATGATAGCGCAAGTTGAGAATAGGGTACATCACAAGCTAAGGAAACAATAAAGTGACTGTCAGAAGCACAGATATTAATTATAAACGAATTACACACAGATTTTATGCAATAGCAAGAAGAGCCACGATCTTCTGCCTTGCTGAAAATCAGGATTTTATCACATATTCTAGTAACAAGATATCCACGGATGACCAATACTAGAAACTCAACTAGCTAGAAGTAGATGATTTCATCAGAACTGTAGCAAAGTAATGAAGTAAACTACGGTTAGGGATGTGCAATATATGGGAATAACTGGCATTCTGATATATACCTGTCCAGGACCATGATATGTCACCTCCCCACCACGGTCAATACGGTGAACCTCAAAAGGAGCATCTTTAACATCGAAATGGAGGTAGTCCTCAGTGCTGTCAGTGCCAAGGGTATAAACTGGTGGATGTTGCAGCGCGAGTAAGGTGTCCAAGTGATCTTCACGTGTGCCTACTAACCCTTTCCTCCTTGTCACAATGGACTGCTGCCAAGCCCAAGATTCCGCAAATGGAATAATCTGCTGATGGAGGTCAAATAACTCGCACCTGTTGAATACAACGTGCATAGTCAGTACAATCACCAAGCAGGCAGTGCAATTTTCTATCTCAATGCCACAATTCTACTGCATATTAGGTTCAACTCCATTTGCTTCTTCCTGCAACAATGGGATCTCCCCCAAAAGAGAGAAGCTTTGGCAGCGCAAATTGTTATCATTCACCTTAAGATGGTATAGAGTTCTAAAGGTGTACAAAACAACTCTTTGACCAAAACAAAGCCATTGTTATTGTTCTTGCTGATGATTTCAATCGAATGACCAGAGAGACAGGTTTAATTGAATCAACAACAAAGCAAATACATCATCAACTAAAACTCGATTCTTGTTGGATTCGAAACAACGACACTGACACACGGGTTCTTTCATTTGAAGCAATCAATCGATCCAGTATTTGAAAGAGAACAAGTAGTAAACTGAACAAGAGATCCAGGCGCACCAACCTCCTCCTGTTCACACCGCCTGCGGCGGAACCAGCCACCAGAGCGGCGTTTCTTGGCCCGCCTTGGCAGCATCCGGCGCCCAGGCCGGACCTTCTCCTCCGAGAGCGAGGCGGCGGCGGCGAGGGGGCCGCCCTAGAGACCGCGACAGGGAAGGGCAGGGCGGCGCAGTGGGAGCCACAGGAGCAGGAGAAGGCCATCGCGGTGGCGCGAGGGGGCTAGCGCTCGACGAGGAACGGGGTGGGGTTTGCCCTCCTCTCGCGTGAGGGGTTGAATTCGTGGGCTCCTCTGCACGCGCCGGCAGGGGCAGCTCCAGCAATTTTTCGCTCCTTCACGCACCAAAATTTTGTACTGCCACGAACACAATATATATATAGACAAAAATTGTTCGAAGTTTAACTTAAATATAACAATAATATCTCATAATATCACAAATCCACTAAACTAGCACTTTAAGCTTGAAGTCGTAAACAATATACGTAGACAAAATTTGTTCAAAGTTTGACTATAACAATAATATCCCATAATATCACAAATCTACTTAAAAACACCACTTTAAGTTTGAACTTATAAAATTACAATTCAAATATAAAATATTAAATTAAAAATATGAAAGATTTTACAATATTACTTCTTCTCTACTCTACGAGTTTTCATACGCATAGAAATTTAATTATGCCATCTTTACAAATTGCGGAAAAGACATCTCGAAACAAATCATTCAATAATTTAATAAACATATTGTTTCTCGGCTTATTGATACAATGTAAAAAAACACTCAACATTTATGTTGCAATCGGTAGGATCGATATCAATTTAACAATCAAATATATTATGTAATAAATAATATAGCTATTTTTTAAACAAGCTTAATAGAGAGCTCACCAAGATTTTTGTAAGTCCAATCTCCCGGTCCAAAGACCTAATTAGCTAAATGTCTCAATCCCAAATTCCCAATTAGCACTTAGTCACAATTTCCATGTCGCTTCTCTTGCCTACTTGTCACGCAAGGGTGAATGGACAACCAAGATGACATAGGGACAGTGGGTAGGGGGCGACACTAGGGCGCTGGCACGCTGTGGCAACTATGGCTAGCATAGCCTTAGCAGCTTAGCCCTTAGGGGTAGGTGATGGTGGCCGACTAGGAAGACACTCGTATAGCGGCATAGCGTTGATAGCCCCTCAGTGAGGTGGCGAAGCGTCAAGCCTGCGATCTACGTGGCTGCTAGATGTGAAAGGAGTCAGAGAGGAGCGACACAATGCGATGGTCTTGTCTTTGCCTTTGTCTCTCTCCTAGGACATGTGATAGGCTGGGGAGTCAAGTGGGCTACCGATAGGGTGGGGCTATAGGGTGGTCTTTTGGACTAGATTTCAAGATAGTTCACAGCCCACTTAGACTACCCCTATAGATTCATCACTACACGCCGGCAACCAATGACAGTAGAGTCATTAAAGAGCCACAGCCTATTAACCTCTTTGGTCCACGCAATTCGGACTAGTTTGGGCTTAACACTAAACTTAGCCCATCACAAATGCCACTACACACTATACCATGCCCACACACCGGTGAACACATTCCGTAACATACGCTTGACGATGAATCCCTAACATCATTACACACAGTAGATCATTGTTGTATGATTAATTAAGAATTAATTATTATAAATTTGAAAAATGTGATTTTGTTTAAAACAAACTTCTATATAGTAAGTTATTTAAAAAACACATCATTTAGTAGCTCAAGAAAAATGCTCACTAAAATTGAGGGAATAACTCATCCTAGTAGCTCATAAGAAAGGAGCCTAAATCCTATTGAAGCCCCTCTTTTATGAAGGAATTTTATAGGATTCAAATTCTATATGATTTTTTCTTATTTGGTTTGAAACAAATGATTGGAGTTTTTTTTTCAAATCTTGTGAATTCCTAAGGAGACCCGATGCATTTAGATTTTAGAGGGAATGTAGTAAGAGCTACAATCTTTTTGAAAATTTTCTTTTAGTGTATCTTTCTCATCCGATTTCTACATTTTTTGTCTATTCAAACGATTGTTGATGTATTTTTTCTGTGAATTGTAACTCTCTGTTTTTCATTTGTATTTTCTATTAAAATCCTATATTTTTCCTATTCCTACGTTTCCTTAATCTTAAGTTTTCAAGGGCACCATAAAAGCACTGGCTTGTATAGAATATTCGTATGCATGGGGATTAAAACATAGTGAATGGAATCATGCCCTACTTGGCTAGCTTGAACACACAAGGTATTCGGTACAAAAACTGATCTCGATTTGTTTCTTGTGCATTTGGAGGATCCCTGTACAAATATTATGGGAGCTAAATCAATTTATATAAAAAATTATGTAAATTTTCGTATGTTCTAAAGAAACTCTTATATGATTGAAATCCTACTAATTTTCTGTGTTTTTCATTCCAATCAGGATGATACCTAAATTCCGTAAGAAGAAGGAAAACTCCCATGTTTCAGCCGAAGCCTTGGTTGGCCTGCATCGAAATTCCATAAGCAGTGGTGCATCCAGAAACACAAAAAAATCATTTGTTGGAGGAGCCAACAATACTAATCTTTTAAAATTTTTATAGTAAATAGCGTAATTTTACTGAGTTTAAGGGAGAGGGCATGCCTTTGGCTTTTTATCTGTCCATAAGAATAAGAATAAGAATAAGTAGAGGGAATGGTAAAAATAACTTTTAAATCTTTATATGATGATGCTAAAGTGTATCCCTCATAATTTTTTATATGATAGAACTAATTTTACCTTTTTTTAGGCATCGGCAATTTTACCATAAAAATTTGGCAAAATTTGGTGTAAAATTTGACATACTATAAAATTTTACTCAACACATTTTTAATAAAAAGAAAAGGTTGTATGGTTTTCTTCTCCTATGAGCAGAAAATATATAGTCAGCACATCTCAGCTCGCACCATGTCCCTGGCCCCACGACCTTAATGCCATGCGCATGGTCTTGCACTCCTCAATTCACTCTACCCACCCACCTATTGACTCATTCACAGCTACGTAGATTACTCCTCACTATGCCACCGGTGATTGAGCACCATCGGCACCACCACTGTAAACTTCACCATGCCATTGGCGATCTAGCACCATCAGTCACCACCATCGCAAAGTTGATAAAGATGTATGGTTTTGATGTTTTTAATTATAGTTATTTTTTAATATTAGTTTTTAAGTCAATGAGAACACATAGTTTGATCTATAAATTTAATTTTGGTCGTTAATAAGCTATAGGCAAAATAATAGCGCTAAAAAAGAGAAGAAAAGTTTACAACACAAAACTTCTTTGCTTTAACTCAACTTTGCACCCACCATTGGCGAAGGACGGAAAAAAAGAAAAGGTGTGGACTAGCGTGAGAGTCAATACAACACAGGAATAAAAGAAAAAAAATAATTTGAATTGTAATAGCACAATATTATCTTAACAAGTCTATATATTCAGCACGGCAATAACCACCTATTATAATCCAGTATCTATTTGCAAACAAACATAAGTAAGCACGAAAAAAACCCTCAAGCAATGAAGTTTCATTAATACATCACTTACTATGGAGGATATATAGATAGATAGATAGATAATCTGCACGACAAGGAGAGCAAAGACTGATTGATTAGGGACGGGGAGGATGGCCACTTGCGGCCTTGTTGCTGCTGCCTGCCGCGTGCCCGCTCTGGCGTGGCTGCGTCCAGCAGTAGTAGTACAAGTACAGAATACTCAGTATACACAGAAGCAATAGTATACTAGGAGCGCCCCCATGACCGATAGTATACTGGCAGCCCGGAGACCGTCGTTTTTCTGATCGGACGGCTGAGATGCGGGCTTTGACCTTTGACTCTTGGAATCGATGGTCGCGTCGCGTCCCGCTATTAAAGCAGTAGCAGCCGCAGCCGAGCATTTATCACGCCATTACTGTGCCTCGTCGCTCCCACCTCGCCACCCCCAACATCGGATAGGATCTTGGCCGTCTAGCGGCTAAGGCCGTCCGGCGAGAGGAGGGCCCCGGGCTGGCCGCACCGGAGCCGACTGGATTTTTTATTGAGTTTTTTTATATGTGTATTTTTAGATAGATCCTTGCCTTTTTCATATTAAATGTTTGTATATCCGTTCCTTGATAAGATATGTGCAAGTTCTCGCTGAAGAAATAATGATTTCTGGAACAATGTGATGCGGAGGTAAACACTGATGTCATGATTTGCCATTGACTTAATTTAATTTCACATCTTTCTTTAATTATTTTTATAAGTCGCTGAAATATAGACACGACAATCCACCAGAGCAAAACAAAATGACCCTACTTTGTGTTTATATAATTTTTACCAACTTATTTTTGAAATGTAGTTATGAACTATGCTATGCTATTATAAGTAATAGCTCAGGCTCCTATTGATGATTTAAAAAGATGAGGAGAAAGTAGTCTTTATTCTTTGCTTACGACAGGACAAGTACATTGAATAATATTGGGGCATTGATTTTCATGCTATTGTCAATAGGTGTAAAGAACTTAGCACAAAACACGTCAAAATGACGGGTGAGCTGCTTATTTATGTACTGAGGTACCATGCTTAATTTGCTTATAAAATCCTAACACTTCAAAACAAAAACAAAAGAAGATCAACACTTCTCTATACTTGTCTACATTTCGACTTTCAAGCTTGATTAACATTAATAGTGTCTGATCTTTTGAACCTCTGCATTTTTATTCATATAAACACTAACTATAAGCTAAAATGTTGTTTAATGATAACCTCCAATAAGTAAAACAATAAAATATTTTATGCATCCTTATACGGTATCACACATACAATACACAAAACATAGGAGCTTTACCATGGTGGCGACTATTGAGTTCTATGGTTACAACCACATAAGAATTTTAGGGAGGTGCCTTTTAAGTGAGCATAAGTATAACTATGTCAACAATATCTGTGGCTCGTGGTTAGTGGTGGCAATGGTAGGATGAATTTAAGAATATAGCTATGTGGAGGCTCAAGGCAGTAACTAAGAGGATAATGGGCTTAAGTTCGTATAAAACTAAAATTTTAGTTGAAAAAAAGTTCTAGGATTCTTTTTATAGATTTAATTTAAATAATCTAAATGTTTAAAAATAAAAGATTATCTTGTTTAAAATAATAACAGTTACGTTTCATATGCACTTATTTTTATATGACAATAGTACAAACAATTAATTTGAAATATATATTTGCTATTTTTTAAGAGTAGGTAGATTAAACCCTATTATAAATAAATGTTCACCAATGTTGGATAATAATACACGTGATATGAAAAGATAAATGGTGTGATGCTTAGACCCGGCAGTTATATAGAGATTTAAATAAATGTTTTAATAACTAAATATTTAGGATAACTAATATTGAAAAGTATTTAATTTTTTTTAAAAAATCAACATGCATATTCAAAATAATAAAATATGGTTGTATAAGTTTATACGGCATCAACAATGATGCCATGCATTTGCGCGGGCTAACATCCTAATTATAATAAAGATGCATTTTCATTGCTCTTCATTTTATTTGTTTACTTAGTATACTGGCACGTCCGTACTTTGTATTTTATTTTCTCTGGGTGGAGAGATGAAATTAAATTCTCTCCAAACAAATGTGTAGGTTTTTGTTAGCTGGAAACAGAACTAGATGAGGTGGTGCCACCAAGCAGTACAATCATGTTTCACAACGAACATAGGTACATATCAGGCCATGCTGTTCCTCCAATAGTTGATAGCTATGGCTTTCCTTCCTCACCCTTTCAACTGTTTGTTGATTAGCGGGTGTGTTTTATTTGTGTCCGTCCTGATTTGCATAGAGCATCCGACAGAGGATGTGAGCGTTGCATCAAACTTCTTGTGATTTTTTAAGTTTGATAACAAATTGCTTCCACACCTGTCTAAGCATCCCATGGAAGTAATTAGCCAATCCTGTGGTCTATAGCATTGTACAATTAATGTTTTCTAACAATGATCCTCATTTGTAGCATATTTGGATGGTTTCGCCTATTCAATTTGATGATCCAAATCAGTATGATTAATTTTCAACCACAAAAATAATAATGATATTCATATATTTAGATATGCGGTTGTGATTTTCTTACTATTTCGTTTTATTCATCAACTTACTCTTTGTGTTACTAACAAGTGAACAAAGATGTGATGTAATTATTATTTGTGCTATATTAAGGTTTGTTGTAACAACATATTTGTACTCAATAATTATTTAACATCAATTTACCTCAGTGTAATTTTGAATTGATGCATACTTTTTTCCCGTTGAGGCACCCAACTAGTTCCTGATGAAAACTCAATCACCCAAAAGTGGTAAATTTGATTATTTGAGAACAACGACAACTAAAGAATGACAAGTTATTAATTAAGTTTTAGGAGGGGTTTTTTTGGAATAGAGAAATTTTAAGGATTTTGCTCAAATCCTCCAAAATTTCCTTAAAATTCCTCCTGTCCAAAGAAGACCTTAAATGGTGGCACATCCTAAAGTGCTAATTGAAGGGTAGCAATGGCATATGGATCAATTATCCTACTTATCAAACTGCAGGTGTGCTGCAGTGATTAATACAGTGAAGTCAATTTGAGTTACTCTTAAATATGTGTAATACTTTAATATAGTTGAGAAAAAGATTGTGAACATGATGAAAACAAACTTATCTTTGCCCAAGACGGCCAGTGCCGAGTGAGCCTGTTACCAAGCAAATGCAGCTTTTAGTAAGTGCAATCCAGGCTTCAAACAAAAAGGTAAACATGACTTCATGAGAAGTCTTGGAAAGCACAGTTCTGATTCAATTCAAAGCAGAGGGAACACAAATCTACAAATTTCTAGAAACAGAGCTGAGAGACAACCAAAACACAGAAACAATTCAACATCAAAGAAATCCAATCTTATTGTTGTTCAAATTTTGTTGCAACAACAAAAGTTCATAGTGATAGCAATTACACAATGCTTCAAATATAAATTAAACATACAGTCTATATAATTGTATGTAGCTACCAAAAAAACTATCCTACTTGCCCTTCTCCCCTTCATTCTTTTGGTATCCTAGACCTGATAAGATGATATGGTGGGCAGTTGACTACCTGAACAGATTTAGATCAGAATGGATAAATGCTGTATGAGATATGAAAGGCACATTTGGGTACATCCCAACAAGAGCACACCGCATGCACTCGAGCACTGTGAAGATTTGTATAAAAGCAATAGTCATCCAAAAATACTGCATAGACTTCCCCTGATACAGGATGCTAGGCATCCAAGTGCACATTGTTGCTACTGCTTGGGAGCCAGTGTCCAGGAGGATAGCCAAGATGACGTGGAACCTTAGAAAGTGTGGTGACCACTTCCGTCTCACGACAAAGAAGTATACTGTCATAAAAATCACTAGCAAAAGCCATCCTGGAAACAATGTCATCGTATCAATGAAGGTGTACACCAATGAGAAACCCTGCAAGTATGTGTGCAGCTGGTAGATGACATCGGCATATGACCACATGTTGTGGAGTGGCAGCAAGTAGGGCACACATGCTAGAGTCCTCCACCACCATTTGGGTTTTGAAGTCAACTCAGGGTAGCTGAATGACGCTAAAGAGGATGCTTGACAACCAACTTTAGGTCTTTGACGCTGATTGTGCCGTGCTAGTAGTGATGGATTGCCCTTGATAGAATCATCCCCTCGGAATGATGTAAGCATGTCATTTTGGACAAAACCAGTGCCAGCTACAATATTTACAATCAATTTGTTTTATGAGTAATCCATGACTGAAATGACAAATTTATGAAAAAAAGACAAGAAGGTATGAACTACACAGAAAAATTGTCTCAATGCCTATATATATTCCAACCAACATCTAACTAAAGGAGATAACAACACCAATACAAGCTTTCTTCAATGTATCATAAGTTCACAACAATAATTGCCGGACCATTTTATAAGCTATAGACCTATTTTTTAGTTATAACCTTAAATAATATGTACAAATCAATAAACATCTTACACAGTGTGCATGTGTTAGCTTCTTACTATCTCTTCCTAAATATAAATATTTTCTAGGATTCAAATTTTATACACAATATAAGCATTTATAGTACTATTTGTCACATCAGTCACCTCTCATTTAAATTTCCTCCAACCACCTTCCCATTCCTAACCACCGTTCATTTAACGAGAGACACTATAGTCTTTTCTTCTCAAACATTAGTCTCTACTAAACAACTTAGAAATGATTATATCTGGGAACAGAGGGAGTAAATTTGCTTGTATATGTACTAACATTATATAGTTTACATTGGCCCCTAAAAGTTTATCAACAAGTCCAAAAACCTAAAGTTGTAGAACGGCTTCCGCATTGTACAATATCAGACTATCAATTGGAGAGTAGTGACACCACATATTCTACTATCCAATATAAGTGATATAGAATCAACAAAATATTGTCAGAAGTCACAAACAAAAAAAAATGGTATGAATACTAAGATAAGGCAACAACTACAAAAGAATGATAGTTCAGTGCTACTGAGCTCTTTGGAGAAATGCGAAGTATTTACTCACCATTGTTGTAAAGAAGGAAAAAGAGTGAGAATATCATTAAACTTACCCCGTGGCTTTTATTTTGAAATTGAAACTTTGACAGGGTACACTACTATCAGTCATAAGTCATTATGTGTATTATGCACAATACTCTTTGAGCAGAAGAAAAGAACTGCTTATGTGTGTTAGAGTTTGACAGAAGCCCAGAGCATAAACATAGACTACAACCACTCACTTAATATAAAATATATTTCAATGCACTGACATAACTACAGAATTACAAAATTTATGAAGTTCATGATAATAAAATCATTCTAATTTATCGCAATTTGCAAGTAACAGAAACTCAGAAAGGCATAATGGACTAATGGCAACAAAAGACATATCCATAATACATTGCAATAGTTTTAATAACTTCAACCAGTGCATACCTCGCACAGCCTTCTTCCTTTCGACATGAAGTCGAACGCTTTTTAGACTCAATGATCCCGCTGAGGTATGAAGGCATGATAGTCTTGCGAAATAGATATTATGCTCAGCAGCAGGAAATGCATATATTTGAGCGTGTCTAGCAGATAAACCTTGATAAATAACCATTATGCATAAATATAGCTTTGCCGAATTGCCAAATTGCCAAATTACCTAGACATACATGTCAGCAAATCAAATCATTGGATTGCAAAGTATGAAATATTTGGATTGCAGAGTATGAAATATTTGGGTTAGATTTGCGCCCAAAGAATAAAAGACAAGAAACAACAACTACCAAAACAATCCAAGCAAGTTGGAATTCATCACCCAACATTGAAAACTAATCGAACTCCGAATGGATCCCCGACCCACACCATGCCTCATCAGTAATCGAGAAGGTCTGCAAGCGAAAAATACCTTTAAGTTGAGCCAAACTAGCGCTTTGGTGGGAGGAGGCCCACATGTGTGTTCGCTGGAGAGGAATTGGTGGGGCGAATAAAGAAACTAGCCACTGAGCATTGTCATGAGAGATGGAGGGAGATAGGGACAGGGAGAGTGCACCAGCGGCGATAGGCGGTGGGTAGCCGAGTGGACCAGAGGTGGGGAAGTGACGCAGACGACAAAAGCCAAGACGCCGGGAGGCAAAAAGGTGATACGTTCTTTCTCAATTTACAGATCAGCCTCTAGAGTTTGGGGAATTCAGAACTTCCATTGATTTCTAGGCTAATGGCAACATACAATTTTTTTAATCTTAACTACTTTAAAATAAATTCGTTCTCCTCTTCACCCTCTCTCCTAAAAAACAATTCTATACCTTTCCAAAAAAATGTTAAAAAAAGCAACACATCTTGAAAAACTGAAATAGAAAAAACTAAATCATATTTTCTAAACTATTTTAAAAGCACTAACAGTATGGCCGTGTACTTACACGAATAAACATGTTTTGAATACTAACAGTTATGAATATATTAAATAAAATATTTATAAATACATAAATATCATTATTTATTAATAATATTTCCCTATTAATAATTTTAACTTGTATTTCTGATAAACATTATTTAATTTTATTATATTATCACTTATATAAAATTTTATATTTTTAAATTTTAATTATAAATTATAGTAATTTATGGATTGTACTTAAATTTATAAAAATATTGAATTTATATTGTTTTTAATATTTTATTTTTCTGAGATTGTACTTGGGATGTATCATTTTGCTTTTTTTATTCTATACTACAACTGATTTGAAAGTATTAGTGTACCTAATTTAAATTTCTATATTATTAATTTAAATTAGCTTTTGAATTAAAAATATAACAATATACAAGATATTGTAGATGTATCACAATGTTCTAATTTTGGTGAAGACTGGAAGACAAAGTATGTTCGTTGGTTTTCAATTTATAACCTGATAAAGAAAAATATGTTGAATTAGATTCATGCCAAGTGGCAAAATCTATCCTCTAGAAAATTTTGTGAAGTGCATACTTTTTAAGAGTATTCTTTGATAAAAAGATATTTCATATGGTCTAGAGTCTTTTTAAGAAACTTATGTGAGTTTAGATGAGTGTACAGGTTATGTGAGATTACATTTTCATTCTAATGCAACTATTTTAAGGATGTGTTTGGATGAGTGCACAAGAATGGATGGAATGAGCCTGTTCAACCAAATTAACATATGCTAAAAAAACCAAAATTAACAACTAGGAAGTAGGTCGCGCAGGGCAGGGGCAGATCTTATGTTGTTTCTGTCGAACTCCAAACTTTTTAAGAAATAAACATAGTACTAACTAATACTAAAGGTCAAGTCAAAAAGAAAAGTTTGCAGATTGAGAAGAGAAGCTAGGTTAACGCAGATTGAGAAAAAGGTATGGGTACTAAAATGTAGCTATGGCGGGGTTAACGCGTGTCAGAACAAAGCGTACAATACTTTTAGTTGACGATATGAAATTTATTTATACATAAACTATATTGGTAGTCACACTTATTAGAATATATGATACAAAAGAGAGCGATCAACAGTTGTATCCAAGTTTTACAGGTGCAGTAATTTTTACAGTAGTGTTTCCTCATTTTATAATTTTTTTCCTGTTGCACTGCATCATGTGCTGCTTAATTCTTAGCACAGCCCCGACGCCGCCGCCGCCGGCTTCCCTGCGCCCGCGCGCAGCGGCCGCGAGACGGGTCGCCCGCGATGCGAACGCCTATCCTCCTATTCCGGATCAGACGAAGAAGAAACAGAAGTGCTAAACTAGTGGATATTTACTAAAATTGCATAGTGTTTGCCTTGCAGCCGATCAAAATCTAAAATCAGGAACTAAATGGTCAAATGCCGAAATCACCAAATACGCGAGCTCGAGCTCGCTGCGCGCGCAGTGGGTCTCGGCTGATTCTCTAAGTCAGGCAGGTTAGCTAATGCACCAAACCCATGACACTGCAAAGCTAATGGGCCGAGGGAGGAGATGCTCCTCGCACCCTAGCGCAATTGTGGAGTCGCCGCTGCTGCGCTGCATCCATGAGTGTGCTTTCTTTCCGGCGGCGAGCGAGGATGCGGCGGAAGCAGGATGGAGATCGGTGCAGGCGGCGGACGCAAATTCGAGAGAAAAAAAAGGTGCGGGTAGGGACTAGGGAGGGATGCTCACCGGATGCGGCGGAAGCAGAAGGGCGGCGGCGCCACGGCTGCTCGCGGGATGGAGGTCGGCGCAGGCGGCGGGCGAGGAGAGTAGGAGACGGGAGTCGAGGCCGAGCCGCCGAGGGGATTGGATGGATGGGGAGGAGAAAGGCTTGTGCTGTTTGCGCGGCACGAATCTCGGGGCATCCTTCCCATCTCAACCGTCCCCCTCCTTCGACCTGGCAACGGTGGCGACCGCGCGCGAGCATGCAGCCTTCCTTACAAGGCTGACCACCACCGTCCACTCGATCTCTTCCTTGTCTCACATTGCAGCCGGCCTTGGCCTATGGCCGATGTCTCGTGTTTCTCGGACACCTGAGGACTCCGAAGATTTCCATTAATAAAAAAAGAAGATTGTGGCGATATCATCCATGCAATGTTGCTTAGATGCTTATGATGCATCATGGTTTATATTCAGTACTAACTATGCTAAAAATATAAGTAATTGGTAATAGTTTTTTAGTAGTCTTAGAAACCACGGTAAGAAAAGATGGAACTAAAACATCCAATTTCATGAGCTGGGACTCTCTTAATTAACAAGTTGAAATTATTCAAACTATTTTCATCTTCCTCCGTTGTAATAAGTATTATTTACTGTAGCTCTAAAATTTGGGTTTTTGACTGAGAATATAATTACTACTTTATTTTTGGTCGTCTTCAGTGGTTTAATATTTTAGCTTTAGATAGCGATTTCATCGTGTTAGCCTAAAAAGAACTAACTGAGAATTACTTACATAATAATTAAAGTTATACCATATGTGCCTAGTGTCTCTTTTTAATACGTTATACATGCTTATCTTCGTAAAATATCCATGTCTTAGAGAAGTTCTGTTCAAGTTCTTGCTAAAGAAATAGCAATTTCTGGATATAACAATTTGATGTGGAGGTAAACATTGGTGTCATACTTTATCAATGACTTAATTGAATTGCACACTTACTTTAATTTTTTTTAAAAGTCACTGAAACAGACATGACAATTAACCGGAGCAAAATAAAATGACCCACATTATGTTTATATAATTCTTTTCTAGTTACTACTTAGAATGTAGGTATAAATTATGTTAGATTGATTGGCTCGCAATCTCAAAAATCAGAAGATATTGATCACTTAGGTAGTCCTAATCCTTCACCTCAGCTAGTTTCTATAACATTAAATATGCTACTATGTAAGTAAAAAAATTGATGTGGTAAGAGAGTTAACAAGGAGTGAGAGGGAAACAGATGAAAAATCATTTCTCATATAAGTAACCAACTTTATGCATGACCAAGGAAGAAGAGGGGATAGGGAGATGAAAGGAGAGAGAAGAGGTGATTGGATGAGAATTTATTTTGAAAAAACCATCCACTAGATTATAATTTTTTAGTTAGAATTACACTTAAAAGATGAGGAGAAAGTAGCTTTTATTCTTTGCTTACAACAAGACAAGGACATTGAATACTGAGGCATTGATTTCCAAACTATTGTCAATAGGTGCAAAGACCTTGGCATAAAGCACGTTAGAAAACCAGCGAACACTTATTTATGTAGTGAGCTAATATCATGCTTAATTTACTTATGAAATCCTTACTCTTCAAACCCTCCCCCTAAAAAAAATCAACACTTCTACATTTGGATTAAAAGCTATGCTGCTCTTTGAGTGCCAGTAGTACAGACTCACCAAAACATAAACCGTAAAAAGTCTAGAAAATAATCGACTCCAATGAATTTAGTTGCAAGTTTTACTCTGAAAGTGCAAGTTAAATAGTTTGTATTTATTTGGTTTCAGGCAGTGGGCTTTGATCCAGATTCATTGAGGACTCAATTGCCCAAAACAGTCTCATCACTAGAATGGCTATATCAGAAGGCAAAGGACGGGTCAATGTCCATTGCACTGCTGGACTTGGATGTTTTGGTTTGAGAATATGGATGTAGTCTTAATCTTCTTAAATTCTTAACTTATATGTTAGGGTTAAAAGCCAGGCGCATTCTTATCATTTATCTGTTGCTTTTAGCTTAAGACAACTTATGAGAAACTAACTTCCAAAATGCCCTGCGGACCCAATAAGAGAGCGATCCGTGATGCGACTTACGATCTTGTTAAGAATGATCCACATAGAGTCTTTTGAGAGTCTGCCAGAGCATGCTTTTGAGGGCATTATAGACTGAGAGAGAAGGTTAATTCAAGAACGGGTGCGTGCTCTTTGCGAGGCTTGAGAAGTAAAAGAAAAGTTCTCCATATACTCGTACAGGTGGCATATTTCTTGATAGTCTAAATTCAAGCCTATAGGACAGGAAATGCACTAAACATACGATAGAGCTAAATGAACAAATGTGTGCAAATTGAACTCCTTATGGAACACACGGGAGCGGAACCGATCTCCTCGAGTAGTATTCTTTGCTAACAGATTGCTAGATGGTGCAGATGAGGAGGTTTTGATTCACCTATCCTCGTAATAAAGCTCAGACCAGATCTAGTGTAGTTGGTATCTGATAAATAATAAGACAAAAAAAAGGAGGTTCCTGAAGATGGCATTGCTCTTGGTTCTTGATTGTAGAATGCTTAATTATATTGGTTACCAATTGTGTAAATGGGAAACCCACACATACATAGTGCCTTGTAAATTCAGAGTGTCGAACAAGGCTCACATATTTGATGTGTATGGCTATTGCTGTTGAAACACATACTATTTGCCAAAAGTGAAAATACATCATATCATCGTCAAATGTAAGGAAATTGAGTGCCAATGTAAGTTTACTGTTATTTATGCTTTCCTGGTAACTTTATTATAACAAGTTGATGTTCTAGCCAAAGCAATCCTACTGGAAGTTTGCTGTGTAGTTGACCTGTTTTTTTTTTCACCCTTCAGTTTTCTTATTGTTCGAAATTTCACACTCCTTAGTTGTGGAGAAAGAATACTTGATGAAAATGACACTTACACTTATATTTTTTTCTCTATAAATAAGAAATATGACCAATCTTATATACTATTTATGTAGCAGTATGACAACTGACTAACTGATTTTCTGAAGTACAGGCACTGAATCATCCGTCGTAACCTTTGATCCGATCATCGTGAACCATCAAGGCGACAGCGCTGCATGGAAAGCCACATCAAAACGCAAAGTCCAGATTGAACAGTGTGTGAATTAACAGGAAATTAAGAAAGCAAATTGTGCCTGAACCTGAAGAGAGCGTCGACCAGGAGTCAGGAACACGCGTGAGCACCGGTGGGTTAGGCTGCCCGGCTGCCATAATCAACCACAAGAATTGATATAAGTTTTGGTAAGCAATTCATGTGATCAATCAGGAAGTGAAGAAGCTAATTAATGAACTCACTGAAGCAGATGAAGAGGACTTGAGGCGGGAGGACGAGGCCGCATGCGATGGGGAGGTACATCATGCGTACGGGATCCACCGGCTTCGGCAGCATCCGGTTCACGTCGCCGAGGATCACCGGGCACAGGCACCTCAGCGTCCGGTCGCCCTCCGCCGCCGTCGCCGTGCTGTTCAGGAACATCCCCAGCCCGCCGCAGCACTCGCTCGTCGGCGTCGGGGTGTCCGCCTCCGCCCCCGTCAGGAACGACGCGCACGTCGTCAGCCCCGCCAGCGACGTCACGCAGTCCGTCGGCGACGACACCGACGACGAACCCGCGCCGCCGCTGCCCGGCAGGCTCGGGATGAAGGTGCCGGGCGTCGTTTGTGCCGACCTCCCGCACGGCGGCGGCAGCGAGCTGCCGGCGGGCGCGGGTGGAGACAATGGCAGGCCGGGGACTGATGACGGCGGCGATGGCTTCGGCGCCGCCGCCCGCGGCGACGGCCTGGCTCCGGGGAACCCCGGGAAACGCTGGCGACTGCCGGGGAAGCCGGGGAAGCGGAGGGCGTGGGTCTCCGACGAGGCCAAGGCTGCCTTCCTCGGCCTCCTCGCTTCCGACGGCTGCAGCATCGTCACCATCACAGAAGCAACCATGACGAGCAAGACGACGACGGCGCGCTTGGATGCAGTTGACGCCATCATCCTCTTCGCTTGATCAAGGATCAGCAACTAGCTAGTGCTACTGCTCTTAATTAGTATTATCAGCAAAGCACGAGAGGCTCGCAGCTTGATGATCCGGCGTGGCGCGCGTCTCATTTTTATAACTCACGCGGTGATTCTTCGCGCGCAATTTTAAAAAGCATTGGCACAAAGACCATGCAAGAAATTATTCATTCTACTCTCCACCATTCAACCTTGGGCTCTCGCTTTGCAAAGTAAATAAGAAATCCGGCTGGCCTTTACATGCATGTGTCCCAGAAAACAGGCATTATGAAAATCGAAGCAGGTCAAGCACTTCAAGTGTAAACATGAACAAAAATTGATTAGAACATGCCACTGGAATACTGCTTTAGCATCAATGTAATAGTAAGTTATACATATGCCTGAAAATCTGAAAAATACCCAACAATTCCAGCCTTGTTTTTTTCCATTAACACTGGAACAAATGACATACATTGCGGTTTGCAGGACAGTGTTCTTTGTAAACGCAGATGCAGAGATATCACATACTCATCTATTCTACACCTACCACGAGAGAATGCTATTCTACACCTACTTCGATAGCATTCTCTCTTCGATAGTATTCTCTCTTTCCCTATGTTGTGTGCTTCCTGTAGCTATCCTAGCGCTATATTTAAAAAAAAACAAAGAGTTTCTCCATGAATCTGTTGCAACTTCAGGAGGCAAAAAGAACATCAACGCTGATGAGAGCCTGACTTGTCGCATTCTGCACTCAGGTTACAGTGTGCATTTCTGTGGGTAGGTGCAGCAGTTCCCATAACGAAACACTACAGGTGAAAAAAATACTCCTACAACGACCTTTACTGTAGGCAACCAGCATGGAAGTATACAGTTCCAGCAGAACAAGGGCAACTCATTGTGAGGTACTCAGATACCTGTCTAGGAATCTAAGATGCAACAGAAGCAACCTGAAACTTGGCCAGGTTTGTCTGGAGTCTGCCCAAATGAAATGCCGTGAGAAGCCACACGAAGCAGAGCTGTTATCAAAAGGGAGAAAGATAATTCTTCAGTTAATCACCAACGACGTAGCAAATGCAAAAGAACACACTTGACAGCAACCAAATTTTTAAGCAATCCTATGTGGTTATCCAATACAATTACAATGATTCAAACCATGACTCATACTGGCAATGCATAGAGGGTGACCATGGATGTCTTCTTCTCAAGCCTGCTGAACAACAAACTGTATATTCCAGCCGCTGTTGCATCACCAAGCCTTTGAACAACAACATCTATACAGACCTATGAGAACATATATTCATTAGTTAAATAGTCTGCAAAATCAAGTTCAAAACAGAAACTGGTCAGCTATTCTTGAACATGTATTTAAGATGATTTTAAATATAATCTGGTATTCACAATAAGACCAAGAAGGCAAATGCAAAACTAATTACTTTTCTATGAGAGCCTACTTTATCTATAAATTCAACCTCAAATTTCGCTGTTAATTGCCCACTCTCCATTTTAAGAGACAAGGCTAACTCTTATGCGCCTTAGTGAATTCAAAATGAAGACAATGTTGAACGGTCACATGGTTCACTTGGCATCAGGTGTTATATTTCCAAGAAATACCACAATGCAAATTGATGAAAATTGATGAGCTATCCAGGGATTAGAAATTTTGTTAGATCCTGGTAGTGCAATAAAGATATATGTACTACTGACACAACACATCTATGACATAAAAACAGATGTTTCCTTTCAGTTCCTATAACCGAAGTTACCAAACTCAAATTAGGTAAGCATATCATCTTTTACCTTGGCTTTGTACTTCTCATCCTGTGAGACAACCGTGAATAACAACTCCCTTCCAGGTCTTGTCAAAACATAAGTAGTTACCTGCAAAGAAAAAAAGATTGGGAAAGCAGCAAATTAACTGAATGAAGCAGCTAACATCCAAAATCCTAAATTGCATAAAATAGAATCTATGTGCTGATTTCTCGCATTAGATATCATTGATGTGCAAAATAATGTGTCTCAACTCTCAAATATGAATATCCAGGTGGTAATGAATGCTCACATGTCACATAGAGATATGCAATATTTCTCTGAATGTGACTTTTGGAATGACTAATAGTTAAAAACAGGTATTACACTAAAAGTAAGAGCTCCCCTGGTCTATATGTACCTTTCGAATTGTTTCAGTGACAGCAACAGCAATCCAAGTTGGCCATACAGCGAGGGCAACCATATTTGATGTGGCAATGAATGGGGATGCACATATAGCAACTGTTACACCGGCTACTGTAAGGATACGACCCTGAAATAGTTATTTAATTCATAACAGGAATTAATAAAGAAATTTCAAGAATGCTCTAACAACCAGTTGGCTAGGACAGATTTTTCATTCATGTTGTTTTTGTCAATGTTAGTTATAGTTGTTCATTACTTGGACATGGAGTGATGTAGACACATGATGCATCATTTGAGTACATTGTTTTGAACTCTGCCATTCTTATGATGATATGAGATGTGATCATTCTTAAATATCCAACTGCAGAACATATGAGTATATGAGAATTACATTAGAATTCAGAAGGGAAAACTACCAAATTTTTTTCATATTCTTGTCTTCAAATGAACAACGAGGATATCACTGTTAATAAGTTCAATGTTGTATGCGAAATGATAAGCACTCTGGGGATACGCGTGCTCAAATAAGTATTAGAAATGAAGCTGAGGTTTACAATTGAGACAAATGGGCCTCCCCCACCGGAATAAAGAAAAGATAAGAGAGCCTAATGAGTCAAAATTTCAGTTTGTGTAATTCACTACGATGTATGTCATAATGGTCCTGTGGGGGACAATTTGTTAGGCTAACATTTATTCATACTGGAAAAGGGCGTACTTAATAGATAAAATTGAGGATAATCTGGAGATGGACAAATACCGTCAAAGTGAGCTGCCCCACAAGAATAAAGACAGCGATAAAGCTGTTTATGAGTGCAAAGGTTCTTCTTCTGGCCGATGGGCTTGATATTGTTGTAGCAATTATCGTCACTTTCTGAAAATCAGGTATAATGGGGGACAGTAAATGGTGGGTCCTTCCAACCATGTAACTAAGGAATTAACATGCTCACAGTGATGCAGAACTTATGATTCATGCTAATACATATGCAGAACCATACCTGGAAGTAAAAGAAGGATGACACAACAGCGCTTAGCCATAAAAATAGAGATATATACATCAGATAGGGAGAGCGTGCAATCAGCCAGAAACCTTCAAACATCACAAAAGTCTCAGGTTTAGCTTTCTGAGGTTGGGACACTTGGGATGGTGATCCTGATGAAGTGACCAGCGAAGACATTTCATCATCAGCCTCTTGGGATGGTGATCCTCGTGAAGTGACCAGCGAAGACATTTCATCATCAGCCTCTGTATTTTGGCTTCGTTTTGCTCTGCAGTTAGTGATACAATGGGATGTATCTTATACTCTAATCATAAGCAAAACAAGAAGCACCAAAATGTAAAACCAAATTAGCAGCAGGCAACCTATCTGTATTGCTATGAGCCATTCAAACTAACTAAATCCATTCAAGAATTTTGAGTTTGTAAAAGAAGGAATTCACAAACTATACTGTAGCTTAGGATTAAAAATGAAACTAAAACCAGAAATTAGTCTGTATATATGATACAGTTCGCCCATGTCATAATTAGCAGTCAAAGATAAATCAGGAAATTGCTAACCATGTCCAGAAGCATACATACATTGTGGAAGACAATTCTGTTGAGCCGTGAGTAGCATCAGTGCAGATTCCTTTCGATGACAATGCAGCAAGTTCCATCAAGAGGGATGAAAACAGGAGCAGAACTGAGGCACATTTCAGAGATGTAAAAATGCATTCCAGAAATTATAAGTCAAGAATTCATTCTTGCTCAGAAAAATCATACATACAGGGCCCTAGCCACGCCATAGTTGCAGCAAATAATGAACCAAAAAGCTGCCCGAGTGTAGCACCAGCCCCAATGAAGCCAAACAATCTTGAACCTGACTGAATTAAAAGAGTAATTAGATATCAGAAGCAAAAGCAAAATACTAACTTTTTGTGCAGTGGTAAATGATACCTCACTATCCATGACATCAAGTACTCTTGTCCATGTTGATGATATTGCAATGAGATTAAGCAAGGAAACCTTCAGATAGAGATAGTTACTCAAATCAACAATCAGTTCGACAATTAGAAATTATGAAAAACGCCATGTAGAATGCAAAGTCATACCCAAAGAAACAAGCTTATTCGCACTAATATGTAGAACCAAGTGTGATTTCTCCATCCGGTAGGTTTATTTGAAGCATCTTCGGTTGACTTGATTGTCACACAAAGAAACAGAGAAACATAAATTGTTTTGTGTGACAAATGATTTGCTCTTCGACTAGGAAATTCAGGTGGACACTGAGAGCAGTTGAGTGGCAATTCATGATAGAGTGATATTTTTTCCCCTCACGGCTCCATGGATATGTAATAACTTTAAATAAACCAAGATGTGAGCAATGCTTATTACCTGGGAGATAGTTGGTGAATGTGCAGGGGTAGAGGCAAACCAAAGAACAAAAAAGACAAGAAGGGATAAACTGAAGAACCTGTGTATGAAAACCAAAGCCTGAAATACCAGATATATAGGTGGTCAAATTAGCATGTGTCAGAGAGCAAGAAATAAATGCCAGAACATTTGTAGTCCATAATGTTCTTCAGAATGTCGTGAATTCTTAAAATGGAGACCCCATAAAAATATAGACAAGTAAACAGAAGAAAACTGAGAAAAAGAAACCGGTATCTAGGGAAGGGAAAACTAGCTAAACCATCTTAAAGGAATTTAATGAAGAAATACTCCGATTGTTGCATTTGCATAGTAAACATACAGAAGCACGCGGAAAAACAAATCAATGATTCACATGGTATGATGGTACTCTTAAGTATGTAGTCCGCAAATAGTTCAGTTGTATGCATGTTTAGCAATTGAAACCCACAATGTAAAGGTAGCGCGCTAGTGTAGTTATATATAGTGAGGCTCAGTAGGGGACCTTGGGCTTGGGGATGGATGGGAGGGAGAAGGCGAGGGAGGCGAAGGGGGCGGCGAGAAGAGTGAGGAGGAGGGAGCCGGCGAAGAGGCCCGGGAGGGTTCCGAGGCCAAGGGAGATGGCCCCCTCATCCCGCAGCGGCAGCACGGCGAAGTAGGCGCTCAGGATCTTGCATAGAAGAGTGAAGGAAATTAGGGCGTGTGGTGTGGTGGTGCGAAATGAGAAGGAGGAGAGATGAATCGGGGGCTTACGAAGAAGAAGGTGGAGGCGGCGCTGATGAGCGGGGAGATCTCATGGGGGAGGACAGACACCACAGACGCCACCGCCGCATCCCGGAGGCGGAGGTGGTGAGGTGTCGTCGTCGCCGTCGTCATTCCCGCGCCTCTGCTAGTATTCCCGGCAAATTTAGTCTTCCCCCTCCAAGTCTTCATTCGCTCCTGCTCTCTTTTATTCTCTTTATTCCAATTTGCTACAAGGTGTTTAGTTTTCATTAAATTTATTAAAAATATATATCAACACCTACAACATCAAATTATTTTTATTAAAAATATATTATAAAATATGTCTTATTTAGATATCATAAGTTAATTATTATTTTCGGGTAAATTTTACATTACAACATATCTTTACTAACCAAACTTTTTACTTAACCCCATATTTCTTAACGCTTTTTTTAAGGTAGTTTGGATTAGGGTCAACCACATACATGAAGAGAATATGTGGATAATTTGTGAGAGAAAAGCCAATCTAAACCATTTTTTTAGTGTTTTAGAGTATCAAAATATAAATATATTTAGAGAATCCCATTAAATGGATTTTTTTTCAAATGAAGAAACTGTTTTTTCAGCAGGTCACACAAAACAATAATGTGAACATATTTTTCTAAAAGGGCACAAATTAATCTACATAAAGGCGAGTAAGAATGATTTGAAATTTCAGTTGATTGCATACCAGTTCACTAAAAAAGAATGAAGAAAGCACACAATTTTTAGCCATTTTATATGCATCCCTCTATTAACAGATGAAGTTCTCTCACATATTCTCTCTTGATGCGCTTACTCCTAGCCCAAACCGTAAATTAGTAAAGATACATGGTGCTAAGTCAAAATACTAGTTCATTATAAAACTTTGATTAGAATATATATAACTTATTGTAAAATTTATTCTTATTTTTATAAACTAGGTTAAAGAAAAAACTAAAATAACTTATGATATGGAACAACCAAAATAGCTTACAATTTGAAGTGGAATTAGTAGGGGTGTCTGGCATGACTAAGTTGTGCCGCTGCAAGCAAGCACCAAGAACCATCAATCCATCATGAAGACGAAACATTTATGTACGCTAATCAAAGTGTGTACATAGCTGGCAGGCGATGCTCAGTTTTTTTGCGTATCAAATACGATGACAAAAACAAGTAGTCCACTGGTCACTCCCATAAGCCGTACATGTGATCGACACGACGGACAACTTTAAGGTGAAGGGGATCAGAGTTCTAATCTCCAACCCCTCCCTGTACATCTCAGTCCAGATCGACATTACACGTGGGCACCGATGCTGATTTTCTCACCAATTTAATCGTTGTCGTTACATAAATAAATTGAGTTTCTTCAGTCGGTTACAAATTCGCTCAACGCAATGCTTCTAACCCCCAGCAGCAAGTGCACAAAAATATTTAATCAATCAGTATCCATTAACTTTCAGATAGCAGTAGTACAAGTAACAAACATGGGCACACAATTATCGGATTATCTCCAAGCACCTCATTGTCTTTTACAAGCCTACCCAACTTGATTCGTGTACTTGATGCGTCACGCACCAATTTCCGTGCAGAGAATGCGCCGCAGAATGCCCTCCTCTTGCCTGCATCCACAGGCTTGGATCATTGCGCACAAATCGTTCTTCTCCAGGGGAACGTACTGCAGAACCATCCTCTTGCACTGTCAACAAGAAAACGTACAATTTGATCAAACCATGTCACTCATGTACATTAACCGAACAAGCATTATTAGGACAGAGAGAAAGTGCATTTCTTTACAAGTATTTCAAACTGCTGATGACCTTCGATCTTGTTGCCTTCCTTGAGTAGTAGTTGAATTATCTCAAACTGCAAACATCACACAAAAGAAGTTAGGGCCAAATGCATGCTCATTATTTATCATGCCATTGTGTAAGCGAGGAAAAAGCAATCACCTCTGCATCAGTGTCTTTCAGTTTGGACGTAATTTCATCGATGATGTGGTGGCAGAATACGCATGTGCTTTCACTTTTCACTGCTGATAAAAAGAGCCGTGTCCCTGCAGAGACCATACTGTTTGCAGAACTCATCTGGTTTGATCTCAGCAATTTTAGCAAAAACTGGTTGTATTTCTAATATACGGAGACAATATATAAGATCTAACAAACCAAATGAAAATGTTCAAAAGGATTCCCTTTTGCTCAAAGGAGAATGTCTGAGAGCAAGTGTCATGAAGGATTGTCATTATGTTATCTTGTATTTGTTTCTCACTAAGAAAGTTTGACAGCTTCACCTGTGATGTTTTCACGGGCTGAGCACAGTGAGCTGTGCTTGCTTCCTCAGAAGAGTCACAGGTATCTTGGTCGAGGCAATTTGCTCCTTGTACATTGGGCTAGCATCCCCGACCTCAGTTGTTTCTAGATAAGGACAACTAGGAAGGAATAAATAATCAATATTTAAATTATTAAATAAATAGAATGAAACTAAAATCATGAACTTTTATACTACATAACCAATTTTGCCTAAATAAAATGTCATGAAGGCTGTCAGAGAAAAAATAATTTCTAGTACATATTCAAAAGTGAAGAGATAAGCTGTTGCTAATATATTATGTGACATTGCAGTTTTAGCCTTATTGTATGTATCCATAATCTTTTTATAAATGAGTATGCACACATTAATCAGTGTCGCAGACAAAAAAACAGTAACACTGTTCAAAACATACCATAACTAGCAAAAACAAACAGTAACAAACCTAACTTTATCATATAAGAGAAATCAGATATGCCAACAATGAGATCATGCTATCCTCTTTTTCTTTTATTTTTTAAAATATCCTTGATAATTTACTGTGACTAAAATGATTTATCATTGTGAACTAGCATGTCATGAGCCCGGACGAACGACAGAAGGGATGTAAAGTTAACGATGTCGTCGACGGTATTGGAGAAACGTGGGTTAAGTCCTTGCAAGAAAGCAAAAATAAGTTATGAGTCAATCATAGGATGACCGATATCATGGAGGACGGCAGCCTTTACCTTGAGGTGCTGGCAGTATGAAGAGACAGAAGAGTCTCCTTATACCATGGAGTGAAATTCGTTTAGTAAGAAGATGGCGCGCGATTGTTTGTTGGCAAGGAAGAGCCACTCGATAGCCACCCAGAGATCTCGAGAGGTGAGGTCAGTGTCCTCCATGCCAAGGTTGAGGACAGAGTCATCGACCAAGCTAAGCAACCAGCTACGCACGTAGTACTCAGCGATGTTCCACTAGGAATCATCGGGTCGAGGTGGAGCGGAACCATCGATGTGAAACTGGAGGCTGAACTTTTTACAGAGGGATTTGAAGAAAAATACTCACTTGGAGTAGTTGGCGTTGAGATCTAGAGAGATGGGAACGTAAGATTTCACGTTGACAGCGGCGTAGGGTGGTGAGAAGATCAGCGAGGTAGTGCCCGAGGTGTGGTTAGAGGCGCCGAGGGCCGGAATAGATTCGACGACTGGGAGAGTGCCGGAGTTAAGGGCTGACTCAATGGCCATGACAAGAGGGTAACGGGCGCAAGAAGCCAATGATGGTAAGGTCCGATGAGAGGTAGGGGGTCGATGGGAATAAGCCGATGAGAAAAGTAGTCGGTCGATGGGAAGGGGTTAGCCGATGAGAAAAGTGGTTGGCCGATGAGAAGGAAAAGTGGACCAACCAGCCGATGGGGAGTGGTTGGCCGATGAAAAGTAGGCAGTGGAGTAGTTGAGAGAAAAGTGGGTATAGAGTAGGTAGGTCAGAGAGTGGGTGGGTCACAGACATGAGAAGATTCGCGTCCGTGAAGAGAAATTTCACGTCCTTGGACTCGTGGAAGCAAAGGAGTGGAGCGGACGCGAAAACTTAGAGAGGAGGCGGACACGAAAACTCGGAAAGGGGGCGGACACAAAGAGAGGAGGTTCGCGTCCGTGGACATATCGGAGTGGCTCGGACGCGAGTGGAAAATGTTCGCGTCTAGGAGCACGTGAGCGTGTCAGAAAAGTGAAAATCGAGAGAGGGTTACGATGAAGGTTACAATCGATGAAGGTCACCACCGTCGCGGCGAGAGCGCACAAGCACACCAGCGCCTTGATGCCTCACCGTGTGCTCGAGGAGACAGGTTGCTCCCTTACCACGCGCTCAACGAGCTGATGTGGAGAGCTCGACGGGTTGCTGATACGATTCGTCGGAGAGCGATCGTGGACGCGGCGGCGAAAGCCACCATCGCCGTCGGCGTCGTCTGATCTGAGGGAGAAACCACCGCGCGATTTATATAGCCCCGATATTGGACTATTTATTCCGTGCGTACGCACGAAATAGATTTTGCGTCAAGAAAAAGATCGACCGCGTATACGATGACGATGGTGATAAAAAGGCCCAAACACTTTGTTAGCTTGTCACATCAATTCCTACTCCGGATAAACACACACTATATTTAATTCCACGTACGCGCGCGCTGATATTGACTTTGCCTCTCTTTTTTTTTCCTTTACAATGTACTTTGCCTTTGATGCTACTCATGCAATTCATTTTTTAGTTATAAACTCCTTTTCGGTAACTTTCCCACATGTTCCATCCTGCTTTACTCCAAACCTAACGGACCATTTACCACCACATAGGCTAAGGATACGTTGCATTAAACAAATCACGTACTTAAAACGAACATGATACATAAACACATGAAACAAAGGATATGTTGCAAGCATATATATCCTCAAGAACAACACAATGTGTATTTGCGCCACCGGTACTTAATTACTTCAGTTAACCCTCCTGCAGTTTGTCCTGATCTCCCCATTTGATCCAGTCAAGGGCGAGATGTCCCCCATCTTGATCATGCCCGTCACAAAATCCGCAAAGAACGTGCTCTGGCTACTTATGTACGACTGAACCAACGCATCAGTGGCTCCGCCATTGAAGAGCTCCTGATCAGAATGCAGAAGCCCCTTGTTGACGATGAGGTTCTTGTAGTAGTTGTTCTCAAAGACGGTTGGGGTTTGAAGGTCCAAGGGTGCCAAGTTGTTGTCACCTGACCCCGGGCTACGAGGGCAGCCTGATTGCCTTCTCGTCGCAAAGCCACCGTCGATGTTGGTTTCGTTGTATACATGAGCCCTGAAGTTTGTGCAGCGTGCTTGCCCAATGGTGTGACATCCTGCATGTACAATATGAAATCATACTCGTTAACTAGAATATTTAAGTGCTGGCTTTTAGATTTCTCTTCTAACATGTGATGAGTATTTTTATTTTAGAGAAAAAAATGAGGTTCCTGATTCTGTGATTTTAATTGGAAGAAAGAAAAAGGCAGCATTATTCGATCACATTATTAACAATCAGAACAAAAGGAGCATTATCTGTGGTTGTGATTAACATGTAAGGTAGCCAGCGTTTATCAACTTTATTCTTGCTTTTGGGATTTTAGGGGAAAAAATAATATTTGCCTTTGTGATTTAGCCAATTCACGGCATGTGATGGCAGACTGATCTTTCGATCGGCAGCAGTCTGTACTGATTACTGAACATCAAAGATAAAAACTGTAGCAGTTCTTCAGAGGCAAATTAATTAACCCATACGACCGACAACCCCGACACCGTTTGGAATACTCCGTCGTTATAACTTTATGTCATTCTGTCGACAACCATACTTACCGACTTTGCTACTACGTTTTGTTTAGTGAACAAGCAACAAATTCATGGTTAAACAGATGAATTCAGAGGTTGTAATACTAGTTGAATGAATCAGAGCTTTTTATGTAGACTTTCTGAAAATAATCACATCGTCAAAGCAGTATTGCCGCATAATTATAGGCTTGGAGAAGGCTAAGTATGCTTTAAAGTCAAAACGTAGCTATCTGTTCCGTTCGCGTGGTACCCAGCTGTATGTAGATTGACACAAAGCTACTTATTCCGAAACAGAGTGTGAACTGAAGTTGTTCCGATCCCTTTTCCCTTGCACGAGGGATTGAAAGATCGAACGGTTGTAGATGCTTGTTCGTTTTGTTATGTGAATGAATTGATGCTTGCTTTTTAAAAAAATTATTTTGGTTAGTTAACAAGATTTAATTGGATTCTTGGTGGAAAGATTGAAACAAAATAGAACAGCTAGCTAGCACTAGCATATGTGCAGCTAGTAATTGATTATTACCGGAGAGAGCGACCATGTCCTTCTGGGAGAGGCCCTGCGCGGCGAAGAGGGAGGTGAGGTTGGCGAGCCCCGACGTCGGCGGCGGGATGTTGTTGTTGGCGCCGCTGAAGCTCGCCGTGCGCGAGTCCCTCCGGCCAACCTTCACGTCCCAGCTCGGGCCACCCAGCTGCATTCAGTTTCAGGCCAGTTGGATCAGTTAATTAACCTCGTGTGTTACATACATAGACAGAGACTAGTACGTACGATGGCGACGCTGTCCCTGGCAGCGATGGCGAGGATGTCGGCGCAGGAGACGACGCCGGGGCACATGCTCTCCACCGCCGACTTGATGCTGTCGATCACCTCGAACCCTCTGACGGAGCCATTGTTGGGATTCGCCATCTTCTCGCCTCTGAAGCTCGGGGTGTCGTCCAGCAGCAGCGAAGCGTCGCACCCCTGGACGAAGCAGTCGTGGAAGAAGAGGCGGACGATGGAGGCGCCGACGCGCTTCTCCCTGGCGATGGCGGACTGCATCCCGGCCTTCACGGCGTCCAACACTCCGGGGCACGAGTAAGAGTAGAAGCTCGCCGACAGCCGCGCCGACGAACCGCCGACGAACGAGAGCACCACCACCATCACGACGAGGGCAGCAGCGACGCGCCTTGCTGGCGGAGATGCACAAGTCGTCTGAGCCATATTAATTGCTCGAGGAGGAGCAGGTAATGCGTGCCAAAATATATATACGCAAGTGTGGTAATTAAGCTTATCTGGCTTGTTAATTTGGTGTGTGCAGCGCTGTGGTGTGCATGTATTTATAGCTGCCCGGCGAGAGCTGCACACAAAGCTTAATTACTGTAGTCATCGGTCACAACTATAGGCAGCAGAGGCACAAGCGTACGCTGCTAATTAATTCAGTAGAGTATATGAATATATGGGTGCCTGATTAGATTGCGTCATGATCATCGATGGGTCGATCGATATGTCTTGTTCACCTACTCTGTTGGACTTTGAGCTGATCAGACCACACCGTCCATGCATGTGTATTGCTGAATCTGGACGCTTCACACTATGCAAGGCCTGCAGCTGCACTACCACCATCGGTCTGCAGAGATAGTAGCTCATTTGCCGTCCGTCGTCTGGCTGTCACTTTCCATTATATTGTCAGGTCTTTAGCTTTACTAGCTAACTACTCTCTCCGCCCCTCTGTTCAGATTCCGTTCTGTTCAGATTTATAGATTTATAGTATTATTAAATTATACTAATTTAACATATTTTAGTGTGAAGAAAACAGTTAAGATAAATTAAATAATATGTCTACAATTAGTTTTACTTCCGACGTGACGCCTTTGTACCTGCCAGAGCATGGGCATTAGCTTAGGCAAGCTGTTTTGCTGACGAGTTTGACCTGCATATATACGTCCATTCCGATTAAGTATGCCTCTCCAGATTTTGTTATAGCATGCATGTGCCGGATGTATCAGCTGATAGATCATTATATTTGCATGTTATGTATGCTGTTGTAAGATTGTATAGGTGGTGTTGGATCAAAGTATAGTACAGTGATATTTAATTTTCTAAACAACTAAATAACATTTGACAAAAAAATTAAAAAAATTAAGAGATTTCTTACCTATTTTTAACTGGTCCGGCAAGTCAGGGTTTAAAATTTTGGGGTTGGTATCCGGATAGGAAGAGGTGGGGAGAGGGGAAAACTAAGAGAAGATCACTTGTCTTAGATAGCCGTAGGAGATCACTTGTCTTAGATAGCCGTAGGAGGTGATAGCTTAAAAGTGAGCGGCGGAATGGGCCGGTACTGCGGATTACTTTTGTTTAGATTACTTTTTAAGCAACACATGAAGTTTTTATTTTCAATAGTACATTTTACTCCTATAAAATCCTCTTGTAGATTCTAACATTAGAGTTTATGATTATACTGTACACAAATTTGTCTAAAAGTTAGCTATTTTTATATAGCGACCAAATGAAATAGTCCTTTTCATATGACAAGGTTATGTTAGCTAGTTAGTAAATCAAATCATTCCACTCAATTAGCTTATGTCTTAGAATTGAACAACGAAAAGAAATATTCGACGGTGTCATACTCATAACCTCAAAAAAAATGTTTCTTTCAAACCACATTGTAAACAGAATGTGAGAGGTAGCGAATCTATCTTCTCAAAATCTTATCGTCATTCCATTGTCATATTTAAAATATTCAAATTGAAAAAAAAATCTTATACTTTCATTAAACCAGTCCATGATTGAGATATATTTGTGTGACGTGTGAGAGAGATATTTACCCTTTAAGTACTTATTATGCAAAAGGTATTGCCATAGGCCATCACCATTGAAAAACTTAAATAGCCTTTTGCTTAACAAGCATCTATTCTTGATATAAAGATTTTGGACACCTAACCACCTTGATCTTTTGGCCAGCATATATATTCTCATTTTGTTAGCCTATATTTATTTTTTCTGGCTATCACTGCTCAGAAAAGAGAGATCTGTAATGATCCAATCTTCGAAGCACTCCTGGAGTATTTCGAAGGATAATATAAACATGTGAAGACTCAAAAGAACAGAGTAAAGAAAGACCAAACTTCTACAATAAGAGATATTTTTATCCTGCCATGTACTAAGACTTCTTCTTTGAAACGTATCCTTCACTCCTAATTTCTGAGTTTCCGATAGTGAATAGGGTATGTAGGTATCTGAACGGAAAGGATCCAGAATTACAACAAAACAATTATCTATACTGGTCTTCCATTTCCTTAACTCTCTCGAAGCAGAAATTTTCACTTTTATGAAAGTTCATTTTCAAACCTGAGAATTGTTCAAACACAAAAAGAATGGAATTTATGTTTTTAGCCTATTCAAAATTATGTTCAAGAAATATTACTATGTCTTTAGCATATTAGAGGATGGACATGCCATCATCTACTAAATAGTCAAATTAGACTATTGGCTTTGACTCTTTTCCACCGTGTTAAAAAGAACTGGAGACATTGAATCCTCTTATTTGAAAATAGTTACCTACAACATCATTGAATTTATCACTAACACTTCCTCCTTCAACCCAATTAGAAATCCAAATACTACACTGTTTTGGAACTTGGTTTTGATCAAAACACACGGACCGGATGTACCAATGTACAACCTAATCCTGGTGTCGATCTTCTATATGCAATTTATCAGAACGAAAGTGATGTAAAATATTTGGCAGTTATATACCTACGTACCATCGGATTAGGATTACAAAAAATGATATAATGTGTATCCCTACTATACACGACTACTATTTATTTTTTTTCAGGATTATATGCATGTGATTCATTGAAGTACTGGAATGGACAATGGCATTTGAGGTCTTGATTTAACCAATCAAAAATGGAGAAAAGTCAAAATTTTCTTCCAGTAGCTCAAATGTCTCATCTTGTTTCGCAGGATATTTTTAGGAGAAGTTGCCCCTTAGCAAGAAACCTTTTGTGGAACTGCTTAGCTAATTAACCATGCCAAAACGTCTTGTCTCTTCTATATTTAATGAAATTGACGGTCAAGTACCGGTTCGTTTTAAAAAAACGTCTTGTCTCTTTTATGTATACTAGAAGTAGCATGGTAGAATTTTAGCCGACCGAAAGTGCTAGACGGCTGCTGAATGTATCCATCCATTCTGGTAGCGAGATTATTTATTTGCTTTTCGACCGCAATCAATGGAGGTTTTTGGCTAGTACTTTAGTATACTGCAAAAGGAAAACAGAGACCATGCATCTGCAGTATATTAACAAGTCAATGGCCTATAGTGTGCTAGCTAGTTAAGCTGCTTAGCTAGACCAGACAGGCTAACATTAACAAAAGTAAAGGGCTGTTAGATGTACAGAGACTGGTCAACAATCAAGAGATGGAGATTGGGCAAGGCTAATAAGTTCCACCATGCATTCTTGTCAAGATAGAAGGGATATGATATGAAGTTGCATCTAAAAAGATTGGACTTCTAGAGGTAGGTATCCAGCTGCCTATTCCACTACATGCAAACATTAATTTTAGCTCATTGCAGTCTTAGATATTCTCGTACGGAAGGTTATTACATATCGATTTTAAGATAATTTTAAAGACAACTAAACTAATGTATTATTTATGAGATAGAAAAATATATATTAGATAGAAACTACAATTTTCTTACTTGTTATAAAATAGGAAATAAAATATAAAGATTACAAATTTTGGTGTGCTAAAACTCAATATAGATAGTAAACCATTATATTTAGATTTTTTTCTCGTCCTCTTTTTCTAATTCTTTGGTAGATCGAATCGAGAAGCTTAACAGTTGTATCCAAAGAAGTCATGCTACCTACTAGACCACTACGTATATTATCACTACTAGCAACCTATCACACTCGTTGGTGTTTCCTATCTATAACCCATCATGTTACAATCATGACCTTTATTTTATTTCCGCTTCATCTCTCTCGTTCCATTAGCATCTTTTTAAGTAGCTATCGCTATTGAATCTATTGCCATACTCCGGTTGTGTTCTCACTCTTTTTCTTTTTCTATATAACTCTTTTTGCTTCTTACGTGTGGTCTTTAACACCGAAGTTATCGTTCTATGACTTATATCACCCACTATCGCTCATTTGCACCACCTCGATCTTCCCTCTAAATTGTGAAATCATGTGAAGATCTCTCCTCCTCAAATTACTTGTTGATTTGTTAGAGGTTAAGACACATAAATTGAGGAGCACATAAAAAGGTCATAGGTTATCTCCAATTTTACATGGATCCAACGTCTCACAACTTTGTGAGGGGTATGAAGGAAAATACATCTTAACCTGAGGTTCTCCGTTGAAAACACCGACCAATCTCCTCCCCTCTGCCGTCGCCGCGCTGGCCCTCACCGGAGATCCGCTCTCGCCAACCGTCGTCTCGCATCCCCTTCCTTCGCTCTACCCTTCCCTTCCTTCTTCCTCGAGGTCTCGCGGCAAGCTTTAGCTTCAGCCTCGGATTGAAGAGGAGATGGAGGGGGCAGCGGAGCCGGCGGGCGGGCAGCTGGAAGCGGCGCTGCTCCACATCATGCAACGCCACCACCACGAATCCCTCCATCAGCGCAAGAAAACCGGTAACCCCTTCGATCCCCTATTATTGATTTCGCCAAAAACCAAAATTTTCATGAAATTCCCACCTTTGATTTCTCAAATGTCTCCTTCCCCGTCAACACATACAGAGAGAGCAAAGGTGGATGCTTTGAGGAGCGCGGCGCGGGTTGCAGATCTTCTCGTGGTCACGGTTGACGGCGGAGTGCAGGAGCTCTACATCAACGAGAAGCGCATAGAGCTTGAAGCCCGCGTGCTGCTTGCTACAATCGCGCGGTACAGGAAGCAGACTGACCAGTGGCTTTCCGCCACCAACGCAATCAACTCTGTCTTGAAGGTCTACTCACCTTCCCTTCATCTCCTTTTTTTATATGCTTTCCTCCGGTTCATGGATACTCAAGTCACTAGAGCACGAACTGCATGCTCTTTTATCACCAAAATCTTGAAAAATGAGATGCCATTGCTTAGATTGCAGTTCTTTTGGTGTAGTTCATTTTCCCAAAAGTATCCATGTGTAGCACTGCATTTGGAACAACATAATAAATTCAATAGTACAGTGCTGGACAATTTTTATAGCTTCCTTAGTTGATCATATGCCATTTCTTGTTGCTGAAACATCTTTTGTTTAATTATGTTACAGGAAATTGGAGATTTTGAGAACTGGATGAAGACCATGGATTTCGACTGTAAAAGTATAAATGCAGCTATCCGTAACATTCACCAATCCTGACTCTGCCTGTGACCATGGTGTTAGGAAGATTTTATCCTGTTCCTACTCAGTCATCACTGTTTTTTTTTCTTTGAGTTGTCAACTCTGTTCTATAGGACTGGTTTTCTGTACAAAATTGAAAATCAAAACCTTCCCAATCTTTTTATTGGGAAACCTCCCCATGGGCAACAATATATTCTGTTGCAAATATTTGTTCTACCTCAGAAAATAAATGTTAGTTCTAAGGAGAAATCTTGATCTACTATATGCCAAACTGTATACTCTGACTACATTGTCAACTTTTTCACTTTAGGAATGATAATATATTCATGATATGATATACAACTAGCTTTTCCTCGTTGCTGATATAGGCTCTTTCATATCTGCATATCAAGTGCAGACAGTAGGAAAACATCCAATGCCCAAATTTGCCTTATCAAATAAGCATGATTTCTTTTCTACTTAAATGATAGATCTAAGGAATGGATTGCCGCATTTCTTAATGTTCATTTTAATCATCTTGTGATCATAGACCTGAACCCTACACAATTAATATGCAATTTGTTGACTTGGATATACTATGATTATGAGTTGTACTATTTAAGGAGCTTAGTCAATGAACTGAATGCTGGCATTAAGCCAAGTAAGGATCAATGCCAGCATGATAAGCTGAATGCTGGCATTAAGCCAAGTAAGGATCAATGCCAGCATGATAAGTCATTCTGAACAGCATTTCTTAAGCATTGTTATTACAAGTTTTTTTAGTCATGAAATTCATGAGCCATAGTAAGAGGTTTGGAGCCAAGTTATTGTTATCAACGATCTTTCAAGTGCAAGAATTGTGGCCGAAAAGATGAAAGGCCATATCAACTGTTACACCAATTGCTTTCTTGATGCCATTTTATTCCTTTCACATATGTGTTCTGTAATAGAAATACAGACATGTTTCAAGACGACTACAGCATCAGGAAAGGGACACTTCTCCCTTCTCTGAAGATTAAACTCTTACTGTAAAAATTCAAGGCATAGTTTACCTTCCTGCAGTTCTTCCTGATCTGTCCACTGGATCCAGTAAGGGGGCTGATATTGCAAATCTTCACCATTGTTGCGCTGAAATCAGTGAAGAATGTTGCCATGTTTGATGGGTAGATGGTAATCTGGGAGTCTGCTGAACCGCCATTGAATAGTTGCTGGTCAGAATGCAGGACACCCTTCTTTTTCAGCAGGTTCTTGTAGTAAAAACTGTCAAAAACATAGGGCGTCGATGCATCAAGGGGGGATATGTTGCTGTCACCGGTCGTGTTTGGACAATTTGATTTCAGAGATGTTGCAAAGGAAGTGTTGATGTTGGTTTCACTGTAGATGCAGTTGCGAAAGTTGACGCACCTTGTCTGGCCTATGGTGTGAGCCCCTGGCATTTACAATAGCTATTGCAGTTGTCAATAGGCTTTACTATAGACATTATCCGTTTAAAAGTCTAGACTCTGGAGTATTCGATTTCAGTTACCAGGTACAAAGTGAGTACAAAGTGAGAATGACTACATATATTTACTGGAGTAATATTAAATACACTACTGAAAGTCAGAAACACTAAAAACACAGTTTGGCTAATGATAATTGAAAATTCGAACTATGGTATCAAAAAATAGCTGTAGTAGTCCACAAATTAGAGTGGCTGCATTGAGATAATATATGCACTTGAGGTATGATCAGCTTGGTCATAACTTCAGGTGTGAACTACATTAAACGGAGCTACTTTTGTCAACAAATTGTGCACACTTAAGTCACTTTTAGCAGTGTGATCTCCTTTCTCTTATTTTTTAAAAAGAAAATATTAACTATTATGAAGAGATAAGAGTATCATTAACCAATCCTACATTACATGTATGCATATCCCCCAAACTTTGGAAGTTTCTATTGTTTGTCGAATATTTCATTGTTCAATTTGGAGGAGCTTTTCCTCTGGATGCCAATGGTATTTTCAACTGCTTCTGTTACTTATCTGTTCATTCGAATTGATATTTACATTTGCATTCAACTGCGGAATATGGTGGTATCTTTCACAAGCCGCATCCAAAGACTAGTGACTCAGAAAATTGTGCTCAATCCTTGGATGGATGGTGCGTGCCAGCCAATGAGGTGTGTTGACTCGACTGCATGCATACACAGAAGTAAGATGAATAGAGTGGAAGCAGTTGGCTGGTGGTGAGTGGTGAGCACAAGCAGAAACCAAAAGCAGAGCAAAGCAAAGAAAATGGCCACCGTCTCTTTCAAAGAATATTCAGTGCCTTGCCTTGTATTGTATATTGCAGCAGCAAGGCCACTCAGTATTTATTTCAATTAACTTGGATTCTGCAAAGAAACAAGATTTTGACGAAGCCGATTGTGCCAGACAGCCTGTTTGTGGATAAAATGGTACTCACCTTGTAACAAGAACAATCTTCTTCAATGACTTGGGGAGGCCGTTCTGCGCCTAATGGCAGTATCGCAATCAGTATCACTGTTTAAGTTAGAATATTACAAAGAAACAAATGTTTGGTTTTGTTCGATTTGATCGGTCATCAGTCCACGCCCCGTACTGCATGCTGCAAAAGCACATGTTGAACGGCAACGTGTTACATGACTATTGTGTTGCCACTAGGCACAGCAAGCTCCATCTAGCTACTGGCATAATTCTTAAGAGTAAAATGACAGCCATACACTGAAGAAAATTTATACATAACATAAGAAGTAACTTAAAAGAAAACGGAAGAAAATTCATCAGAAGAAGTAACTTCGAAGAAAGTTAATACTAGTTGAAGCTAGCAGTTACTTCCAGACAAAACACAGATGATAGCCAATGTTTAGGTCAAACGGTGAAAGCACCGGTCTCATCTTGATATGATATCTCAGTACCTGGTATTTTACAACTATAAGCAGACAAAGCGAACGTCAGTAGGGCTTTGACTGGTGATGATTAGGTAGGTACACGGGAACTCGCAGCTACATTGTTGCAAAACCATCCGAGCATACTTCTGTACAGGTAGGGTCGTCATACATTCTCGTAATTGCATACAAGCTAGCTGCACTGATACACTGATTTAACTTGAGTTTTCACTCCAGGTCCGTCTCTGAGGCCTCCTCCTCTGGCAGTTCGAATGCATCAACCTCCTCAAAGTATGCTCTCTGCTTCTTGACAAAATCTTCTGGTAGTATGAGTTTACCTGATGGCAAATTTTCCATCCTCGTGCTCTTCTTCTGTTCAACATTTCAAGCAATAAAAAAGGTGAAACATCATGACCATTGTTATGGCATTTTCAATTGTTTTTTTTTTCTTTCAGAGGCGTTTCTGTGAAAGCTGTTTATAAATACACTGTGCAGCTTGTTTCTCTCTTTAAAAAAAACACCACCCTTTCAATATCTATGACTTCTGCATTCAAAAATCAAAACTCAGAAGCAAAACAAGAACGCCAGACTCTACATATGGAGCATATTATACTTGACATCATAACGTATCTGAATAAACAATATAAAGCATACTAATGCAGTTTCAAAATATTCATAGGATAATATCTGGATATGCATTATCACAGAAGAATTGCAGAATATATATAAAGATGGAAAGGAAAGTGCAAGAGAAATTACATATATAGCTCATTTAGCTTTTAGTAATTACATATTAATGCATGGAAACGTTGGGCAAAAACATAACAAACAGTGCATCATGTAGATCATTCCAAGGCAACAGCACAATGATTCAACACCTAATAACTCAACGTGTATTTTGATTGCAAGGAAATGCAACTGACCTTTTTAGATCGATGACAGGGAGCCGAGGATGAAACAGGCCGAGTACCCTGAGTCATGGAGGTTTTCCTAGTTGGGAAAATCAAAGAGAAGTGCAATTTAGTATTTCAGTTAATGAAGTGCACCCACTGTAACTATTAGTTGGCTGTGAATGAACTGACAAAACAACCCTTACTCAGGGACTTTAATGAGCATTACAATCTCAACATACAGATTATTCACATTAATGCATAGATCGAATGCCCAGAACTTCCTTTACAAAATTTGCAATTATCTGGTTGGGAACATCAGTACATCACAGTTATCCTTCTACTTGAGTCACAGTACAAGGGAAACAGCAATAAAGCATCATGCTAAACTGGGGACAGTGATTGCCATGGACCCTACTCTTATTGTACAATTTTCAACAGCAATGCATTGTCAGACAGAACACAAATCTGGATTACTTCCATATTCACTTTAATGTAGCTGATTTTCAGGCTAAAACAAGAGAATGATCCAATTATCCAAAGGCACCACCCAAGACCCCAGTACTAGAAGCTTGTTGTGTCTAAGTCCCGCAGTCAATTTGCAAAAGGTACTCGATGATTGTGCCGCTTGGGATGAAGCAAAATTATTACGAAATGCAGATGAAATCTGTAGTAGGCGCATGCAGATAAAAGAAAAAGGGAGTCACCTGTTTGTCCTTGCAACTGCAGGAGGTGGGCAGCTTGATGTTCCAGCAGGAAATGGTGCCTTGCCGTTGGCCCTTGTCTTCTCAGTGGTTTTGCGCCTTGTATACACGGTGGAGATGGGCGATTTAACCAAGCTACGCTCCTCAGCAGCTGCAACGGGGAGGGTTAGCAAACCCCAATTGTTACCGCAGGGTACAATACTATACAGTGTATGTGATGTAACCCCGGCCGACGCGCGCAGGGATGGGAGCAACGGTCTCACCGGAGGCGGAAGAAGGCTTGGACACGGGAGTGACCGAGGGAGATGCGGAGCAAGTGGAGACAGCAGCGGTGGTGTCGGAGGGAAGCGGGCGGGGGCGGCTGGTGGTAGGATTGGTCGGGGTTCTGGGGCGGAGGTTGGTGACGTCGCCGAAAGGCTGCGCCGCCGCATTCCGCTGCCGCTTCACCTTAGGGCTGCAGTGCCACTCCGACGGCGATGGTGTCGTGGTAGCAGCGGAGGGTTCCATCGCATCACTGACGCTGGTGGTGGCGGCGGCGGCGGAAGAGCAGAGCGGGAACGCAGGGGCGGTGGTTGCTGGCCGGACTCGGAGAAGAAGATTGCACAAGAAGCGATAAGGGGACTTTTTTTTTGCAAATTAAAAGGATAGGTTTAGTTATTGGGCCGAGAGTGTAATAGGTTGTGAGCCCAAGCCCACCCACCTATCGAAAGTTGGGAATAAACCTCCCTTGCACGGCTACAGCCTACATGCAGCTCCCCGCTTCTCAGCCAACTGCATACTTCAGTACTGTACTAACAAATTGTTACGGACAACTTTGAATTCTCTCTAAGCAAAGAAAATATGAGATTTTTTATAAGATTTTGAATCTTATATTAACTATTCCATACATCTCCTATTGATACAATTCATATGAAATCTCTCGGTCCATAATTTTTTTAATAAAAATTAAGGTCTGATATCATGCACATTTATCTCTTGTATTTTATTAGTGACTATCTAAATGGTTACTCTACATTAATTTTTATGTTTTATTCATTTGTTTTGTCCCTAAATTTTTTTTAGAAACTATGGTGGACATAAGGAAATACTTATAAGAGTTATACATGATATATACAGAAAACATTCTGGGATAAAAAGAGATTGACACCCTACGAATATACATATACACCCTAGTGTGCCTATTACCTAATAGGGTGTTGCCAAGTAGTTTCCATTAGCTCATAACATCATATCATTCATGTATGTTCATCTATGCTATTTGAAGACTTCATTATTGTGACAAGATATTCCAAAAGATGCATAGAAGAGTTGTTCGGTGAGCTGAAAGGAGCCAAAAGAAAGGCCAAGGAAAGTCCCATCCATAAGAGGTATAAAAAATCCTACATAGGTACACCATAGGTAGATGCTTGATGTACTCTGTGTCAGGAACAGAAAGGGCATTGAAAGAGGAGGCAATCCCTCTCTTGTGCTAGCATTCTTTTTTTTAAATAAGGCAAAAGCTTGGCCTTATATATATTGATAGAGAGGGAGAACATAAGTTTAAGCTATATACAGGGTATAGGAAAACAATCCTTACCCGTAAAAAGGAATTAAGTGATCTCCCCAATACGAAAAACTCTTGTAGCTTAGTCACTCTCACTTTTTATCCAAGCCCTAGCCTCATCCTTATCTTTGCAATTCTGGTGGTAGGGGTCGTTGCATTGTGGCTAAAGTTTCTCGCATTGCCCTTGCACCATAATTCCTAGATGAAGAGGATGATTAGGGATTTTAGCGGTTTCTTTGGAATGTGCAGGGTTGCCAAGACCCATTGCCACCATTGTTCCATAGAGTCACAATTGCTCCACTGGTAAATCTAGAGATCGATGCCCACCCATTGTTGGATGCACCTCTCCCCAAATTCTTTGCGACAGCCTAGAGTGTGCCAACATATATATCAACGTCTCTTGTGTTGCACGACATAGGGGGCATATTTGCTGATTTGGCCATCCTCTTCTCTATAGTCTGTTCACCGTCTAGACACGGTCTTGGATGACCAACCACGTGAAAAATTTACACTTTGGCAACACCCAATATGTTTAAATTGCTTACTTGAAGACTATTGCGGTGGCCCTATGAATTGCAGGCAGTACACTAATCCCACTATGTATTTCCCTTTTAGTGTGAGCTTCTAAGTGATAGTGTCGTGCTCTATGGTCAATGGGCCTATGTTCTAAATTTTAGTCCATAGGTTGATGAATTGGAGCAAATGGTCTACCATGGTTATCTTTTGTATGTTCAGATCCTTTACCCAAGTGTTTTGTTGAACATGTTTATCATCATTCTGCTCATTCTCTTGGAGGCCAAGAAGATGTCTGGCCCTAGTAGCTTCGATGTTTTGTTTTCTAGCCATTAGGAGTTCTAGAAGCTCAGTATAGTTCCATCACCTAGGTTGATTGCTGCTGCTACCACAAAGATATATATGTCTAGTTGATCGCAAGGCACCAGAGTGCCTACCCACGGTTTGCCTGACTCCACCCATTCATACCATAGCCATTGCATCCCTAGTGCCCTAGCAAAACAGTTTAAGTTTAAGACTCCCAATCTCTTGAGGTCCTTATGCCTATAGACGCTTCCCAGTTAATCTTGTATTTTCCTCCTGAGATGTCATTACCTCCTGCCCATTGAAATTTTCTTCTAGTTTTGTCAATGGATTTTAAAATCCCATCTAGCACCTTTAGCATTGTCAGATGATAGATTGGTTAAGCCAAGATAATTGATTTTGTGAGAGTGATCCTTCCTACTGTTGCTATCATCTTTCCTTGCTAGAGGGCAATCTTATGGAAATTTTATGTAGTAGAGGATGGACGTGGATCTTCTTTAGCCTCGAGATTGCGAGCCGTAGTCCTAGGTACCTTAGGGGAAGCTTGTGATGTTGGCCAAGAAAACTGCAAGGATGTCTTAAAGGTTTATGTTCAAACATTGAATCGGTGCAATTTGACTTTTTCTCATATTTGTTTGAAGTTGTGTGACCTCGCCGAAAGACCCAAGGATTTGAGCAATGTGCTCCATATAATGTATGGTGGGTCGGATGAAGATTGTCGCGTCATTCGCACATAGGGAAGTTATGAGCCATGTCGTTCTCCCGTGTAGGAGGTTTAGATATACTTCGATAGTCACTTTGTCAATTACCTAGTGCATTAGGTCTATTAGGAAGAAAAGAAGTGGCGAGAGCGGGTCTTCTTGCACCACCATTTATTTCTATATATCGGATGCATGAAAGCAGTTTAAAGAAATACATGATATTTAGTTGGTTGGGGGCAGAGTTAGCCCAGACATTTGGAGCTGAAGTGTACGAGATTTTTTAAAATATTTTTTCCATGTTTCTGTGTTAATTCCTGTGAAAAATAAGCAAGCAGCAGCAAATGTAAAATACAATGGCTATTGACTGAGCAGCCTTTTACTTGTTAATTAGGAGTAGCGACCAAAACACAAGACTTGTGAAACATGCATGGCAGGTAACACAGGAGTTGTGAAGTATGTTGTGGATAACCCACGTAGACAGATGCCACGGCAAGAGAAGAAACCATGTGAGTAGGCAACGGATCAGGAGGACCAAAGAGTCCAAAACCGAGAGCCAATTGTTGGGAGCAAGCAAAACCTTGGGAAGCGTCCAAGGAAACGGCGGCCCACAAGAAGAAGAAGGGAAACCAAGCAGCATCAGGTGGAGTAAAACTGACGGCCCGGCCACTGGTTTCAGTGCTCAGTTTTGCAGGCGTTTTGTCGTCCCTTCCTATAAATTCGATGCGGTAGCTTTCCATTTCTCATCACCTTTCACCCGTTGTCTAGCTCCTCTATCACTCTCAACATCCACGATTCAATTCAGATTCAGACTCGTCGAAATTATTCATCAACAAGATCGATCGATCATGGAGCGGTTGAGCTCATCGGTGCAGTCGTGGATGGAGGAGCACAAGCTCGCCAGCATCGGTAAGCAGAGCACCCGATTAATTCATATATCGATCCCCTTTCCGATTAATCCGTCCGATTGTTGCTTCAGTTCCGTCATCTCTCTTAGTCAGTCAATCAATCGATCTCTGACGGTCATGTATGTATGTATGTATGTATGCATGCAGGAGGCCTGTGGGCGACGGCGGTGGGCGCATCGGTGGCGTACGGGCGGAGGAAGTCGCCGCAGATGCGGCTGATCCACGCCAGGCTGCACGCGCAGGCCCTCACGCTCGCCGTCCTCGGCGGCGCCGCCCTCGCGCACCACTACAACAACCCATCAGGCAAGACCAACAACAAGAGCAGCTTGGACTACGACTTCTACTCGCAGCTGCCGCCGGCCACCTCCGACGACGGCCAGGAGAACGAAAGGTGGAGCTGGTAGCCTTCCTGCCTGCAAGTTGTACACAGATGAACATGATGACGATCACGATGATCAATTAGTAGTAATCTAATCGGCTCCATTACTTTTTGTTAATTTGTCCTAATATAATCCATCCAGATCCAGCTAGGCAGGTCTGGTCTTTTCCATTCCCAATTATCCATCCTCTCCTCTCTTCTATTATCCATTCCATCCGGCCCCTGGAAATTACAATATACTAAAAATGCTTCTTTGTTCCTCCTCTTATGGCCTGACTCCCGGCCGGATTATTGATAGCAAAACGGAAGATTACTACGAGTAATAATACAACGTCACGATTACTGAATGACGCCCTAATAGAACGTTGGCAGATAATAATCTAGGCTCAGCAATATACTCATTTTTACTGCATCTTATTATAGATGTAATCCATGTTATTAGGATGAACAAGTCAACACTGCAACGCAAGGACTTGGGTCTGTCACAAGTTCCACTGACTTTAACACAGAGTCAACAAGTTTGTTTATGAGTGAAGTGTACGGTTTCTAAACTGTACGGTACATAATTCATTTTAAACTCGCAAAAATATATATTTTTAAGCAGAACTTGAGACGTGACTTTTGCACTGCTATACAATGTGACACTACGAACACGAGGAGAGGATGTGAGTAGGAGATTATATCTGTATCAATGTATCAATGCTGTTAGATGTTAGCTATATAATCAAACGCCAATAGGTTGAAGTGGCTTCAATCATCTAACATTCTTCCTCTATCGCATAAGCTAAAAACACAACGATTATATCTGCTATGCTATATAGATTAAAATGTTGTACTACAAAAAGTTGTTGTCATGTTTAACAGTCTAAGTGTTGCATAAATATATATATTATATTGGATTTGTATTATACAAGATTAGATCGAATAAGATTGACTAGGGGTAGCACCAATTGAAGAAAAACCTGTCTAACATCGGTTAAACTGGTTTGACCATGTCTAAAAAAAACTTCAGAGACGCCATTACATTATGAAATCCCAAGATAATAATATGGAGAGATAGAAATATACTAAAATTAACATAAAAAAAGACAATAAAAACAGAGTTAAAAGAGTGGGATATATCTAAAGATCTATAGAGATGCTTCAAAAGCAGCTATTGATATGTCTGAACCGTGATTTAAAGATTATTGTTAGATTTTAACTATAGCTTATCTTGATTTTTTAATACTAAAATGCTGTGTTGAGTTTAAACTTATTCTGAGTGATAAGTCTAAATAGGCTTTAACCTGCTCTATATGCTAGCATAACATGCTAGAGCCGCTGACGTAATATGTCACTATGATGTCTATGTGTTAGTGAGACTTATTCTAGGTGTTATATAGGTCTAAATAGGTTTTAACTCGCTCACTCCATGTGCTAACATGACATAGTGATGTCTATGTGTTAGTAAGACTCACGTATCATATAAAAAAACATGATTAAAAAGCATCTCTCTTCTTCTCTATTTATCTTTTTTTTCCTTTATCTCCTCCTCAAATCGACATCAAGACGATGTGCTCATGCACTCAAGCCACTGTCCTCGAATCAGAGGAGCAGGAGGCCACGATGCGTCACAATCCACTATCAATTCCTCTACATAGCTGTCATGGCATCGGTAGCAGCTACAAGAGGTCAACTGTCAAGCTCACTATAGCTCCTGCTAGTGGCTTTCTAGCCTCTTGGATCCAAAATACAATGGACAGGGGAGGAAGGGGGCGTGCCATGGTAGAGATGAGGGGAGTAGCGTCCATGGTGATATCGTTGGCAGCAACTTGAGCTCTCCGACGAAAGATTTAGAGAGAGGAAGAAAAAAAAGATGAGAAATAGAAAAATAAGAAAAAAAGGGAAAGGAAAAAATAAAAAATAGTTTTGTGAGTCATTAGGTAGTCTCTATCCATGTGTGAGACCTACATTTAGTACCAAGTTCACTGATGATTCGCTATGGTATGTTATATTGGCACATGGAACATGTTAGAGGCCTGTTTGAACCTATAATAGTAACGAGAATAAGTTTAGTTGCCTACTAAAAATATATATTAAGAGTGGAGTGATTAAATAGGTGCCGCCAATGCACTTTTCTTTTTTTTAAGGAACAAATTGGTTTTAGTTAGTGATTATTGGCAGACGTCATTAGGCCATGGGCTAAGGCCCATGATACAGATACGCCTGGCCCATCTATGTAACCGTGAGGCCTGCTTTTGGTCCGATACCATGCTTTTCAATCAGAATGAGATCCCAAATGTTGTCAAGGAATTAAACCTGAATATATGCACGACAATTAATGTGTTCTTAAGAATGCTCTTGAAGAAAGGAACGAGTAGGAGTAGGTAAAATAGATGCATCCTTAATAAGCTTGCTAATGAGAATGAGATGCTTGCATCGATCCATTCATGATTGGCTCTACAACAACACTAGGCCAATCATGGAGGCTGGAGAGGATATATGTGCCACCATTGATGGATTATTATGTGCCAACCAACACATCCATTCCCGACGTTTCTCCTACCAAAATTGTCCTCGCCTTTTAACTTTTATCAACACAAACTGCAGGAGCAGGACTTGGCTTCCCCAGTAGTATCAATTACCTACTTGATTACATAAATAATTTAAATATTTTGAAAAATAAATTAATAAATAGATTAAAACAAGCGGTAATGTAATAGAATAAAGTTTTTTTTAAGAAAACATTTTTAAAGCATGAAGCAAATAATCCATTTTAATAATTAGTTGAAAAAAATACGGCTTGTCAGGAAAGAAGGCTTGTCTAGATAAAATGAGGATACACACAAATAATACCTTAGGTACTGTTGCATAAGCTGTTTCATCTTCTGTCATGACATATACAACACTTGTCATTGATGAGCACATTGTCCCGCTACAATCAAACTAAAATGGTCTACAGTAAAGACATTTTGACAAGATAGCTAAACCAATTATGTTACTACTAATACTGTCATAGCTTGCTATCTCATCCTTTGACAGTGATTACAGGAACATACTTTCTGATTCTGCTCTTAGCAACAAAAATGATTATTGTTGAAATCATCAAATCTAATTCTGTGTTATTATATCAAACTGCTCTGCTTTCTTATATCAAACACAGAGTTGGGTGAAGAGTGGGAGGAAAGTGGTTAGCTTGTTAACACATAGCCTAGCCCGTGCCACCCTCCATGCCTCCAACTCCTAATTCCCAAAGTCTCTTATAAGGTTGGGAAGTCCTTATCAATCTTTCTCCAACTTCTAATTCCTAAAGTCTCTTGCAAGGTTGGAAAGTCCATATCAATCTTCTCCCTATGATTCCTTCACGCATTATATAATCATGAATTCATCATATTGTCTGAGTTAAGTTCAGATTATGTCCTTCTGATGTCTACTTGTATATTGAGAGGAAAAGACAGTTTTATCCTCCAGCTACATCTCTTGTTCCTTTTCTTTTGTATTTTCACACTTGTATGTTCTTTCTTTTTATTTTTCCGAGAAGTAGCAAGATTAATGAACTGCTAATGTTTCCTTTAATGAGACATTACTCTGCTAATAGCTGTTCTATTTACCCCTTGGCCTAAATAGACAATTGTACGTTGCCTTCATTTAAAAGGAAATCCCATGCTTGCTCTTACTTTATTGACAAGCCATTCTATTAGTCCTGTAGGACTCAACTTCAATGTTCTGAATGACTGTTCCCTGTACACCGATATGAAGTTCATTTGTAACAATGACGTAAGGTCATTTTAGTCAATGTACTGAAACTAAAAAGTGCCAAATGCACCTGCTACATTCATGAGTTGCACATTTGCATATCTTTTTTTTTTACCTGAAGGACAAACCACCAGTACTGAAGAAAGCAGGATAATTTTAATTCCCCTGCCTGTCTTAGTTGGCAACCACCACTCATTAGTCCCTGCAAACGAAATAGCCAACACACCATCCTCCTCTCCCCTGTTGTCCCAAGCGTTCGTTTTTATAGCCTCACACAGCTTTTGAAAACACACAATGCTAGCCTTGCTGTTAGCATAATTGCCAAACCAGAAGGAGGAGGAAAGAAAAGAAGGCAGGGAGGCAGAGCAGCAGCAGCTGAAGGAGAAGTAGAAGGAGAAGCATGGATTGCTGCGTTTGCAGTCCCGTGGCATCCATCTACAGGCTTCCAAGGAACGCCATCTGCGCTGCGTGCTATGAAGGTGCCAAGGCCATCATCGCCTTCTTCAACGAACATGAGCAGGGCGATGCTGATCAAGGCTCGCTGAAGTCCCGTGGATTGGCAAAGCTCAACAGCGCAACCAAGGTAAGAACTTCTCAATTTACTCCTTCAATCTGTTGGTCCTTTTGATTTCATAGGCTAAATTTGCATGCATCTCAATTGCGTGCTTCCCTGAATCTTAACGTGTGTGTTGAAGTTGAACAGAGAGCGATATAGAGAATTAATATTGATAAAAAGTAATTTCATCCCGCATTTAATGCATGCAATGCAAGATAAGCTCTTGTTACATTTTCAGCATTCAGTTTGACGCGTCTGATTTGCTGTCAACATCTCTTAGGAATCTGGTTTTCCGTCAACATTGTGTTGGTTAATGGTGAGAAGCATGTCTCAATCGAGAGTTGTTTGAGAATGATAGGGTCCGGTAGAAATGACATTGTCAAAAGGTTCATGATTGATGCATAAAGCTAGTTTTCAGGAGCGGCTGTGTTCGTTTGGGGCGCGCATAATTAGATTAAAAAACTTAAAAAATAAATTAATGTAATTTTTAAAGCGCTATAGAAAATTTTTATAAAAAATGTATCATTTAACTGTTAAGAAAACGTACACATAGAAAATAATTCTCTTTATATTAAAATAAAAATATGCATAACATACATGAGATACTCCTTGATTGCAATAGCTAGAATGAGAAAATAAAGGTGTCTTAGATAAGTTGTTATGTTTATCTCTGAGAATTAAATCTCTTATATAATTAATAGGGTGCATGAAATACGGTATTATCATCATCGAACCTATATTACTAATATTTAATATATGTAGGACCTGAGAGATGCATGGGAGGAGATAAAACAGATGCGATGGCGGGAGGAGGAGACCAAGCAAAGGGTATCCTTTCTCGAGAGAGGCCTCGCGGCGGTGTGGAAGGAGGGCATCCACACCGACGTCGCCGTCAAGCCTGGAACTGGGCCACCAATCCAAGCCCACAAGGCCATCCTTGTCAGTCTCTATGTTTGTCTCTCCCCCAGTTTCAATCTAATGTGCCGGGCTTCTTTTAGTTTGATTGGGCCCAAGGAAACTAATTAGGCCCAGCTATTTACAGGCCGCCCGGTCAGAGGTGTTCCGCCACATCCTCGCCGGCGACGACGACTGCAAGGCCCCCGCCGGCGACTCTCTGTCGCTACCGGAGCTCACCCACGACGAGCTCTCCCACCTCCTCGCCTTCCTCTACACGGGCTCCCTAACGACGTGCGCGGAGGAGAGGCACCTTCACGCGATGCTGGTGGCCGGCGACAAGTACGACGTGCCGTTCCTCCGGCGGGCGTGCGAGGCACGGCTGGCGGAGGTGGTGGAGGCGGGCAACGTGCTGCGGACGCTTGAGGTGGCGGAGCTGAGCTCGAGCTCGGCGCTGAAGGAGCGCGCCATGGGGACGGTGGTGGAGCACGCGGAGCAGGTGGTGTTCTCGCCGGAGTACGAGGAGTTCGCCGTCAGGAACGCCAGCCTCTGCGTCCAGATCACCCGCGCTCTGCTCGCCAATAAAACCTTTCCCGCCAAGACGACTTAAGATTTTTTTTTTCGTTTACAATTTAGTTAGACGACGTACGAAATACTCCGATGATACACGCATATTTAGAATTAATGCGACGATCAATGCAAGATTCAGTTTATCCGAGGGAGATCAGCCCGCCATTTAATTTCTTTGCACGAATTGAACAACAAAACGTCGCTCTTGTCCATTCAGCACCAAAAGATGAGCAATTTTTTTTAAAAAAAATATATAACTGAAAATATTATGTGACATGCACTAATCTTACATATAGTCTCCTGACAATAAGCTTGCGCTACGGCCGAGGAGAATTAAGTCGGAACATCATGTTCATTCAGGATCAAATCGATGATCCGTGTGCATGCCTAGTTACTCGTCGTCGTGGTGCATGCAATTCTTGATGGCTTGCATCACTGCACACCGAACCATTTGCTCATCCACGCTTGTCTCTGCAGCCTCACTCTGCAAATACAACAATTAAGTATTAAATAGTTCACCAAATATTTGTTTAAGTATAATTCTTCCATTGTCGCAAGAGGGGGCTTAGCCAAATTAATCAACGACATACTTGGCTGGATCCAAGCGCTTCGAGGCGAAATGCGGTGTCGTCTGCGCACGACACGTCAGCATCGAGGACATCGAGGCCAAGCTCCTCAAATGCTTCTAGCACCGACGTCAGCAACTCAGGTTGACTCTTCTCCATTGCCACATTGATTCGAAACCCTCTTCTCTTCTTCTCTAGCTCTACTGATGAAACACTCACCTATATACGTACATGAATGTTCAATGCTGCTTTAAGTTATTTTTTCTGACTTCAAGAAAGAGTCGCATTTTATGCTCTGACGAGCTAGTTCATCAGAAACTTAAACTACTAAGAAGAGTGATATTCTTCACAACTTCGATCGCTAATTTATTTTTAATATGTATATATATAATTGATGATTAAAAATTTAAAATTTTGAGTATTTATATAGAAAAGAGTCCTAAGAATATGTATTAGCATATGGTACTTATTTACCCATGTACACTTTGTATGCATGCGTTCTAGCTTACAAATTAACCAGGAAGACGGGACAAATTAATAATGCGATGCACATATATATTCGTGTGGACGTACTCTTGGCATTGGTATGGAACTGCTAGTGCTGCTCAGCTGTTCAGGCTCCTGAGATAACTTGTCCTTGAGCTCTTTCATGTACTTGGACGCATCTACGAGGATTGATGTCTCGCTTCCCTGCATATAATCATACGAGGATTATACTCTCACTAATACAGAAAATGCTATCGTTGTCGGTTCATAATCAGCAACACACAAGTTTCTGAACCAATAGTGTGGCCTAGAACCACTGCCGGTATATGAGGATGAACCGACAGTGATACTGTATGAACCGACGGTGATGCGTGGAAAATCACTGCCGGTTTAGAACGAAATGGTGCATAAATTGAGCATCTAATTAATGGTCTCCAAAGGTTTTATTAAACTCCAATCTAGCTTGTGAAAAAATGAAAGGTATATTTAGAAAAAAAAAGTTAAAAATGAATCCATTGAAGTGACCAAATAGAAGATAGATATAGAGAGAATGAACTAACCTTTAGAACTCAAAATCAGACGTGAAATCATGCACAAACTGAGCTTCTAATACCCTCCAAAGATTTTGGAACGAAAAAAATGACCTACTTTGCCTCTAGCCCTAGCAAAATGAGCTGTTTGAGCATGAAACCATAGCATTGACTGATAATTGAGGTACATTCAAATGCTCAATCGCTCATCATTGCCGATTCTAAATCCTGGACTTAAATCATTGTATCACAACTTAGTTCAGGGCTTGAACTGTCAGTGTAGAGTCACCAATGGTTTAGGGCTTGAATCGGTAGTGATAGGAGATATCACTATCGGCTCGTGTTATGAACGGATAGTGTTGTTATGACCAGCAGTGGTGCCCAATAATACTGCCGGTTTATTTTAGTTTGGATGGGAAAATGAAGGGATATCACGGCAGGTTCACACTGAACCAAAATTGATGGTTTGGTAGGGATGAGATTTTTTTTAAGTAGTGTCGATAACTCTTAGCTACGAGGGCTAAAAAAACTCGGTCATTAGCATTTTATTATCAATAAGGATCATCATAAAAATCTGCCTGACCTATATATGCATGATTCGGTGATTAGTGACCACAGCGTATTATTCCCCGATTGGATTGTACGAAACTCTAGTGTGACTCCACAGTGTGAGGGGCCCGGCAAGCACGCACCTCTACATGCATGGTACTCCGTAGCATAAAAAGTAAAAAAAAAAAGAAGAAGCATGCAGCACATATGTACCTTTTCCAAAATAAGATAAGCCATAGGATGATGATTGTTAATGTTTTTGGTTTTAAGTCTTTTTAAATTTCAGTTTAAGAGAAAAGATAGGCTAAAATTATACATGATCAAGCAGATGAGACAAATAAGCTCACCTAAGACTATAGCTTGGTCTAGCATGATCGGTCGGATCATGTTTGGGCTCATGGTGCAGCCTATTGGATTGGTCAACCCCGATTCATTTAGTAATTTTAGTAACTTTTTAATAAATTTTCTTACTTATTTCTTATTTATTATATTTTTTCTTAATTTTTAAAATTTTTTCTCATTTCCCTTTTTATTTAAAAAATCACATATTATTTTAATTTTTTCATAGGCTAAACAGGTCGTCAGATCTTGGTCATCACCCGTGCCTAACCAGGCCAGGCCGATCAAGCTGTCGTGCCTAAGCCATCAACCCGACACGCAGGCTAGCCGCCCGTTTATTTGCCGGGTTTAATTGGGCTAGACCTGGTCAAGCCTATGCCTAGTCGGATTAGACGAGACCATCTTTAGTCCAGATAGATTTTTGCAATAGAAAAATTAGATTTAACATATAAGTCATTATATATAGCTCACTTATTCTCAAATTGAGAAACCAAACAATAGATAATACTCCTTCCGTTCTACAATAAGATTATTTTTATTCTTCTTATTTGTCCTGAAATAAATTCATTTTTGAGTGACCATTGCTTTGCTTTGAAGTTTGTAAAAGTATATGACATTGCATTGAAACAGTAAAGAATAAATATATTGAAGCGTTGAGTAAAAAATAAAGTTATTTTGGACAGATGTTGTAAATACTATGTATACTAAGCTAAATTACATACCGCACTTGACTTTGTAACAGAGATTAGGAGCTCGAGCTTCTCTTCTAAAGCTGCTGCTTTCTTCTGATCTTTCCCTGACATCTCGATCTCCCTCTCTTTTTCTCTGTGTCTCCACAAACACAAATCAAGAGAGAGACCAGCAGCTGCTAGCTAGTTTGTAATGGGCATTTCGATCATAGATCGATCAATCACAAGCTCGATCGCATGGTCATTATATATATGCGCAGTGCAGGGTGCCGATGATGTGCATGATGATCAGTGGGCAGTACAGTACTTTACTGTGTGTCGTATTGATTATTGCATTGTTGGGATGCACATGATCGTCCTGGATGCACTGGTTGCCTGATAGCCTGAGGATGGATCCTAAGGATACTCGTAATGTAAAATACTATTAGCTATGATTTTATATCCTTCATATTATAAAAAAACTACTAGATACTTATTTTTTCAATACAATCGCTACTAATTTATATTTAAATTCAATGCTACTTATTTTTTTATTATGTGTCGGATGTTATATAAAAATCATGTCTCATGTAAAATATAATTTTCTTAATTTTCTTTATTTACTAACTTGCTATATCATATTTTATCTAAATTATTAAATTCTATAGAAACTAACTATTATATTGTGAATGGCCTAAGACAAAACTAATACTCTGCCTTGTTTTTCTTTGGCTCTTTGCCTTCTTTGTTTTCTTCTGCACGCCCACGTTCCTTTCTATTTTATTTTGCAAAAGAGAATCATCCACTCTGAGTAATAGAGTTTGAGTACAAGCGAGAATCGTCTCAACTAGCTATATATAGGTACGCTTAGTTAGTTAATTAATTTACTATCCTTTTAATTAACACGTATGTATCACAGTGATACAATTATGTCGAGACGAGACTCATGGAAAATTACCAATTACAGTAGCCTTACATACTTAATTAGCCTATGCTTATATGTATATTCTCTTGATCTAGCAAGCTCTTGTTATTTTATCGTATTAATTTTCGTATCTTCTCTTTCTTCTATTTTCTTCTCTACTACGTTTGAGCTAGTAGGTAGGGACAACAAATTCAGCATGCTTTCTGAATTACCGTTTATTATAAAAAAATTTCTATAACAAAGTTTGTTTAAAAAATCAAATAAATTTATTTTTAATAACTAATTACATATTAATAATTTATTTTGTTTTACATGACACAGAAAATTTCGCCCGATCTGCCTCGAACGGGGCTAAGAGACAAATTAGCCATCAGAATGTGTATTCTAGTGGTATCTTATGCCGGGGCGACCATGTCACCCGGCCTAACCTGACGGTTCTGTTCCTCCAACAAATGATTAACCGATGAGATTGACGGATTAATCAAACAACATATACTTGCTCCGTTTCAAACTATAAAAATTTTAAAAATATATCTATATATTTCGAAACAGAGGTATTGGTGACTGATTGCACGCGTACGTGCTAATTGATTGGCTCCCTGGCCAAGCAATTAATTGATTAATGGTCATCGCGCCCCATGCATATATATGCAAATGAAAAGTTTGAGAAGGAATAAGCGTCAAAGTTGGGATGCTTGTGTGCGACGCAAACGCGTCTGCAGGCTAATTATAGCTAGCCATCAGTCGATCGTACGCATCGATCCTGCCATCCCATATATATATCAGCATATATATATATATAGTATATGACAAGGAAGAATAATTAAATTGAAATCTGTCCATCTATCCATCCATGCGTGGTGTTTTGTTGTAATTGGTCTAAGCTTTCTATCTCTCGTGAGCTCTGAGCTGTGCGTCCCTCCAAGTACTCTTTCATCACGGGTTCTCATCGATCATCTCATCGATCTCCTGTCTTCAATTCTCTCCCCACAGCTAGCGACATGCGTGTTTCCAACTTCTGCAGATCGGCATGCATATTGCCGATTGTTTTGTTTTAATTTATATCTAGCACTTGAGATTCAGAAATATGCAACTAGTACTAAGAACCCCGGCCTCTTGATGTCAAAGTTTACATCGCCCATGTAATTGCTGCTACTGTCTGCGTTGTGATCCACTGTGACAAACGCAGATGGTCTCACTAATGGCACTGGTTATATATCCGACATGGCAAGTTCATCATATGTATCGGTCGATCGCTTGAAACTGACATGAATGAATCTAATAGTTGGCAAAAACACTTACATGTGTTGAATCAACATGCCACACGGGTTAGATTGATCATGTGATTTTCAATAAATTTTGGTTGTGTTTGTGTGATTCAAACATGATTGATTTTGTGGTTCAAGCGCAATTGATTCATTGTGGGCCGGCAGCACTATGGTATGTTCAGGTCTTTGTTAGGGGAATATACAGTGAGGAGGATGGAAGAAGAGTTAAATATGCTTGTATCAGACATTCAGTGTGGCATTGCTGACTGCAGGAAAAAAATGGCTATTCAACACTTGCACTGATAGAAGAACAATTATTTAGATCAACTTTCTTGCTTGTTGCATTAGCATCCTCCACAACAACAGTTTTACTGACATAATTGTCTGTTGTCTGCCACTTTGTACTGAGGATTATGAAACTACAGTACGAGTACTGAACTTGCATGAATCGATTTTACAGAGAAGTATTTTTTACACAGCGTGTCAAACAAACGCTGTGTAGCTTGGCCTGATTTTTGCAGATCGTAACCATGAAGTTGTTTCTATGATAAATAAAACCATGATGAGATTCAGTGGTATAAAGGTTAAAAGAATTGCATTCTGCTTCAGGGTTTCCGGGTGTTGCTCTTCACTAGAGTTTAACTATTCCACATTCATGGCAACAGATCACCTGGTAAACACGAGAGAAGGATTTACAGGTTGCTTAAGCTTTCCAATATGTACTGATACGTAGACAACCCCTAAAGTTTTTTTTCTGTCATGTTCTTTTTTTTCCTTTGCCTACCTTTTGGAAATGAAATTCAATAGCTCTGTAAACAGTTCTGAATTCGTCCTGCTGCTTCATTGGAGGCTTCTAATAGAAGAATTAGGCCTCCTTTGAGATGGGATTTTACAGGATTTTTTTTAAAAAAGAACTAATTTCTAGGTTCCAAAGGAGCCTTTGCCAGATAGAGAGGACGTTTTGTATTTTCATTGTCTATCCATGGCATGCAGTGTACAAAGAATTAATCGAGATTTCCTCCGACCCACCGCTCGCGAGCAGTAATCCCAAGTCGCCGTCCGGCACCTCAGCATCCCCCTGCTGCGCCCGGCCGTAGGATCACCTCCCCACCGGCAAGTACACATCATCCCCAAGGCGTGCCTCCTCTGCCCTGTCCTCCACACCTTCTTCCTTCATGTTCATGGTTAGGAAAGGCTAGCTAGCTACTCTTGGCTGTAGCAAATAGGCATGCTTATAACCTTAATCAGCAACACCTACTCAGCTAGCTCTGTTGTGGCCCAATCAGCAAGTTCAGAAATCAGTCAGTACGACGGAAGGTAGACTCAGAAAGAAAAGTAAAATACTAAGGCGAACAGCAAGCCATTTATTGGGGACTAAGTTAAATTAGACAAGTTATAAAACGACAGCACTAAGTTATAGATCCATGTTGCATCATTTCAACTTGTCCCTGTTCTAGCTTGTACTTATAGATCCACATACCTGTTGCTTTCTCTTCATCTGTGGATTGTTGCACAATATCTTCTGCATACGTTTTTGCTTCTTGCATTCCATGCATAAGCAATTGTTGCTTCATCTAGTTATTTTTTGCTTGTTGCTGGAATCATTCACTGTGACAGATCCTTTTCTCCTGGCATCTTTCTATAATACTGATACGAACAGATACAGTTTTTTCTGCATACGTTTTTTAGTTTATACTAGCCTGTGTTATTTGCCAATCTTTTCTGGTGCAAATGATGGTACTTTTGAACATATCCTGAAAACTGAGGCCATTTTTGAATTTTGCACTTGTTGTCTAATATGTGTACTAATATGACTAGATGTTTTGCACTTCCTAAATCAACTAGATCTGCTTAATTATGGTTGTAATTTGTTAGTTGATTCGGGTGGAATCATGTTTGAATGACTTAATTTGTACTCTTGTTTTTCTACATGTGGTCGGGCCAATGATGATCCCATTGTGATTATTTTGGTTCCTCTTGTTTTGCAGTAATATGAACTGATACACTTTGTTCTATCTCAATTTTTTGTTGACTGTTGTAAAGGATAGACTCGTCATTGCATTTATTTTCTGGTGCAAGTGATGTTGAAGCACCGCACAATTGTATCAATGTTACTGTTTTACAATCTGAGGCCAAGTTGATCCAACAAATTCCTCCTTGATGAAATCGCGACGTCGCTTTGATCTGCTATTTTCTTTCCTGAAATTCTGAGGCCATTTTGAGATGGCTGGAAGATGAGGAGAACGTCTGCAAGGTCGTCAGGCTCGATTTGCGTACCTGGTTCTTGATCTTGGTAGTATGACCGAATCTTCCGTTTCAGCTCATTTTCATCTCTCTTGTCACTGATACTTTTAAATTGGTCACAGATCTTTTAATTTGGCATGTGTATGAACATTGCTGGTGTCACTTCTGTCGACCATTCGGGAATCGCGATACAATTAGAAGTACATGTACAAGACAAGAGCCTTGACTGGTACACACTACAGCCGTCCAGAAGTAGGGAGAAGACGAAGTATAGGAGCTCTTTCTTGCGTAGGCTATAGCTGTATATACTTTGGGCAGGCTATGCACCGGAAGATTCAGAACCGCGAGCTAATAGCAGTTCTTCATTTGGTTGCATGGATCAGCAGTACTCCTACTTAGTAGATGATGCTTGGATGATCGATCTCTGCATGTGCCGATTTATATATCATGGTGTGTTCAGCTCTTTGTTAGGGGAATATACAGCGAGGATGGAAGAAGTGTTAAATATGCTTGTATCAGACCTTCAGTGTAGCATTGCTGACTGCAGGAAAAAAATGGCTGTTCAACACTTGCATTTGCTAGGAGAACAATTGTTTAAATGAACTTTCTTGATTGTTGCATTAGTATCCTCCACAACAACATTACTGTCATAATTGTCTGTTGTCTGTCACTTTGTATTGAGGATTCTGAAACTACTGTACGACTACTGAACTTGCATGAACCAATTTCTCAAAGAACTATTTTTTATACAACGTGTCGAATAAACGATGTGAGCCTGATTTTAGCGGATTGTAACCATGAAGTTACTTCTATTTTAAAAGTAAAACCATGATGAGATGCAGTGGTATACAAAGGTGAAAAAGAATTGCAATCTGCTTCAGAGTTTCGGGGTGTTGCTCTTCACTAGAGCCTAACAATTGTGGATTCAAAGCAACAGATCACCTGCCAAACACATGAGAAGATTTTACAAATCACCTGCTTCAGTTGTTTCTTCTTACTTCGTATCAGCTCAGAGCTTGCTGGACATGTCATCTACTTGGATAGAGTTCAAAGACGTATTATGACTAATTTCCAACTTGAAGCAAACAGCCAGCAGGTGACCACAAAAAGTGATATTGTTGGTGCACTGCTGATGAAACAAGCTAAGCTGGCTATCTGACCACAAGTGGATACTACATAATTTCTCTCTTTACTGCCATAAATTAACATTGTGTGCAAATACATACTTGACCTAGGAAATTCTGAATCCATATATATATATTCCAATGCTATCAAAAGCACATGTATTGTTTCTGCACAGACAGGGATCAAGGACCACATATTCGTTGGCTATTCAACAAGGTGGTGCATTCACAAGAAACATATCTCAGTTTTTGTACAGATATGCCCTCTACCCCTAAGTGGCAAGCCTTCTACTACTTGCTACAAAAAAAACTAAAGTACACACTATAAGTCTACTTGAAGATGGCAACTCTCACTTGAGCACCAAGGTTGCTTGCTTAATATAAGCAGCCGCAAAATTAGCAAATTCATTTCTCTGCTGCATAACTCCAGCTACTATATCTTCAGAACCAATTTGAGTAGTCAAAGTCGCGGAGCTTCCTAAAGTGCTTCTCAACATCTTGCCTCGACTTTGCCCACTCTTCTCTTTGGATCACAGTGGTCGCATCATCCCTTTTGGTCTGATACACACAGTCCACATTAGCCCTTGAAGTCTCCCACTACAATGACAATAGATATTTATGAAGCAGCATACTACCTTGTCAATTATTCTGAATGATTCCCCTCCATCTCGTATGAGTAGCAGGTCGTTTCTCCTGTCCCTCTTCTTTCCTTCAGGGACGCTAACCTGTAATAGGCAGCTGGATATCAATAATCTCAACAAAACAAAAATTAACTAATTTAACTACACAAAAAAACCATGTGACAGATAAATGTTTGTCACAAATGTCTAGATGAGAAGTGTAGAAATATGTACAGTGAGACTAAGACCCTAACTCTATATAAGAGGGAGTCGGGTCTATATATATATACAGCCTAATGATCCAGTGGTCTAACAAGAAGGCATAGGACGGACTGTGAAACAAATGGCATCACATACTAAATTTACCAGTCATCATCCAAATGGTCACATACAATATTTCAAAGGATGAAAATCATTAGCCTAGTTCCTTCAAATCATCAGGCAGATACTAATTTTTTTCTACTAACATTAGTGATGAAAGAGCTCCTGCAACCTAAATATATAATGATTCTGTTTTGAACACTAAGAATTTAGATTTCAAACGTCTTACCACAACTCTTGCTCTCGTGATTGACCTTGTTTTTGAGTCAATAACATAAATCTCTTCAAAGTCAAGGAAAAAATCTGGGTCATTACACCGCCTATTCCTGTAATGCTTTGTTAAGAAAACCTACAGCATAAACAAATATGGAACATATATAAAATTTGAAGAAAACCACAGATCTAGCAGATATGCTCTTAAGGTATAAGCAAGATAGCATTTTGGGTAAAAACTAAAAGTAAAGTAAGTCTTGAGTCCCTGGTGAGAACAACTATCGATTATGAAAGTAAAGTAAGTCTGAGTCCCCGGTGAGAACAACTATTGATTATGACAGACAAAACAAGCATAAAGCAGAAAGACACGTTAAACAAGAATAACAGAAAATTGCCACACTGCCTGGATGAGAATTGAGTTTAAAAATGGCCTAATAGGGGTCCACCGACTAGACTAAGCAAAGCTAGCTGGTTCAAATGTCTAAGGAATTTTAGTTCTTACCTTATTTCCTATTTAGCAATATATGATCTTTGAGGACAATAAACAATGCATCAGATATCCCACAATTTGATCTATAGACTCAGATAAACACCATGTGAAATAAAACCTGTTGCTAAGCAATTTGTCATGATATGCAATCTTCACAAGTTACTACTACCGTCAGTAAGGACAATTTCTCAGCAAACAACAATAAGGTAAAAAAAAACTAGAGAAAAACTTCAGTCAGAATCTTTAAGGTTGGCAACTTCCAGCTTTCAAGAAGCATTACCCACTCAATCTTTCTTTATGACAAAAATAGTTGCATACCAGAGTGGTAGAACAAATTAGCAGAGGAAACGACACTCTCACATACCTTCATGATCTCCCTCTCTGTCTTGTATAGGGGATCGCGCAAATGCTCAACAGGCGGCTCACTAACGTGGTAACGACCAAAATTTTTCTTCGTGCACCTCACGTACTACTTTCAACAAGGAAAATGATTATTACACCTCAATAGTGCCCATTTACATTTGCCTGAAACAGATCGAAAAAAGACATGGGCACCTTTTGCGGCATAGGGGCAAGCACCCTTGGGATTGAGTAGATGTCAGTGTCAGGCGGTGTGACATACATCTGTTGCACATTACGAAGGAACACATGATTTAGCTTAAACAACTTAAAAGGTTCGGTTATGTCAATTTGGATAGCACTGCAATGAATCCATGCGCACGTGTCATGAAATGAAATGTTGCATTAACAGATAGCATTATCAAATACATGCTTGCTAACACAGGCAATTTATATAAAAAAAGTACTATTAGACAGATAAATGAGGATGTATATATACCTCCCGGAAGTCGAAGACGTCGTCGTCGGGGTCAGGCACCTTGCGGATAAGGAAATCGCAGTGCAGTAGCCGAATCTTGTGGAACTCGTCCTCGTCGACGGAGTAGTCGACCACGGTGTCGGAGGCGGACTCCTGCGTGGAGACGAAGCTCTGGGCGGCGACCATGGCGATGTCCCCCTCCTCGTCCTCGCCCTCCCTGGACAGCGGCCGCGGCGGCGCCTTGACGGGGGCGAGCAGGCGGTCGTAGTCGACGTCGTAGTCCTGCTCGTTGTCGAGGTCTTCGTCGTCCCCCACGCCGTCCCCGTCGTCGAGGTCGAAGTCGCCGAAGTCGTCGTCCATGTCGTCGTCGCCGTACGCCACGGAGACATCGCGCCACCGCCGCCGCCGCCGCAGGAGGGCAACTGCGCCGGCGCGGCTGGAGACGGAGGCGGCGAAGAGACGGGAACTGCAAGTGCACCTGGAGGAGGGGTTAGCTAGGGTTCTGGTGAGTGGAGAGGGGAATGGATAGGGGAAGCCGGAGGCGGAGACGACGAGGAGTGACGAGGTGGCCGCCATCTCTTGAGCTTTTTTTTTTCTTTTTTGCGCGGTCGTGTGCCATTATTACTCACGCGAGAGCGAGCGATGTAACTGCACGCATCTTAAAGCTCCCAAAAAGGTATCTCAAACCCCGCTGCTTCTCCTCCTCCGGGCGGCGAACGGCGAACCCTACCTCACCTGCGGGCGGCGGTGTTGGCGATGGCGTCTGCCGGAGGCGCCCCCACCACGGAGCCTGAGGCGCGGGATAAACCCATAGTCGTTCGGGTGAAGCGCAAGCCCTCCCAGACACGGCCCGACGCTTTCTGTGAGAAATCCTTCTCCTTTTCTTTCTCACTGTTCCTCCCCCTTTCTCTACACAACTTCATGGTGGGAAAAGCAGGACTCTCTCTCTCTCTCTCTCTCTCTTTTTGAAAAAGGAAAGAGGTGTTTTTTGTGTGATTCATTAGGGCTAGAGATCAATGAGAGGCCGGTGAAGAAGGCCATGCTCGATTTCTCGAGCCTTTCCCTTTCGTTATCATCCTCAAGTCCTAAAGGTATGGACCAAGCAGCTTCTACTTTTCATTCACACGTTTTTTATTTTTATTTTTTTGGAAAGAACAAAATCTTGGAATACTAAGGAGGAAACTAGTAGGAGTATCAAATTAAGAAACAAGCAGCATATTTCTGCTGTAGCATTTAATCATATGGAGAAATAGTGAGCCCCAGCGTCGAAAGCAAGGCTCGAATGCAGGCCGCACAGGTGTGCAACTTAACATTATCCACTCCAAAACCACTAAGCTATGCACGGGTTCTAGCTTATGACACGCTATTAACCTAATCAGACCAGCAATTGCTTATCTGTGCAAATTCATGCCAGAATATACTCGTCCCTGATAACACAGTGGTAGAATTCTACTTACCATTTAACCAGCTTCCTTGACACTGTGACACCGCTAACACTAGTTGCATACTCATGTTTCGGCACCACACAGAAACATGATAATCATAATTTCTGTGCCTACAGCTTTGGAGGAACCACTAGTTAAGAAACTTTTGGTCCAACACATTGAGACAGTACATCATTCTGAGGCTGTGCAAGATGTTTTGCACTCTCTTCTGGTAACGATCCATTTCTTTTCAGTATTTTTATCTGATTTTTTACACTCTTTTGTTAGACTTTTTCTAGAGTCTAGACATTCACAATTTGGTTTCCTCGCATGACATAATCATTTCTTTACGTGTGTTGTGTGTTCAGTTGATGTGTCACTGCTCATCAGCATTTGAATATATCTCCTGTCATTATACTTTTCAGAGAACTATCTAGACAACAGAGCCCAGTGTTGATCTTGATCGCAATTTGTAATTGACTTCTGTTGATTTACATATTGCAACTGAACAGTTCCTTACATGTTGTTTTAAGCAAAATATTGCCAGCTGTACTTTGCCTTATTTACCATATGGAGTTGTGCATAGATCATCAGTACCTGTCTGTATGACTGAATATTTTCATAGAAATAACCCCATTTATCTTTGTAGCATACCAACTCGGATGCCAAAGAGTTAAAGAGCAAGACGAAGGAGTGGAACAACAGAATCAAGCAAGATAAAGTAAGACATTTTTTTCCTAGTATTTGCTTAATTAATTGTTGTGTTTTTTACCATGTCTTCAATTGTCCCATGAATAATTTTATTAGTAATTGAACATTTATTTTAGTTTCTTTTCCTTGAATAATTGAGAGATCCTTCACTGATAGTAGCAACTACTCTACTAGTGCTCTACATATCATGTTGTTGAATATTTTTAAATAAATGTTACTTGTTCGTATGCTAAAATTGTTCCTTTTTGCGCAAACAGAAACAAGACCAGCTAAGATCAGCAGCCAGACGACTGCATGAGGTATGCCTATTTTGTTATTATAGTTAACTTCACCTGCTTAAGTTTATAGGGGTACTAACTGATAACTATGCACTGAATTTGATGGGTAGAGTAGATGAAGGAAATAGTTTATGAATCAAATTGAGGATACAATCAGTATAGGAGAAACAGGGATTGTGATATTATCATAGAGAACAAGCTTTACACGTTTAATCATAATTGTTAGTATGGGAAACAATTTTCTTTTGCATGTGCTTAGGTCGAATTGTTTGCTTTGCAACTTTTGCAAATTCTGGTGTTAACTGTTAAGCTCAGTCGAACTTACTCCGATTGATAAGTATTTCATTAGACATTAGTATATGAGATACATCCAAAAATGATGCTCAAGTTTTTTGCTATTCTACTGCTACTTCTCCATTCCTGTATGGTTACTTGGGTTTAGATCCACAATTTTAGCAGGTTGAGGCTCAATATGCATGACTCTATAGGAATAATCTTATAGTAATCTAATTAGCGTTACAAATGGTGTTTTTTAACCAAGAGATGATGATCTAGGTGTAGATGACTACATGCCAGATGGCATTAAACAGGCTAAATGAAGTAATGAACAATTTCATGTTATACGTTGCCAGTGGTATTTATGGTTACAGACATTTGATGTTTGTGTGTGTGTGGTTTTGAATGGCTAGTATGGTCATCATGCTCTTTTTGAGTGGTTGGTGTGGTAGTTGCAAGTGGATTGGCTTAGTCCAACATAGATTCTTTCAGGCTGTGATTGACTAGCATCTAAATTCTCAAGAATCTAGCCATTCCAAGTTATTCTCTTTGAACGAACTATGCTTAAGCATGGCCAATCCCAGGTGTTGTTATTGGCATTCTCCTTGAATCGACACATAATATATGTTAGGACTTGGTGACTGGTTGACTGCAGTATTATCACTTACCTTTCTTGTGACTAGAATTTTTTGGTCAAATATTTGACTTGCTTCACAGCCAGTGAACAGATGTGGCAATGCCTTCTTGTATTGTTTCCCGCATTCTTATGCACAGTTTTGTTCATTAATCCTCTGTAGGATCTTGGAAGAAATGCTCGCTTTTCACAAATATGGAAAAGTCGGAAAGGAGACAGGAATGAAGTTGATGAATCACTGCAAGAAATATGCCATCTTTATGATGCCGTCCAAGTAGATTCTGATGAAGAAAAGCATGCAGCAGAACCACGGCAAGTTTTTCCTTGTGAGATTTATTAGTTCTTCCCAAAATGACATGTTGTACTGTTGTGTGGTTCTTACAGTGTCTCTCTGCAGGATTACCTCTTTTGAAGAGGGTGCAATTTTATGCAATTTTCTTCCACTTATACGGGAACATTTGCCATCAGCTGCTGAAGAAATTGAATCAGATATTATTTCGTTGGCACAATCGGAAGGTCTGTAACTTTTTTTTTCCTTGAGATGTTCAAAAAAAATCTTAACATTCCGATTGAACTTATTTTAGAAAGTGTGGTATGTGTTTGCCCTTCCATCTGTTAATTCATAGCTGAGCCAGCTAAGGCTTAAATGCTATTCTTGGAGGTGTTTTGTTCAGTTCTGTATTGAGAAGGAAGTAGGATGTGATTAGCGTGAAATAAATTCTGCCACTCCTGTGCTAACACAAGATTGAATAGAACAGTTTAGAGTGAGGAAACATTTTTTTGTCATTTTGTAATTCATCCCCAATGTCATGAATTAGTTATGTGCATTAGGCTCAAACATAGCGAGAAATTTTGCTCCAGCACTAGTTTTGATGGGCCTGTTTTTCCTGATGAGAAGATTCAGATGTTTATGACATATATACTGTCAAGGAGATAGACGATACAACTATGGAGGGCACATCTTCAGCTCCATTCCCACTGTAATCTGATTGATGTGTCTTTATTATGTTACGTTCTTCTGTCGGGACCTTTTCTCAACATTCTATTTGCATCAGGTTACAGGTGGACGATGGCGATGATGTATGTTATGATGATGATGATCCTTATGATACAGATGATTCAAATGGTAATTTTACAATCATTCTGCTTCCATGGTCAACCAGTGAGAATCCTTTCTATCAGGTTTCCTGAACTTGTCTATCTTTAATATGCAGCGGAAGATAATCCATTCTATGATTATCCTGAAGAGCTGTCAGAGAATGAGGATGATGGTTCGAATAGAGAGAATCCTTTGTCAGACCTAGACGGTTCTGATCCTGGGTATGAGAAGGAAGAGGTGGAAGAAGAGAATGATGAAGTCGGGAGATAGATGGTTGGGTGCAAATATGGATATGATGTATGGGCTTTAGCGTTTGAGCTGGCTGTGATGTTTGCCTGTGTTGAGCTTATATGTGATCGATTGAGATAACGTTTTTGTTGTTGGTATACTAACTGACGAATTGTATCCCCAACCCCCGCTGTTAGACCTGATACAGTTGATATTTTGATATGATCATTGAAGGAAAAGTGTAGGAGTAAGAAGAATCATTTAAATCTTGGAGAATTTCCTGAGGGAATTCGAAAGTGGCATCCTTGAGGCAGGCAGCTCGTTGGATAAGATTGACATGGATGCTATAGTGTTTGGTGAATGAATCGATCATTCTTTGCTTACTAGTATAGCATTGTTGGTGGTATCCAGTCAGCTCTGCCCTTGAGATAGCTGATGATGGTTTTGCTCTTCCTTGGTCGTAATAGCAGTAACACTTGTGTTGATGCTGCTATAATCGTTTACAACTTGCTTAAAGAATGAGAAGATGACTGCTTCATCATCAGAAGCTTTGCTTCATTGGATCAGCCTTACTGTTGCCGTCTGGACTCTGGAGGAAGAAAGAAAGAAAGAAAGAAAGAAAGAACGCCCCGGTGGACAGAGAAGAAACAGCTTCTTCCTACAGTATTATTCTTCCCAATCCCAATCCGAGGGATCGCAGTTGCAGCCCACGAGGGGAAGCTGCCAACGATCGAGCCGACCACAACAAACGCATCGCTCCGCTGCCTCTCTAACCTATCCGCCCATTCCATTACATTGATTATTATTTTCCGGTGACTACTGTATCTCTTCTCCTCCTTCCTTAGATGAATCGAGTATTCGAGATCTTCCACTTATGAGTACTCCTATCTAGCTACATTAACTTGGAGGTTTGGTCATTTAATTGGTTGGGTAAACGATATCGGCAGATTTAAAGAATGATTGTTTTCTCTCCTATTTTCTAAAGAGATTGGATAGGTGATACCTTATGCTTGTCTATCAATAATGTCATCTTTGATGTCCTCGATCCTAAAGAGTTCTTCACACGCTATCAATCTATCTTTGCATGCCATAGCCTTCTAGTTAACTACTCGCTAGCTCTTGCATTTTCTATTTTCGTTGCTTCACAATTCATATATACAACTGATGAATTGCATATTCACAGTCTCCAATTGATTTTTAGGATAAAGAGCGAACCATGAAAGGATTACCTTCAATGTAGGGACAACCTTCTACTTCTACATCGATATATGGATTTTTCGGTTGTATTTTATTCCTCCGTTACTATTTATCCTATGCATGTAATTGCCAAAAGTTTGTTTGACCATTACCTGGATCAATACAACCTTTTGTTGTCATTATAGCATGCTGCCAGTTTTGTTAATGTTTATTGATAAAGCTAGGTTAATGGTAGTTATTTAGTTGATAGGAGTGAAGATTCATAGCTCTTTCTATCTGTCCTAGCTTTAAACCAAGTCGCATCTTATCTGGACTAAACAACTTTGTATCTTGCTTAGTACCTCTCAGTATCTGGTTACACATGTTAGCTTCTTGTTAACTTTATCGAATGACTCTCTTGTGCCAATTTAATAGCAAAATATTAAACATGCATGTGATAATTTTGCTGCACCTCCTTGATTTATTGCACAGCTATTTATGAGGAAAGGCAAGAGCTAGCGATGCTACCACCTGCATCAATTGCTGGTGGGTCCTCTCTTTAGGCTTTTTCGTTCTAAACAATCAGCTCACTATTCAGATGACACCTTTGTGTGTCTTCCAAAATGGAGCTTCACTATTTCAAGGGTATAGAGACTGCTTTTGCATTTGTCTTTTGATCTTGTCCTGTGAATTCTAATATAACATTTAGATGATAGCATGGCAAGCTACAAATATCATATCATTAAGAAATTATGTATATTTCACTACATGAAGTGTTAAATGCACTTGTTATACAATTGTCACTTGGTGGATTTATTTTGTCCGTGTAAATAATTGGATCAGAACCAACACTTTTTTGAGTGCACACTCTTATAATTTTGTGCATCATAACAAAGAATCAAGTCAATAGGTGTGCATCTAAAAAAAATTTGTGCATGAAAACAAGTTTCACCTCGATGTCAATTAAGAATACATTGGATTATGAAATTTGGCTTTTTATGGATGAATTGTTCTTTTATAATATGTTTCAGTGTTGGGATCATTAGTCTTTGATATCCTTCCTAACATCTTTTTGTTGTAGTCTTATAGAGTGTGCTTGAAAAACTATTTGTGGCTCAGCAGATATTATTGGATGGCTTAAGTAGGATCAAAGCTTACCTCCAAATGAGGACGGAACTACAATATTCTTGGAAATCCTTGATGCTATGAGGTTAGCGAAGATAACAAATTGGATTTCAATGTTTAAAATATGCAAATGCACTTAATAAGAGATCTAACGTAGACTGTTTTTTTATCTTATGTGATCATTTCATTCATTGCCAGAAAAAATGAACAGAAGCTACGTACTCGATGATCTATTTGTTGGTTCCAGACAAGTTTGTTGCCACTTTGGTTGTGAATTTACATTTTATCAATTTTATGTGTTGACATTTGCTTTTTTTTATTGTTTACAGGTTTGTTTAGAAACCATGGGCCTCTTTACTTTGTTAAGACAAAAGCATACTTCTTCAAGATGGGTCTAGTTTGTCACATTGCCAAGATTGTACTTTATGTTAGTATAATCGTAGTGTTTATATTTTTTCTTAGCTAGGATATTGCTTGGCTACTAGTTAGCAGTACTACAAGCAGTAGTACTAAGAGTGTGGTAAGTTTTAGAGGTAGCAAACTAGTTATTTGGCTGTTTTGGTTTCCGTAAGTTGTCTGACAGTAGCTGAGAGAAGAGCTAGTAGACATATTCAATTTTTGCTCCTACACTATAGGAAACCGACCTAAACCCATGTACCTCCTCTATATATATGGTTCGATCAATACAAAGAAAGCCAAGCTTTTCAGCTCACATTTTAGCTTTATTTTTAGCTAGATTAGAGTGTAGTTGAGTGATCATTACCAACAATTGGTATAAGTGCTTTGGTGAAGAAGTGTGTATGAGGGAGAGATGGCGGAAGTACCAGCTGCTTCTAGAGCCAATGCTTCTAGGTCACCACAACAACGAAGCCACCGTCACTCGCTATCGCCAGCACTATGGCGAGGGTGTAGCCGAGGCATTGCTACTCATAAGGTTGTTGTGTAGCGAACTGTCAGAGAGGTTGGTGGCGTTGTTGCTTTCCCTACCCTCTTCCGAACCAACTACACCAAGTGGTCACTGCTAATGAAGGTGATGCTACAAGCCCATGATCTTTGGGACACGGTGGAGTACGGTGAGAGCGATGATTCTGTTGCTCGTCATCAAGGACTCTGGGAAGGACACCTAGAATGCCATTAAGGTGATGTGTGGCCTACCTCAATTGGAGCATGTTGAGTAGTTTTGCGACACATGTGTCATCACTAAGCACTAGTGTGCCCCATTCCTAAAGGCTACCAAGTACCGCACTTATGAGTCACTCGATCTTGTCTATGGCGATGTCTATGGCCCCATCGTGCCTACAATGCTAGGTGGGAGGCACCACTTCTTACTGCTAGTCGACGACACCACACGGTGCATGTGGGTGGCACTCCTAGCAGCCAAGAGCAGCGCGTCCGATGCCATCAAGAAGATTTAGGTAGCGGCTGAGGCTCAATGCAAGTGCAAGTTGCATGTTTTCGCACGAACAATGAGTTCACATTGCTAGAGTTCATCGTCTACTGTGTTGATGAATTCACTGTCATTTCTCTGTGCCATATGCCCCATAGCAAAATGGGGTGGTTGAGCGATAAAATCAGATGGTATTGTCCATGGTGCATGCCTTGCTCAAGTGGAGGGGAATACCTATTAAGTTTTGGGGAGATGCAATCAGCACAACTGTCTTTCTTCTCAATCGTGTGTCGACTAAAAGCCTCACCTGTAAGATATCATATGAAGCATGGTATGGCAAGAAGCCGATGGCTAGCTTCCTACGCACCTTCGGGTGTCTGGAGTTGTTTAAAGAGCTTCACGATGTGCGTAAGCTTGATGACCATAGCATGCTTAACATTTTTGTTGGCTATGAAGAAGGAATGGAGGTGTATCGTGTCCTCGATCTAAGGACACGACGTGTGTGTTTTGCCCGTGATGTCATCATTGATGAGAGTAGTGGGTAGGACTAGACGGCGACAAGTGATGCAAGTACGCCATCGAGTAGTGACTTCACCATTGAGTATCATGTAGAGCAAACCATCGAATATCATGCACCTAGTTCTGGGGAGGTGTGACGACACTATCAGCATCTCCAGTGTCGATGTAGAAGAACTCTACTCCTCCATCCCCTGCTACATCGACTATGATGCTCCGAACTCTGTTAGCCATAAAACATGGGCTTACATATGCCAAGTGTCAACTTTATTATTCGTGAACACTATACCAATCCTAGGATACACAAACTGGTACACACAAAATAATAGTGGACTAAAAAATAACTAATTTTTATTATATCACTGATAGTAGTCCTTATATAAATTGCCATCATGGATAAAACTCGGGTAGGCAACATAGCATAGGAGACATAAGCAATGATGGTGACTAAATGAAAGTTAACAACGAAAAGCAACTTAAGTGACTAAGCACTAGGCACAGCATCTAGATAACTAATTTCTTCCATAGACATGGCTTGAGAACTAGGCCCAAAACTCTAAAAGTATTCATACTCGGACGAACTATTTATGGAGGAATTCCTCGATGGAAGGGTACACATCTTCTTTAAACTCTATACATATATATAAGTAAGGGTGAGTATTTTATACGTACAAGTTGACATATTTTGGTTTAATAAGGTAGGTTAGGGTTTTCATTTGCAAAAGCAACCTTTTCTTTAAAGGTGTTATTTTGTAAAACACTAGTAAGTCAAAATTTTAGTTATCAGAAAGAGGCTCACAACTTGATCCATTCCACAAGTTACTTTATAATAACTTATCACCATGATTACAAGTGATAGCAATGTTCAATATTTCCTCATCGTTTCCTTTATTAGCTCATTTTTGCTTTCTCAGCAATTAGCACATAATCAAATATTATCTCTTATAGTTAACAAGTTTTTACTGTACAAGTTTTACTTTTTCGGCACTATAGAACTATAGTGTCAATAGACCTCCAAGATAAATGACACTGTTGTTTGTTGTTTTTTTCCCTTTAGGGTGATCTTCACGCTCTAGAGGATCTAATATATGAGGGGAGGAAAGAATTTCTATGGCAGAACGCATTGCATCCTGAGGTGCTCATTATCTCATTCCACACCCATTGCCTCCTAAGGTTCCCATTGTCTCATTCCACACAAAGGCTAGCATCATCCTAATTGTGCTTACATCCCTCTCTTGTTGCACACTTGGAGCTCCTAGTTGCAGTTGATGGGAATCCTACAAGGATCCTAGTTGTAATGCCACTTTTAGTTGCAATGGCAGCACGCTCGCAACTTCTAGCGGCAAGGTACGATGAGAAGAGTGATGGTCTTATGATAAGGAAGGATGTTGAAGTTCCTAGATCAGTGGTGGCCTGGCTAGAATGGAAGTTAGACTATACATGGATGGTTTATTCCTCACTCAAAGATGAACCTAGGGATTAGACAAACACATCTCATGTATGTGAAGCATTGCTGACTCTTGTTGAGGTCGCCTAGAAACGGAGGCATGAGATGGCCATGAAAGATGAATAAAAATGCTAGTGTTGCTCTAATAGATATTTGCAATCATAGACTTCTGTCGTTGAATGTATACAATTATGTGGTTGTGTCCAACCTTATGCGGAAACTACTTCTGGGCCACCTTTTTGTTTAGTTTACATTACATATCAACCGAATCTAAAAGGTGAAAAGGGAAACATTGGAAGTGTTTCTCTCTTTTTTTTATATAAGGAAATTGTATGATAATCTATCATGTCTTATGGTATTTTCTCCCAATTAGGTAATTCGTCTATTAGATCTGAATTTAATTATGGTTGTAAAGTGTATTAGAAATGATTCATAAGTAGGGGTATGCAAAAGCCTAAGATTGCAAAGTATAGAATCCTATGTTCTAGTGTGTTGTATATTCTTCATAACAATTAGCTAAACTCATGAAAGCACATTATTTTTTTTGTTGTTATGGTGCTTATAGCTTTGGAGTGCTATACACAACGGCTAGTTTCTACTTCATCATCCTAACCGCTTACTGTCAGTTGAGAAATTCCACCTTATTAGATCAACCTTTGACATGACCATTGGCAAATTGAATTTGTAACCCTTGCTCTTTTACTTTGCAACTTTTGTCCTCTTGATGGAATGCATTGAACTATAATTATTTCTATATGAAATGGTCCAATAGTGTTTAGAAAAGCTCATGCTAAAATCCCATAGGGAATTCTCCATTCTAGAGCATGTCCATGGTGTCTGGTGATAGATGACAATGGGGGTAATAAAGGAGGTTGAGAAATAAAGACGAAACCATTAACTATGGCCCATCTTATTGTATCATGAAGTAAAAAAGAAATCTCTATTAAATAATTCACTCACAACTAACTATTCATGGTAAAGATATATAGACGTTGCTATTGTGCATAATATTCATGTTGGTTAGGTTAGAGCATGGCATAATTCAACTGCACATTACAAGCTAGTGAGCAATTGGCAATATACATGTGCAGTTGCTTCCTTTATGCTATGGATTGGCATGTGAAATTAAAGTATATAGAGAAAATGCTATATTAGACCTCATCTATGAAGTTGTTTCTATCTTTTGGGGCATTTTTCAATTCTATTATATGGCTATTTCAATTTGTCTATTTATCGGTTTATACAGTTTGTTTATTCACGAGTTTATAGAAAGAAAAAAAATTAATTAGTCATGTGTGCGCTTTTTTCTTAGAAGAAACAGTAACTTGTTTTTTTCTTAGTGGATGACATCTCATTAGTGTACTCTCACAAACAAAGGTTAGTTTGTTGCAGTTTCTAATATGCTGACAATGTGACACACAGATGAACACGCTTGAGGACCAAGAAAAAAGAGAAGAGTGAAGAGCAGTAGCACATGCGCCGAAAGGTACGGTTTATATGACTACACCACCCGTACATAACCCTGTTCTGAAACAGTCTACTTGTAACTAGTTTGCTCTTTGTTTCTTTAATTATTGCTCGGTGTCACTACGTCCCACCTGCTCATCCTGACTGCTCTAACATCATGCTACAAACAAAAGTTTATATCAACCATTATATTGATGAAAAGCATAGGAGGTCAGAACATTTTAAGTTTTAATTAAATTCTAAAACTTCAAATTTTATCAGGGTCAACTGAAATTCAAGTGACTAAAATCCAAAATGCATAGTACATATATCTAGAATAAAATATCATCCAGTGAAATCTTAATAATACTCTCTCTTGGACGGTTCTACACGCATTAATTAATTTACAAGATAAACTTAGGTATTTATTTCTTGGCTCAATTACTGTACCTGAGAGTGACGTGGCTTGTTCTCTTGCTCAATTTGCAAACCACACCAATATAAGTTCCTAAATTTTCTTAAGTATGTTAACAACTTAACTAAAAATGCTAATAAGAAGACAGCCTTGCTAAAAATTAGCAACAAACAATCTAACCCAAAAGGTTCTATTTGTTGGTAAGAGTGACACCAAGCTCTACATAGAACAATTGACAGTGGGTGACAGACTGATATTCATCCCATTCTATGGGATGATGATAATTCATAGCAATAGTTGAGTAAAGGCGATTTGAGTGAGTGTAAAACTGGCATTGGTTGGTATTTGGCAGTAGTCAAAACCCAAATACTACTAGCAAAGTGTAGTAAAGTTTGTTTTGGATCCCAGGAATAATTTCATGCAGAAAGATTTCTAGATGACAGTATATATAGTAGCACACTATTATATTTATGACAATACTACATGTATGGAGTGATAGGCTCCAATCCTAGGTGATATTGGAGCACATCAAATATGGGTACCTGCAGCTATAAAGGTGTGAGATGGTGTCAGGCAGGCAGCCAGGGTGTGTGAAGAGTGAGCCAACTAGCATTTGACATGTTTGCTTTGCTGCCAGATGACAGCTCACTGTACTAAAATGCAAACCATCCATCGCAAACTCTGTACTTTGACATTTTGTAGTGTTATCAGCCTGAAACAAGAGTATCTATTATTAATGAATGTTTAGTGATACTATATTACTATACTCTGCTTGTTTAATTCTGCAGCTCTCCAGATCGAGTGAGTGCAAACTCTCTTTACGTTGAATTGTTCTTTCTATCTCTGCAATTTCCTAAGCAAACATTGTTGAAAAATCTATTTCAGGCATGCGGTTGTTGGCCTGCCAATGCTAAGGAGGAGACGTGGCCTAACCAGGGAGCTTTCATCTTTTTGATATAACTAACCGGTAGAAATGTTAATGGATTGTGTTGCTAGATCATGCAGCCCTACCTAAATATTTTTATCGATCAAAAGAACAGATGAGTTGTTCACAGGTCGACATATACACATACAACTTGCACTATTATATGCATGTTGAACTAGTGCCAAGTTACTAATCAGAGAAGCATTAGCTCGGTGCGTGCAATGCAGTGACAGCCATACTCAAATCAGCCTTCTTTTTGTCGTGTTTTCGTTTCTCCACCCTTCTTTTCTAATTTATTATTGGTAAAAAGATGGATGGGATTTGCACGTTTGTTGGAAATCTCTCTTTGCAAGCGGCATTAGATGTAATATGTATTTTGCAAGCCCAATTGCTGATATGGTTAATTAAATCAAATTGTGCAGACGAGAATTACATTTATCCTAGAGATCAACATGCAATCCAACCAATGAAAAAAGAATTAACAGAATCAAAGTGTATATCTCATCTACAAATTTGTATTAATGCATTTCATGGCACATTCAAAAGTTTACAAAATATGTAGCAAAAAATTGTTGAAAGTTAATAGGCTTTATTGCGTTCACCATTATTATAGGAGAAATAGAATTTCAAAATTTTCATAATTATAAGCAATATTTTTAATAAGATGGTCTGGACCATTCATATGAATGCGTAAGCACTAGGCACCGTGTAATGTCTCAAAAGACTTCTGGTCTTTTCCGTTCCGATGGTCATCACTTGCTCTTTTAATAGCGGTCTACTTTGTTCGATGGTCATTACTTGTTCGTTTAGGACATGCACAATGGTGTGATGATACTGTTTGGGAAATAGTGTCATGTAGAATTTTTTATGACATGGATGTAAGATAAAAAGAAGAGAAAAGAATGACGTGTGTTGATTAACATACAATCTAATTAATTAGTAGATAGCTTAATCCTATACATAGAACTAAATTATTAAATACACTATAAGTTGTTTATAGCTTTGCATGCTAGGTGGAAATTTTCCTTAATCATAGGGAATGGAATTCTAACGTTGTTTACCTTTAGTGTATAATTTTTTTAGAAATTTAAATATTTTTGATGCACTGCCTAAAAATTATTTTGAAGTAAATATAGCAACACAACTGTACTAATTTACTTTATTTAATGTACTTCTATTGGACACAAGGTCAACAAAAAAAATTCAGATATGCATGCTACATCCTCCAATATAAACTAGCTAAAGGAGTCAACAACTTTAGCACTTGAAGGAGCCATGAAGCAACTTTTTGAGTTGCAAACTTCCATTTGTGCTTGTGCTTAAGCATCACCACTAACCTAAAAATACTACTAGGAGGATTACAAGCAAGGGGAAAAAGCAAGAAAAAAAGAGCACGGCCACGAGCCCGGACGGAGTCGCTCGCAAAAGGAGGAGGAGAGGAGAATCCAAATTCCGATTTTTGTAGTAAAAAGTATTTTCCCCGTCTTCCTCTCGCTCTTGCTCCTGCTCCCTCTTCCTTCAACCTGACCGCCCCGCCGCTTCCCGTCCCCAACCTCCCCCTCCAAACCCTAACCCTAAACCCCTCCCCCACTCCCGCGCTGCCGTCCTGCCATCATCCCCACCGGCGGCCCGCGGGGCTCCTTCCCTCCTTCGGATTCGGATTCGGATTCTTCAAGCTTGGCCGGCGGATTCGATTGTTCGAGTGGAGGAAGCTCGCCGCTGCGGCGCTGCCCCACCCCACCTCCTCATGGCTGCGGGGTGACCGCCGCGAGGACCGAGCAAGCGTATATGGCATTGGGAGATCTCATGGCATCCAGGCTCGTCCACTCCTCCTCCGCCGCGCCCTCCGCGGCCCTGCCCAATCACCATACCAACCACGTCGATGAGCTCCTCCCCGTGGAGAATGGTCCGGAGCCCAGGAGGGACGCGCCCGACGAGGAGCCGCTGGCGCCGGTCGCCTTACTGCCCCAGGTGGTCGTGCTGTGCGAGCAGCGCCACGATGCGTTCGACGGGGCCGCGGCGGCGGCCGCCGGGCCATCCACCAGCGGGCTCGTCTCCAAATGGCGGCCCAAAGACCGGGTAATGGATGTAGCTGCCCTTGCTATTCTGCCTGCTGCTGCTGTTCAACTCTTGCTGGTTCCTGTTTCGGAGGATTCATAGGGTAGTTATTAGCAATGCGTGTAATGAACTGAGCTGACAGTGAATATTAGGGGTAGCTGTTTGTCGGGTTAAGTGGGTGGCGTACAGAAAATTTAAGTATATTTTATCCATTTTGTTTCACATATTATTGTTATTACTATTTGATTGATTATGACAACACTTTCAGTTGTAATTGGGGTTTTCAAGTCATGCTATGGTTGATGTTACCATATCTAGTAGTGCTATGTAAGCAGGACACTCAACTTTATCAATGAGGTGCAGGGCTCAAACAAGTCGTCATTTTATCGAATTTATCGTCATGTTAATTAACACAAATGGGACATAACTGCAGTGTTGCTATGTTGTTTCACCTTTTTGCTGCATTGTTAAATGCAGCATGGCGGTCCCCGACTCGCCTATATTGCATGTTTCAGATAATAAGTCCAAGGAAGCATCTCCTCTTTCTTATCAGAGCTAGCCTGTTGTTAACCTTGCGGTTAACAGTTTTGAGCTGGTCCTTGAATCTTTAATCTAGTAGGGTGGATTCTGTAGTCGTTATTGCTTTCAAATCAGAGGAGAGGACTGCACCCCTATCCAGGTGACAGTATTTGTTAATTGCTGATTGGCAGTTTGGCACCATGTTGGTAGAAAGAGAAACTTAGTTTCAGCCGAGTTTGGCAGGGAAGATGATATGTGAAAAATGGTGAGTGGGGGCAATGGACAAAACCAGCATTACGGTAGTATAGTTATAATGTTACAGTTGGTTATCCAAGCCAATGGCATCATTAGAGGCGTAAGAGATTCCCACCACATGTTTCTCTAGCATGTTAGCATGTGGTAGTTTAAGGACTGTAAGTCTGCAATGGAATTATGATGATGGATGGGAAGTAGTGCATGCTGGAAACAAATTACAATTAGGAACCTCGAGACCCCCATCTGGGATAGTTTTATGAGTTGTAATTGCTTTTGGGCAAAACAAATCATTTGTACAATGCAGGTGCTTGGTTCCCCCTATATCTTTTTGGACATTGTGGAAATGCTTTGTTCCAACAAAAGAACACTCATGTTGAATAACTATTTCTTTCCTCTTCAGATGACGGATGTCCCTAGTGGGATTTGTGTCTTATTTTTATTTATCTAGGGTGGAGCATTGTGTTGAACTTTAGTAACCCAGTTTGTGTCATGTGCTTCATAAAAAGAAGAGAATATTCTAACTTATTATGACCTGACAGAGAGCCTATGTACCAATTAATTGTTCCATGGTTGTGGTTCGTTTGTGTTCTCTAGAATAGCTAATCAGCAAATAACTTTGCTTTTCAAATTGACTGTCTACATTGGTCAGAATATCGATCTATCCCAATACCTTTCTGGTCTTCTGGATGCTTCTTTAGGATTTTCTATATTTCTGCTTGTTTTTTTACTTTTTTTTTTCTGGTGCACTGTTGGATGTTATTGCTTTTATGCTATTTACTAATAATGTTTTGGTAGCGCAGATGAAAACTGGCTGTGTGGCACTTGTGTTGTGTTTAAACATTAGTGTTGATCCGCCGGATGTGATCAAAATTTCCCCTTGTGCAAGAAAGGAGTGCTGGATAGGTAAACATTTGGTCATTTGTATATGCTTGAATTTTAGTCAGCTGGAAAAAATTACGGCTGCCTGCAGTTGACAGTTTTATTTCATGTTTATGGGATGCAAGTCCATTATTGTTGTTTTTCTTCTCTCTACATGCTGTGTTGGTTAGAACTCATTTAAGCTATATCTTTTGTTGACTGTTCTAAATGTCAAATAAGGGTTTTTTTTTTTGTACTCAGAGGTTATTGCATCAAAGACTGTCTGACTCATGCTATTTTGTAGAATTACTGTTAATTTTCTGTTTGGTTGTACCCAAATGAGTATTAATTTTGCTGTGTTCTTTAGCTGATTACATGCATGTGAACTTTGATCTGTGAAAGCTTGACGATTGGTTGTAGAGGATTAAACTTTTCTGTCTGCACTATAAGATGCTGTACCTTTAAGTCATGGAGGATAGGAACTTGATCAATATAATTTATTATTTCTTGATTTGTTCTAGAGAAAGAATGATTATCTGAAATAAGCATGGCGATTCATCTTTGTACAGTTGCTTTGAGTTCTTCTCATAGCTCTTTCATTGATTTATCCTCAGATCCATTTTCTATGGCACCTCCAAAAGCCCTTGAAACTATTGGGAAAACATTACACTCACAATATGAGCGATGGCAGCCAAAGGTGAGGCACTTATTTCTTGTTTATGGACTGCATTATGATAACATTACTTACATCATGTCTGAATGATGCTTGCAGGCTCGTTACAAGCTTCAGCTGGATCCAACAATTGAGGAAGTTAAGAAGCTTTGTAATACTTGCCGCAAATTTGCTAGAACAGAGAGAGTCCTTTTTCATTACAATGGTCATGGTGTACCAAAGCCTACAGCTAATGGGGAGATTTGGGTATTTAACAAGGTGAATGTTGCAAAGACACTGCATAAGTTACTGCATTGTTTATCCATATGTATTTTTGATGAAGTGCCCTTCTTTTACTTTTTGGTACAGAGTTACACACAATATATTCCACTTCCCATTACTGATCTTGATTCATGGCTGAAAACACCTTCTATATATGTTTTCGACTGCTCAGCAGCTGGAATGATCGTGAAAGCTTTTCTGGAGGTATGGTATAGTTCCTTCTAATTTTTATGCGTATGCCAGATACTTCAAGTTGAAAATGATAATGATAGTTTCCTATCGTTTCTATTGTTGGACTGTTTTTATATTCACTATGACTACTCATGTTCACTTTAGCGCCTAGACTGGAGTTCTAGCTCTTCTGCATCTTCATCGAAGGATTGCATTCTCCTTGCGTCCTGTGAGGCACATCAAACTCTCCCACAGAGTGCAGAATTTCCTGCTGACGTGTTCACAGCTTGCCTCACCACACCCATCAAAATGGCGCTGCACTGGTTCATCCCCCTCTCATTCTTGGTCATTGTAGACATAGAGTTTCTCATGCTGTATCTGCATCAATAATGGTCTATATTCATGTATATAAACTATTCAGGTTTTGTAAGCGATCGCTAATCCGTGATTCCATGGAACACAATCTTATTGATCAAATTCCTGGAAGGCAAAATGACCGTAAAACTCTTCTAGGGGAGTTGAACTGGATTTTCACTGCTATCACAGACACTATAGCTTGGAATGTTCTTCCTCATGGTACTGATAGTCATTTTTTACAATTAATGCCAGTGATGAATTGCTATTCTCATTCAATTTTTTTTGATCTGTTATGATTCAACTTTCACTATGCAGATCTATTCCAAAGACTTTTCAGGCAGGATCTTTTGGTTGCTAGTCTCTTTCGCAACTTCTTACTTGCCGAGAGAATCATGCGGTTCGCAAATTGTTCCCCAATTTCATACCCTTTGTTGCCACTGACTCATCAGCACCATATGTGGTAATTGATGACACTAGCGTTCTTTTTCTATTTTGGCTACCTCTTCTTCATTTTCTTTAATTTCTTAAATTTTAGGGATGCATGGGACATGGCTTCAGAGATCTGTCTTTCTAAGCTTCCTCAATTAATTGCTGATCCTAATGCAGAGTTTCAGGTGCCGTTACATGTCTTTGCTTTTTTGAACGATTTAATACTTTGGACAACATCAACATTTTGGGCACTGTTGTGCTATTTGAGAATTATTACTTCAGTACCATCACTTTGTTTATTTCCTTACTCAAACCAGCCGAGTCCATTTTTCACGGAACAATTGACAGCGTTTGAAGTTTGGCTTGATCATGGCTCTGAAGACAAGAAACCCCCTGAACAGCTACCTATTGTTCTTCAGGCAAGACATTTTTTCCAACTAGCTATTCATGATGCTAGTTTTTTTTTCTTTTTGTTATATGAGTGGTAAGTTGGTAAGTGACTCTCCAAATGATGGCAAAAAGAATTGGGTGGACATCTGTGAGGTTTCTTTGTGACACACTGCTTGGTTGTATTTATATCATTGTGTAATCCTACAGGTCAATATGATATTGCAAAATGCCCTTGTTGCTTATTTGTGAACTTTGTTAAATACATGGTTGCCCATCTCTTAGCTGCTTTCAGTATTTGTGCTGGAACTTTGCTCTAATACACTTGTGTTATGTGTAGGTTTTGCTTAGTCAGTCACACAGATTTAGAGCACTTGTTCTGCTTGGAAGATTTCTTGACATGGGACCTTGGGCAGTTGATTTGGTATGGAGTTGACTGTTCCGTGTGCCCTTTTTTTTTTGGAGTAGAACTGTAGAAATGTCGTCATATATTATCTTATTCATATTTGAAATTCTGGAACTTTTTTAGGCTTTGTCTGTTGGCATCTTCCCTTATGTACTGAAACTGCTTCAAACAAGTGCAATGGAGTTGCGCCAAATTCTTGTGTTCATATGGACAAAAATTCTCTCTCTTGATAAGGTGGCACTCTACGATGAAATCTCTCAGTTCGTTTTATTGCTCAAGATTCAGGTATTTACTTAGTTGCTCTGTTTTTCAAATGACAGTCATGCCAGGTTGACTTGGTGAAAGATGGAGGGCATGCATACTTTATTAGGTTTCTTGACAGCTTGGATGCTTACCCAGAGCAGCGCGCAATGGCTGCTTTCGTTTTAGCAGTTATTGTGGATGGGCATAGGATTGGTCAAGAGGCTTGTGTTAATGCAGGGCTTATAGATGTCTGCCTTAGACATCTACAACCTGAAAATCCAAATGATGCACAGGCAGAGCCTTTGCTCTTGCAATGGCTTTGTTTATGCCTTGGCAAACTTTGGGAAGATTTCCCTGAGGCTCAGTTACTTGGTCTGCAATCAAACGCACCAGACATTGTTATATGCTTATTGTCAGAGCCTCAACCTGAAGTATGGCTGTTGTCATTTTGTGTTAATTCTTCCATATACCTGCTTCACAACATAAGTGTTAAATATTTGATCTTACCAGGTCAGAGCTTCTGCTGTTTTTGCACTTGGGAATCTTGTGGATATTGGATCTCCATCACTGAATGGAGCTAATGACGATTCTGATGATGATGAAAAGGTGAGAGCTGAAATAAATGTTGTCCGAAGCCTTCTGCAGATCTCTTCAGATGGTAGCCCTCTTGTTAGATCCGAGGTTGCTGTAGGTATGTGAATTTTCCAAATACATTATACTACACTCATTTAGTGATGTGTCGAGCCTATAGATTCCTCTTGATTTTGTGGTAATAATTGAGTTGATCTGATGTCTTCCAGCGCTTACCCGCTTTGCAATGGGTCACAACAAACATATCAAATCTGTTGCTGCTGAGTACTGGAAACCTCAAACCAATTCACTGCTGAAGTCATTACCATCGTTGGCTAATATTAATTCGAGCAATGTTTACAGTCCCAGCAGCTTTATACAAGGCAGCAGTGGCCTTGCCTCACATATTGGTCCCGTTTTAAGGGTTGGCAGTGATAACAGTGCCACTGGTCATGATGGAAGAATCTCTATGAGCAGCCCAATTGCAACAAACAGCATCATGCATGGTTCTCCACAATCAGATGATTCTTCCCAACACTCTGATTCAGGCATATTACTGAGAGAGAATGCAAGTAATGGTGGTCTCAACTACTCAAGGTCAAGGCCTGTTGATAATGGGATCTATTCACAATTTATAGCAACTATGTGCAATGTTGCTAAAGATCCTTACCCAAGAATTGCAAGTATTGGGCGAAGGGCACTGTCCCTCATAGGTGTCGAGCAAGTGGTCATGAGAAACAGTAGACTTAGCAATGGAGGTGCACACCCAGGAGAGACATCTGCGCCCCCTTCATCAAACTTTGGAATGGCACGCTCTTCTTCCTGGTTTGATATGAACTCTGGTAGGTTAATAATTTCTATCCTTGCTAAGTGCATGGAGTATGCCCGCCTTTTTGCATGCACTACATTATTGTGTGGGGGTGTAAATGATTATTGAATTCAGCTCTTTCAATATTTTGTAGGAAATTTCTCGATGGCCTTTAGGACTCCTCCTGTTAGCCCCCCTCAGCATGATTACCTCACAGGATTGCGCCGAGTGTGCTCGATGGAGTTCAGACCACATGTTTTGAACTCACCTGATGGCTTAGCTGATCCGCTTTTAAGCTCCAGCGCAGCCCCCAGTAACATGGGGCTTGATATACTTCCCCAATCAACAATTTACAGATGGAGCTGTGGTCACTTTTCTAGGCCACTTCTAACTGGTTCTGATGATAACGAGGAAGCAAATGCTAGAAGAGAAGAGCGAGAACAAATTGCAATGGATTGCATTGCTAAATGCCAGCGATCCTGTATGTGGCCAGGCACCATTATTTTACATTACATATTTAATTATTTCTAGGTTGTTTAGCAGAGATTAAGGTTGAGTAGAATAGACATTGGTGCCCCTCATTTAATGAGGGATAATTGGAGGTGGAAGGGTGGTTGAGGGTAAGATGGGAAAAAAATTGAATAGAAAGTGATTGATGTGATAAGTAGTAGTATTAGAAATCCTTATATTATGGAATAAAATTTGAATTCTAGAAATCCTTATATTTTAGAACGGAGAGAGTACATTATTGCTATTGGAGTTCTCTACTTATTTATCTGATTAATGTTATGTTTCCCCTCTTTCTGTGTGTTGGTGGCATTAGCAGCTTGCAAGATGACCAGCCAAATTGCTAGTTGGGATACAAGGTTTGAGTTGGGTACAAAAGCATCATTATTGTTGCCATTTTCTTCTATCGTTGTTGCTGCTGATGAAAGCGAGCAAATAAGGTAAACAAATTATACTGGAATCTCTTGTTAAAATCGGATTTTTTTGTGCTTCAGATGCACTATTGCAGTTGCGCTAAAGTTTGGTCTCTCATTTCAGAGTATGGAACTATGATGATGCGCTGCCAGTGAATACTTTTGAAAACCACAAGTTATCTGACAGAGGCCTATCTAAACTTCTGCTAGTCAATGAGCTTGATGATAGCTTGCTGTTAGTTGGCTCAAGTATATCTCTTATCTTTATGTTTTTCTGTTTTCATTTGTTTTGTGCCATTTTGATATGTATTTTCTTCATATCGTAGGTGATGGAAATGTACGCATATGGAGAAACTATACTCAAAGGGGAGGACAAAAACTTGTAACTGCTTTCTCATCAGTTCAAGGTTATCGAAGTGCTGGTCGCAGTATTGTATTTGATTGGCAGCAACAGTCGGGTTATCTGGTGATGCTCTAAAGCCTTTTCCTGATGTTTTGCAATATCTCATTAATCAAGGCTATTGTAATATGGAACTTACTCCTTTTGTTGTAAAACAGTATGCATCTGGTGACATGTCTTGTATCCTTGTATGGGATCTTGACAAGGAACAACTTGTCAACACCATTCAGTCAACTGCTGATAGCGGCATTTCAGCTCTTGTTAGTTCTTTGTTACTGTGTGCATATGTGCTATTTTAGTAGTCAAAATTCAAGATAATGATTTTAGCTTCTTTTTTCAGTCTGCATCTCAGGTTCGATGTGGTCAATTCGCTGCTGGTTTTCTTGATGCATCTGTCAGGATATTTGATGTGCGTACACCTGATAGGTAAGTAGATATTTGATGAGATATCAACCCCATATTCCATGGCAGATATTCCATTTCATGTTCATCCTCCACCCCCAAAATACACATGCGTGCTTATTAGCACACACATTTATGCTACGTCCTAAGTTCAATTTTCCCCATTGCTGTAGGCTAGTATATACAGCAAGACCACATGCTCCAAGATCAGAAAAGGTTGTTGGTATAGGATTTCAGCCTGGGTTTGATCCATACAAGGTAATCCTCCCTCTCTTTTTGCACATGTTCTGTATGCCTTGTGGTTTTAACTGTTAGAGCAGCCAATTAGAACTATATGGGATTATTTGAGCTTTAAAAGCTCCCTTTTTGTTATTTATGCAATTACAGGTTGTAAGTGCATCTCAAGCTGGAGACATTCAGTTCCTTGATGTTAGAAGGACATCTGAACCCTACCTCACTATTGAAGCTCATAGGGGTTCACTAACAGCATTAGCTGTTCATCGGCATGCCCCAGTTATTGCAAGTGGCTCAGCCAAGCAGATGATCAAAGTGTTTAGTCTTGAAGGGGAACAATTGACAATAATTCGCTACCAGCCATCTTTTATGGGTCAACGAATAGGCAGCGTAAACTGCCTTTCTTTCCACCCATACAAATCACTCCTTGGCGCTGGTGCTGGTGATAATGCTCTTGTTTCTATCTATGCTGAGGACAATTACCAAGTGCGATGAGGTTTTCAGCTTGTTCCATGCAATGATGATGCATTCAATAGGCCTCATGTTTGGCCAAGTGATGGACCACACCATGGTCCAGCTACAAGATACAAGATGATGTAGAGCCTGGTCAGTGAAGTGGTGCTGGTGGTAGAGAAGTGCCACAGCTTCTGGTTCATATTGCTTCTTGGGCATCTACATCCCTGATCTGACCCACAATTTGTAAGATACAAAATAGGATTCATTAGTCTCCCGTGCAGAAGTTTGTGAAAGTGACATCTTGTCCTGGTCCCATCATTCCACTTGGAGGCTTCCCAAATAATCTTAACTAGGTTAACCAAACTGTAAATAGTCATCCTATTTGGATTGTTGTTCTCCTTAGTCAGCTTCCTTTCCCAAATGTAAAAAGGTTTGGAGGTGCTTCCATATGATAAATCAGGTTAGTGGGGACTGCCTGGGCAAGTGGTTGTTTATATTGGCCCAGGGAGAATGCATGCACATGTTTCTCATAGATGTTCAATAGATAGATGCATTTGTCCAGCTAACACAATATTAGATGACTTGATGAATCAATGCCTTCTTGAAGTCTTGCATTGTAAGAACTGAGTCATCCAGTGCATCAAGGTAGGGCCTCATTGTCCTTTTGTATATATGAGTTGTACTTGTACAGTTGCTAGCATTGTCCAATTAGATGCAATTCGTCCAAAGATGTTTTGAGGTTGCCCTTGGGTTTATTTGGCGCCACATAACTGTTTAAGAATCAGGTATGTCCATATGGGCATGCAACACGTGCAATAGAAGATGTTTTGAGGATTGGAAGGCCGGAAGCACTGTGGTCTGTAAATAGTTTAATGGAAGTAGTGCTGTGAATAATGATGTTTATGGTTTACTTTGATGGGAGTGAATTATGTATGTAGCATAAGCTTGGGGGCCAGACACCGGTGGCGTTTGGATGTGCTGGATCTATTCTTGGAGGGCCGGGAGAATGTTGGTGGAGTACCAAGGAAACTGGTAAAGTCTTAATTTGCTGAAACTGTCTTGGGGATGAAGGCATTTGGCAGTTGGTAGCGGCAAAAAAATATACAAATGTTTCAATTGGGGGGTTTCCATAGCATGGAACAACCCTGGGGAAGTCTGATGCTGAAATTGTATTGGGGAGAAAATCAAATGAAGGCGTAAGGCAGTGGCAAATACAAAATGTTTCAATTGGAGGTTCCATAGCTTTGGAAGAACCCTGGGGAAAATCTGATGCTTCACAAGGGGATGTGGCAAATACATAAATGGTGACCTTGAGGGACAAATGTAATCATCCGTTCATATTTATGTTGTATGTTTTGCACCCCAAAAAGAATCTGTAAGCAGAATCGCTCATCAAAACTGAGAGAGAGAGAGAGAGAGAGAGTAGTCGTTCTGAGGCACTTACAGGTGGGCCCATCGCTGGGCCTTAAAGAATCGATCGCCGGTATTCTTCGCCCCACAGACAGACAAAACCCGCCTCGACTCGACGAGGGAAAGCGGCGGCGAGGTGGGAATGGACGGTGGAGCCATGCCGCCGACACCCCTTCCGCCGGAGGCCGCCAAAACCTCGCCCGCTCCCAACGGCGCCGCCGCCGCCGCCGGAATCCGTAAGTTTTGCCCCGATTCTCCCTCTGCACCCCCCCCCCCCTCCCTCTCCTTTTCTCCAGTCAGGACTCTGCTTTGTCCCCCCTGAACAAGGGACTGTTCATTCCGCTAACCACAGGTTTTGGTTCCCTCAACTAGTTCCTCTACCGTTTTTAAATGGAAATTGCTTAGCTTATTTACTGGAGAGCATTCACCCATCATAGATGATGCGCCTGGGATAAAACTAATTACTACTACATTTGTCGCCGGAACATTACTTGTATTACGGCATCTTGAAAGAGAGCTGGTTCCCGGGATAAAATCTCAATATTTGCTTTTCCCGGCATTGCGGTATGCTTGATTTGGCCCAGGGGTTGAGAACTGCTACGTCTTCAAGAGCCGGCTGCAAGAGTATGCGCAGAAAGCCGGTCTACCGACTCCAGAATACCATACCCTCAAGGAGGGACCTTCCCATGAGCCTGTCTTCAAATCCACCGTGGTCATTAATAACGTCAAGTATGACTCCCTGCCCGGATTCTTCAACAGAAAGGCTGCAGAACAGTCTGCCGCTGAAGTTGCCCTCATGGAAATCGTCAAGTCCATACCCGCCAATGCAAACATCCCAGCTCTTGTAAGTCACTCTCCTCTCTAGCTCCCTTTTGTTTAACTCAAATACCTGGGGGCCTGGGGGACCTGCTGGTGTAGTAGATGATCATTACAAAAGCGTTGGAATGGTCTTTTTTATTTCAATACAGTGCTTGTTTTTTAATTCTTGGGAAATCTGAAGAGTTGCACAAGAATGGGATAAGGCCATCTGATAACTCCAGAACTAATCAGGGTCTTCAAGTTTGTAGATGTTTGGGCAGAGGTAGGTCCTAGAGAGCAAGAAGAGAGGGTATTTGCATAGAAGGATGGGTCAGCTAGGAGATTGTGAAGGTTTTGCTGTCAGTCACCACAGTCTTGTTATTGTAAGCCATCATGATTTGTTTGTATCTTTTCAAACTCATAATTCTACTCAGGTATTCTATGAATATAACGGGAAATTAGTCGTTAAAGGGCTTCCGAGCTTACGCTTCCCTGGTTTGTGAACCATGAACAATGCAAACATTGCACTATCGAAGTACACATATTAAGTTTTGTTATCATTTCCAAGGCCATGATTTAGATAATTTGGATGCTGTTTCAGTCCTTAGGAATTAGGCTGACTAAATTAGCAGTGTTATAATCTCATACCCTGTGCTTTCTTGACACATCTTAATATGTTTTCCAGCAAGAGACTGGCCTGTGCAACACAGGAAGAAAGCAACAAAATCTGAGGGAAATGTGCCGAGAAGCTGACCACCACCGCCTCCTGGCGACCCTTGCGCACCACCGCCGTCTTGCTGCTGCTGCCACCCTCTTCTCCTCAACCCTCCGCACTGCCCGTGCCCTCAACTCCCTCCTCACTGCTATCTGCTCTTCCCCGGTGTTCCTCCGCATTGCCCCCCAAGTCCTCCTGCTCGCTGCCCCATCAGTCTCCCCTGATGCCACCACCTTTCACATCCTCACCTCCACACTCTGCCAGGCCCACCGTCCCACTGCCGCTGCTGACCTCCTTTGCTGCATGCCTTCCCTCCTCCTTGACCCTGACCCGGTCAATTGCCGTTCTATTCTTTCCTCGTTGTGCCAGTATGCTCCCTCTCAGGATGCAGCAGCGTTCTTGGACAAGATGTGCCATTGGGGCATTTCCCCAAGCAGATCTGACTACCACGCCGTCTTTGGTGTGCTTCTGCAGGAGGGAAAGGTGGCGGAGGCATATGAGGTCATGAAGAATAAGATGGGCTCTGATGGGTTGGCACCTTCACTTGCGGACTTCAAGTTGATAATGCAAGCTTTCAGCGAGAGCATGGAGTTCGATTCCGTGGAGGAGGTGTTTGATGAAATGCTCCTAAGAGGGCTGGTGCCGGATGTGGGTGTGTACAATGTGTACATCGGCGCGCTATGCAGGAAAGGTGACCTTGCCGGAGCACAGCGGATGATGACCTGCATGGAGCATGCCGGGTGCCCACCGGATGTAAGGACATTTGGTGTGGTAGTGGCTGGGTGCATGTCTGCTGGGGACATGAGCACAGCGAGGGAGTCGGTGCAGGAGGCAATAAGGCGTGGCCTGTGGTGGGATCGACCGGCATTGTCGGAGCTGATAGGCTTGCTGCAGGCAGGTGGTGGTGCCACCCAGGCACAGGAGTTACTGTTGGAGCCACTATTCGCACACGATGCACCGGTGTTGGGGCAGTTGATTGGAGCATTGTGCAAGAAAGGGCTATTGGGGCCTGCTGCTGTAGTAGATGATTATTAGAAAGCATTGGAATGGTCTTTTTGTTTCAATACAGTTATTGGTTTTGAATTCTCAGAAATCTGAAGAACAGCATAAGAATTATTAAAACAGAGACAGGAAAGGCAAAGCATGGACTGTAACTCCAGGAATACTTGGAGCTTTCGGGTTTGTAGATTGTTGGCTTTCTGTGTTAAAAAAATTGAATGGGCCACCTAATAACTCCAGGAATACTCGGAGCTTTCGGGTTTGTAGATTAATAGACTATAGGTAGGACCTGGTGAACAAGAAGAGAGGATATTTGTATAGATGGGCCAGGTAGGAGGAGATTGTAGGCAGTATTTATTGTTGTCACCTGTCATGATTTGTTTTTATTTTCTCAAGCTCACAATTCTACTAAGGTATTCTCAGGAATATAATAGGAAATTAGTTGTTTAAGAGCTTCTGAACTCATACTGCCAGGCTTTAGATAATTTGGATTTTCTTTAGTTCTTAGGAATCAGGCTGACTAAAATTAGCATAGTGTTATAATCTCTTTCCTGGATCACTGTGCACTTTTTGACACATTAATATGTTTCCAGCAAGAGACTGGGCTGTGCAAGAATCTTCTTCAGGAGTATGCACAGAAGATGAATTATGCCATTCCATCTTATATTTGCACCAAACCAGCCTCAGGCTTAGCTCCTTTCATATGCACGGTAGAGATTGGTGGAATACAATATATTGGTGCTGCAGCTAGAACAAAGAAAGATGCAGAGATAAAAGCTGCCCGAACTGCTCTTCTGGCAATCCAAGGTATTGTTCTGTTCTTTTCTAAGGGCCTTTTTATTTTTTTATCTTATCCAGACTATTCACTGTTGAAATTATATTGCTATGTTCCTTTTTCTGTGTTATGGTGAACATTGGGTCATGCATGGGCATTGCTTGGTGCAGGTCAATCAGAGGGTTGTGCAAATGGTGCCACAAAATATATTGTAGTTCCTGGTAAAAGGCTAGGTAAGGAGGCAGAAAAAAGGCCAACTGAAACCCCCAAACCACTTAAAGTCAAGAAGGGTGGTCTCAAGAAGAAATGGAACAAGAGGAAATTCATGAAGAAGAATGGCCAAGCTGTTGGTGTAGAAAAGGATGAAGCTAGAGTGACTGGAGATGCTCATGATTCTGATGTCCTAATGCAGTCAACAGTAATAACACAGGAGGCATCTTGTGGCACTCTGTTCCTGCAGCCTTATGAGGAAGCTAAAAGAGTAGAAGCTGAGCCACCTAGAGATATTGAAATGGTGCAATCTAACAAGGAAAAGCAACCCAGTGACGCTGCAATGCTGCAACCTGATGATGAAGCTAGAAGAGTAGAACAGGAGCCATCCAGAGATACTTCAATGGTGCAACCTAATGAAGAAGCTACAGGTGTTAAGCAGGAGCCATCCATCGACGCTGCAATGCTGCAACCTTGTAAGGAAGCTGGAAGAGTAGAACTTGGGCCAGCCAGAGATACTGTAATTTCTCAACTTAATGAGCAAGATAGGGGTGTAAAGCAGGAGCCAGCTGGTGACACTGCAGTGCCACAACCTGATGAGGACGCTAGGGTCGTAAAGGAGTCATCACTGAGAACGCAACCTAATGGGGAAGCTACAAACATAAAGGAGCCACCAAGAAACGCTGCAATATGCAATTCTCCAGAGACAAAGGCATTTGGAGATATTACAGCAATGGGTAAAGATCCTCCCTCAACTAATATGAGCGAAGAATAAGCTGTGGTGGTTTAATCAAAATGCAATATCCTTCCACGGTGTCAATAGTGTATTCACCTGCAGAAGTGTGAAACCTGAATGGCTGCCTTTTTCAGTTTAAAGAGACATCTGGAGAATAGGAAGATGTATGTGGGCTGAGAATAGTTAGTTCATATTTGTCATTGGTAGCTAGGCATTTGTATGCCTGATAATATGAATGAAATGTCTTGCCTGTCACTTTAGTGAGCACAACTTTGAAAAGAAGGGGAAAATGAATTTGAGGTTTCTGATCCGTTTTTCCGCTTGAACTGCTAATCTGATCACTGGATGGTTCTTACTTGAAATCAATACTTTCTTGTTAAGGAAGTCTCAAATTATTGCTAAGAGTACATTAACTTCTTGTCTGGATTATACTAACATTACCCACCAAATACCCAAGCTACAGCATGTCCAACATGTTTCCAGGATTACTTGCTTTCTTCCAAACATTGTACAAGAAATAAGTATTCATGCTAAGTTTATGGTTCCTCTAACACTAACACGGTTATTAAATTTCAGTAATTACTTGTTTTCTTCCAAACATTGTACAAGAAAGAAGTATTAATGCTCAGTTTATGCTTCCTCTAACACTAACATGGTTATTAAATTCCAGTAATTAGTAGTTACCGTTAGCCAATCTATTCTATATAGAACATTCCTGATTCCTAGATCTCAATCCTGCTGTACCCTTGCACCTTCTGGAGCTGATTCTGAACCATCCTCCTCCTGGTCTCCTCTGCAGACTGCCATTCTCCATCGTCAGCGTAGACGTTTGCCAGCAAAACATAAGCGCCATCGCTGCTCGGCGCCATTCGCAGGATCTGCTCTGCTGCAGCCACGCCGAGTTGTTTGTTCCCATGTATCCGGCAACCGTTCACCAGCGACCTCCAAACTGCAGGCCAAGGTTGGAACGGCATTGCATCGATCACACACTTCGCCTCGTCGAGGAGACCCTTTCTTGCCAGGAGATCAACCAGGCAGGCGTAGTTGGATCTTGATGGATGCATGCCATATGCAGACATCATGGTGCTGAACACAAGCTTCCCCTGCTCGACTAGCCCCAGATGGCTGCAAGCTGACACAACGGCGACGAATGTGGCTGGTGTTGGATTCAGTTGAGCTTTAGTCATCTCTTCGTAGAGGCTCAGGGCTTCATGGATCAAACCATGGTTGGCATAAGCTGTCAGCATGGTGTTGTATAGGATGGCATCGTCACTTACTGATGAAACAGCAGTGAAAACACTTTCTGCAGAGTCAATCTCACCGCATTTTGCATAGGCATCAACAACAGCGCTGGCGACACAGAAGTGCTTGGCATGACCTGTCTTGAGAACAAGCGAATGGATGCACCTACAGTGCCTGATCAATGCAGCATTTGCACAGGCATCTAGAACAGTTGCCAGGATAAATTCATCAGGCTTGCTCATGGAGTCACCTCTAAACAAGTTGAAAAGGAAAAGGACCTCATCGTTCAGACCATGCTTCAGGAATGCAGAGATGATGACCCCCCATGACACCAGATCCATCTTGCCAGCGCCCTCGATGATTTTCAGTGAACTCTGAACTGACCTAAACGCTGCTGCATATGCCTTGATCAGTGAAGTAGACACGAACTGACAGGAAGTAAAACCTTGCTTCAGAATGATTGCATGGATTTGCTCATGGTCCCTTACACCTTGAGCTTCTTTGAAGGAAGACAAAACAGCTGAATAGGTGAACTCATCAGGTCTTTCTCCAAAGCAAACCAAACAGCGGAAGATCATCATTGCATCTTCAGCGCAACTGAAGAGACCATAACCTGCAATCATCTCATTCCATGTTACAATGTTTCTGAAAGTGAGACTACAGAAGAAACCATACGCACAGTCGAGCAATCCACATCTGGACAGCATGTTGATTACTGCATTTGCTACAAGAACATTATCAGTATAGCCATGACGGTAGGCAAGGGCAAAGATCTGAAGGCCCAATGAGGAATTCTCTTTAGCACCACTCAGCCTCAACAAGACAGAGAAGGTAACCTCATTAGGTTTACATCCAGTTCGTGACATGTCGATCAAGTAGCAAAAAACTGCCCTGTCGTCTTTATCATGCGCAAAACCTGAAATCACAGTATTCCAAGACACAGTGTCCTTTTGTCGAATCTTACGAAAGACAGAAACAGCAATTTCCTTCTGTCCGGCTCTGAAATACATGTCAACAAGCGAATTCATCACCGAGGTATCAGACTCGAACATACTGTGGATGACAAGACCGTGAAGCTGGAAACCGGAATTCCATTCCTTGCTGATCGAACAAGCCTTCAGGGCAGAAATATAGGTGTACCGGTCAGCTGCAAGCCCAGAATGATGCATCAGAAGCACTGCCCTGATGGCTTGATGCCCAAAACCATTGAAAATATAGCCCTCCAACATGGCATTCCAGCAAGTCAAGTCTTTGTTCCGGATATGTGTGAATGCGCGCTCTGCAGCAGTAATACAGTCATGCTTTGCATACATGAGCAGCAGCGAGCTCCCCACGAAAGGATTCCCATGCAGGCCAGCTTTGACGGCAATGCCGTGGAGCGAAAAGCCAATGAGGAGCTTGGAGGCATGGGCCACCATGGACTGACAGGCAGTGAGCGTGGTGGCGAGCGCGAACTCGTTGGGGCAGAAGCCGCTCCTGATCATGGAAACGAAGAATCGAAGCCCCAGGTGAGGCGCACCATTGCGTACCGAGGAAGAGACCATGGCAGTCCAAGAGACGAGGTTCCTGTGCGGCATTTCGTCGAACACCTTGAGCGCGGAGTCGAGAAGGCCTCGTCTTGAGTAGAAGATGAGGAGGTGGTTCATGGTGAAGGTGTCAGCGGACGTGCCTAGCTTGAGGGCGTGCGCGTGGGGGTGTGAGCTGGCCCTGTTGGAGGAGGAGGAGACCATGGAGAGAGCGCGGGCGAGGGCGAAGGCGTCCCAGGAGGAGGAAGAGCGCATGTTTGCAGTGGAGGAGGTGCCGGCGGATCGGAGGAAACATGCGGCTGCTCCTGCTCTCATCAAGTTATGGTAATCCGAGACGGAACAAGTGAGGAGTCCTTGCGAAAATTCCCTTCTTTTTCTGTCCTCCAACTCCACCGGCATTGCGGATACAGCGTCCCAGTCCCTGGACTCTTCTCCTGTCCCTCCCTCCCACTCCCAGTACAGGCTCTACTGCATCCATCCCTTCACTGATTGAACTAGTTATAATGGTTGCAGTGCCGACTTATATCTTAAATATAGTTTCTTTTAGTGTATCCCATTTTTGTTTCGTCTTTTTAAAGTATTTCACTCCGCGCAACCCATCTGGTTAGCAAGAAAAAGAAACAAAGAGGGGAGGCCTCTGCCTCTCTTATATATTTCTTCCACAACACTAGACAGGCAGAATTTGCACCTTTCAGTGGCAGAATGTCTCCAGATTGGCAGCTCAACACTGGAAGGTGTTGTTGTGTTTTTCTGCCTTCCTAATTACCGGGAACACCGCCCAAGTCTGACCATCTCAATTCTCAAGCCAACCCAGATTGACTTGACGGACTGCGAAGTCCCGTAAAAAGTCCCAAACTTTCGGAGACCCATTGCTTGGCTTGTTGCGGATCATCACTCACCAGACACAAAAACAGCTACCTACAAGTCTCCTCTATTCAACTGAAAACCTGCTTTCCCTTAGTTGCGGATCCATCCAATAGAACCGGTTGAAACACAAAATTATAAGCTGCTAGCGTGCCATACCTTGTCTGCTTTCCAAATTCTGTCCTCCCCTTCTTTCTTGCCATCCCATCCCATGGATAAAATTCTATTTCTTCTTTCTTTTCCCCAATCCAGCTTCATCTTATTCTTGTATTATCTGTAGAATCTTGCTGAAATTTCCCCCCTTTTTTTCCCTCATATAATGCAGGCTGAGGAGAGGGAGCTTCACAAATTGCAATGCTTCTTGCTTTTGACGACAATCCACAAACCGCAGACAATGGCGACGCCCCGATGCTCTGCAGCTACCGCGCACAGTCACCGCCGCTCGCCGACCACCTCCTCGACAAGCCGCAGCGCGCGCACTGGCTCAGGCAGCTCAAATTCTGGCTCCAAAATGCCGGCGACGACGACCCGTCCCCCGGAATCGCCATCAACTGGAGCTCTGTGCGTTCGACTTTCAAGGAGTGGATCACCAACCCCATGAACATCGCGCTGCTCCTCTGGCTGCTCTGCGTCGCCGTCTCCGGCGCCATGCTCGTGCTCCTCTTCCTCGGTCTGCTCGACGGGGCGTTCCCCACGCCAGCGTCGAGGAACCACTGGATCGAGATCAACAACCAGGTGCTCAACGCGCTCTTCACGCTTATGAGCCTCTACCAGCATCCCGTCCTCTGCCACCACCTCTTCCTGCTCTGCCGCTGGCGCCCCGCCGACGCCGCCGATCTCCGCGCCGCCTACTGCAAGGACGGCGCCGGCCCGCGCCACGGCGAGCGCGCCCACATGGCCGTCGTGGTCGCGCTGCTCCACCTCACCGTCGCCTGCCAGTACGTCCTCTGCGGCCTGTACTGGGGGTACACCAAGAAGACGCGGCCGGAGCTCGTCGAGGACGGTTTCTTCGTGCTCGGCGTCGTCGCGCCGATCGTCGCCGTCGTGTACACCGTGTGCAGCCCGCTCGGAAAAGACAACTACTGCGAGCTCGCGTGCCCCGACCACGGCTCGGTGACCCAACACCACACCACGGGGCACGCCGTGGTCGAGCCGGAGTGGGCCGGCGGCATGTTCGACTGCGGCGGCGACGCGACGGCGGGGTGGCTCTCCCTCTCGTGCACCTTCTGCGTCTTCGGGTGGAACATGGATCGGGTCGGCTTCGGCAGCATGTTCGTGCACACCGCCACGTTCGTGCTGCTGTGCTTCGCGCCGCTGTGGGTGCTCGGCGTGTCGGCGCTCCACATCCACGATGTCGTCATCGGCGACATGGTCGGCGGCGCCGGGGCGCTGCTCTGCGTGTGCGGCCTGCTCTACGGTGGCTACTGGAGGATCCAGATGAGGGAGAGGTTTCGGCTTCCGGCGAGCACGGCGTGCTGCGGCTCGCCGTCGCTGACGGACTACGCCCGGTGGCTCTTCTGCTGGCCGTGCGCGCTGGCGCAGGAGGTGCGCACGGCGAGCCTCTACCACATCGACGGCGAGACCTTCTACAAGAAGCTTTCCGTTGTTGATGACGCTGAAGACGAAGAGAGGCAGCCATTGTTGGCGTTACACCATGTTCAATTCCATGCACCACCAGACGCGATGATCATGGCGGTGTCAGAGGGATCAAATGATCATCTGGTGATTGTTCATGAGGAGATGGTTCCACCGGTTGTGCAGGTTGTAGTGGAGCAAGTCGTTGAAGCTGATAGTTCTGACGAATTCAGTGCTGTTCATCATGAGAAGATCATGGGTTCGCCTCTTCCGGATTCAGTGATCGTGGATGATGCTGAGATACCGAGTTTGTCTGATGGAAGCTGGACGGTGGACAAGGTGAAGAGACTGATAAATGTTGTCACTTTGGTTTCTTTGCTCATTCTTCTCTACACCAGAGGATTCATTCGTTAGCGAGGCACAGAAAATGAATACAAAAGTATACAGATTAAATAGCTATATGACTGAATTCTTCATCTTTCTCCATTTTTGTTGGCTCAGATTGAGAGGAAGCTCATTCTTTGGAGTTTGGGTGTACATAGGCATACATGCTGGCATAAAGATGCCACAGGATTCAGAAGGGCTTGCATAATTGTAATCCATTCCAAGCTGCAATTGCAAGCTGGAAATAGTGAATCTCTAGTGCAATTATATCTGCTTGTTTCAGTTTGCCCAGTGTAGCTTGTGTTTCAGCAACCTAACTTGGGGTGGTTCTACAAAGATATTGTAGTTTCAGTTAGAATTAGTATCCTTCTGAAATTTTCAGTATAGCATCCGAAGTTTCAGTTTGCTCTTACTTTCTCCATGCTGACGTACAAGTGCTCAAGCTTCAGAAGGAATTGAATTGTACAATTGTAAGCAATCGCAGTTTGGAAATCATAGTAAGGTGTGTTTCAGTTTTCTCCACTGTAGCGTAAGCTCAAATTTTTTATAATATGACATGTAAGGTACGAAGGGATATCCTCCACTAGAATTTAGAATTATTTGCCGTGATAACATGATTAACTATCATATGAACCAATTGTTCCTCTAATGTTGTAAAACGCCAACTGTGAATAGCGAAATATCATTATGTACCATCTGTAAACTGAAAGTATTTATAATCAAAGCATGCTTGAAGCTGTACACCTGCCTGACTATATGGACTAGAGATAACCTGAAAGAGACTTTTGGCTGTTTTGTAGCCATAAGCCCATAACCCGAAAAGAAGCTCTGTATCAAAAGAAATTAAGCCAAGTTTGAGAAATAAGAGTATGAAATCCAGCTTTGGCCTGTTGGCATGTATATTACTCAGTCGATCAGAATAGAGGTGGAAATGTTGACCAGAGCACGCCAACAGGTGACCTGTTCAGCTGTTCTGTTCTGCCGTATTCAGTTGTGAGAACAAAGATGACTTATTCTCGATCATCATCAAGGTGGTTCCTTGTGCTTCAGTTATGGCGCCAACTGAACTGAGGTGAATCAGCGCGCGCGCGCGCGCACACAAAAAGCCAGTCATGTCGAGCCAACATTGAATCCTGAAAATGAGCATGTATGGAAGAAATCGTGGACGCCCATATTCTTGGACTATTATATGTCTTCTAGTACTAGTCATTTTAAAAGACACAATATGTTCTAACTGTTTTGTTCTAGAGTGTTGATAATATAAGTAGTCACGCTTAACTGTTTTGACCGATCCACCTCTCGGTCAGTCTCCATCCAATCCGGCTGGTAATTAAACAACTCGAGGCTGGCAAATGGACTAGCAGGCAGCAACCTGTGGCTGACGCTGACCTGCTCTCCCAAATTTGACAATCCCTCCCTTTCTTTCGTCAACTAGTTGCATGCATATATATTGTTGATCAGTTCCATGGTTTTGATTTCGAGCTTGCTCCTGTTCTTATTCTGCTACATACTCGATCTCCCTCTGCTGCAACTCGTCAGCTAGTGCACAAGAAAAACTGCAAATCAACATGGAATCACAAGAACAGCATGAAGACGCTGATGAGCTGCAGAAGCGCGAGCAGCAGAAGAAGCTCAAGGAGAAGAAGAAGGAGCGGCTCCTCGACTTCCTCCGGGCAACGCCCTCCAAGATACCATGGTTCTCCGGCGCCTTCCTCATCCGCCTCGCTTCCCTCCGCACCGCAAAACCTGCAGCTTCCCGCCTCCCGGCGTTCGCGCGCTCCGTGGATTGGCGCGCCATCCGCGCCAAGTGCCTCGCCTGGTTCAAGCACCCTATGAACGCCGCTCTGCTCGTATGGCTCGCCTTCGTCTTCCTCCTCATGACCGGCGCGCTCAACTCCGCCGTGCCCGACTCCTCACGCCGCCGACGCTGGACCGAGGTGGCCAACCAGATGCTCAACGCGCTCTTCACCATCATGTGCGTCTACCAGCACCCCAGGCTCTGCCACCACCTCGCGCTCCTCCTCCGATGGCGCGCCGCCGACGTCGACGAGCTCCGGGCCCTCTACTGCAAGAACGGCGCCGCCGGCCTGCGGCGCGAGCGCCTCCACGTGGCCGTCGTCGTGCTGCTGCTCCACGCCACGTGCTTCGCGCAGTACGGCTACTGCGCGCTCTTCTGGTTTTTCCGCACCGACACGCGCCCCGACTTGGCCGTCAACCTCTGCATGGCGCTTGGCCTCGGCTTCCCCATCGTCGCCGGCTTGTACATGGTGTACGGACCGCTCGGCCGGAAGATCATGCTGATCCCAGCGTCCACCGACGAGGAGACCGCGGAGGCGCAGGTCGACGAGCCGAATGTGATGACGGTACAATGTGACAACAACAACAAAAACAGGGCGGTGGTCGCGAAGCCGGAGTGGGCCGGCGGGCTGTTCGACCTCGCCGACGACCCGACGGTGGCGGCGCTGTCGGTGTCGTGCACGTTCTGCGTGTTCGGGTGGAACATGGAGCGCCTGGGTCTGGGCAACATGTATGTGCACGTCTTCACGTTCGCGCTGCTCTGCGCGGCGCCGGTGCTAGTGTTCGCGGTCGCCGCGCTCAACGTCCACGACGACACGCTACGATTCGTCGTCGGCGCCGCGGGAGCACTGCTCTCCGTGCTGGGCCTCACGTACGGCGGGTTCTGGCGCGCGCAGATGCGGAGGCGCTTCGGGCTGCCGGCCGACCGCTGGTCCATGTGCGGCGGCCGGGCCGTCGCGGCGGACTACGGCAAGTGGCTGTGCTGCGCGCCGTGCGCGCTGGCGCAGGAGGTGAGGACGGTCAACCTGTACGACGTGGAGGACGACGTGCTGTACGCGAAAGGTGGCGAGGCGGCGTCGACCAAGCTGGCGGCAATGGCGCCTCTGGAGAGGGAAGGTTGCGTCGTCGCCGTCGATGCGCCGCCGCTGCCGATGAGAATGGAGGAAAACGGTTGCGTCATGCTAGAGATGGGTCAATAATGATCCTTGTTTTGTTTTTCATTATAAGAGACATTGCAAAATCTAGCCGGATATATACGCTCTTTAGTAGAATCAAGACTCCTTTTTGGCCGGCTCTCTCTCACAACTCACGACTCACGTATTAACTCACGATAATGAAATGGACTAGTAGATGAACACAGAGACACTCACGCACAAGCACTAGATACACACAGAAGCAATCTTTTTGTGGGGCTGCACACTAGTGACCTTTTTTCTCTTCATACGCACACCTTCTAACCAAAGCTGATTATAAGGATTAAACTCAGCCACACGCCGGCCAGTGCTCACGACTCTACAACTTGCGGGTGACTCGGGCACCACTGCATGCACACCTCAAGATTAGGCTAAAGACTCCCGCAAGTAGCTCCACTAACTAGATCACTTTCCCCATTTGCGGTATGCCCCTGCGCTAATCTCTTCCACTACCTGAATTCGGTTAGCATCCACATACGTTGAACTGCTGATCCGTCGACTACGCACGCACACACTCTGTGCTTCACTATCCATAACCAACTCTCTACACCATACAACATGCTAGCTACACACTAATCAGGACACTCCACGACTACTGCCACGTAACTAAAATAAAACAATAACAAATAACAAGATTAACTCAAACACCCTTGGCTTTATTTATGTCGGGCGATGCCATCCGGCGGCTACTTCTCGCCGGCGTCGCCCCCAGCAACCGCCTCCCGCCGCTCACCGTCACGCTCCTCCACGCGCGCCTCCTCCGCCTCGACCTCCTCGCTGGCCTCTCTCCGCTCCTCCTCCGCACTGCACCTCCACGCGTTCCGCCTCCACTGCCTCCTTCCCAGTCCCTCCCACCTCACCCTTCCCCATCGCCCTCAAGTCGACCTCCCGCCTTCCGGATCCTCTCCACGCGCGCTCCTTCAAGCTTCCCTCCCACTCAAACCCCCACGTCCTCACCTCCCCCCTCAACCTCTACATCGAGCCCAGAGAGTGTTCGACGACATGTCCCACCCCAACACCGTCTCCTGGACCGCCTACATGGACGCTGGCGCCCTCAAGGAAGCCGTCCATGTCTCAAGGAACGCTTTTGCGAATGGTATGCGGCCGGACAGCTTCACGGCCGTGCGTGTGCTCGCGTTGCGGATTTGGCAGTTTGGAGGGCTGCCGAGCAGAAGGGGATTTCAAAGAGCGTGTTCGTGGCCACTGCGGCGGTAGATTTGTATGTCAAGTGTGGGAAGATAGCAAAGGCAACGCAGGTGTTTGACAAGATGCTGGACAAGGATGCAGTGGCCACGAGAGGCTCTAGATCTTTTCCTTGCAATGCAGGCAGCGGGAATGAGGCCAGATTGCTACGCGGTAGCTGGGGCGCTATCAGCCTGCACAAGGTTGGGTGCATTGGATCTGGGACGGCAAGCAAGCAGGATGGTGGACTGGGACGAGTTTCTTAACAATCCAATCCTGGGGACTGCATTGATTGATATGTATGCCAAGTGCAGGAGCACGGCCGAGGCATGGGTGGTGTTCTAGCAAATGAGGAAGAAGAGCATCATTGTTTGGAATACGATGATCTTGGGGCTTGGCATGACTGGCCATGAAAAGATTGCATCTGCCCTCGTAGGGCAGATGGACAAGTCCGGCGTGAAATTGAAATTGAATGACAATACTTCAATTTCACACGGCAGAACGGACATCTGGATAATCTCTTTCGTACAAAATAAACCATATACATACATTTTGGCTTTTGGTTTCCGACACGTCCACTGCAAGCGAGCTACTCGAGAACCACGTTACCGAACTATAACTATATATACTAGCCATATAAGAGCCGGAGACTCAACTTTGGGCACACCAGAATGGCTTCCTGTCTTGCGTTACGTTGGTCTCTTCTCCAATCCCATGGCTTCTCAGGATTCCCTGACGCCCAAAGCCCTCGGTTTGCGCCTCTCTCCCACTGCAGAAACAGGGAGTAAGTGAACAACTCCTTACTACCCAGAAATAACAACATATATATATATATATATATATATATATGAGGTAACGGATAATATATATAGTTCCCTTCAGGTAGTACATATACCACTTCTCGTCCCTCTTCAAAATAAGTCACAAATATAAAGCTACTCATTTTATTTTTTAGAAACTATGTAAGCACGACTAGACAAAATTTATGTAAAAAATATATAGTTTAAACTGTCAAAGGGCAAAACAAGTGTAACAACAGAATATAATAGAACATCGAATATAGTAGAATCTCTTACTATTACAATCTCTGGACATTTACCGTAAGTCTGAAAGTTTCATACGTAACTATTTTTTAACATTTTCTCCTGAATGACTTAGTCACACAATTTCTCTCAGAAGAGTTGAGACAGTAAAATCATTATACATGTGAGGATACTGATGAGTAGATTATATTTCACCTAAATAAACACGTTATTGTAATAGATGTCACCAACATAGCGTCCAACACATAGATTTTGACGCTCTTCCCCACCAATTAGTTTCACCAATGCATCAATATCCGGTGTATCAATTCTCCTTTAATATATTAAATATCATGCACTTCACTTCATAGTAGTACATCGGATTTTTATTCAATCTAGAGGTGCAATGTAGATACCTCATTCTGATTCTGTATTTCCTTGCAAGGACCTCATCATCTGAACAAGATATTATCCTGCTCATCAAAATTCTAAGTAAGCTATGTTTTTTCTGTGATCTCCAAACAAAGCTAGCACATAAAATGATTAAACCAAATCAAACTGATGTAGTTATTGTCCACATTTAACCATGAATAGCTGCTACACATTCTTAACAGTTTTGTTTCGGAAAGTGCATAAATGCATTTGTCAACTGCGTGGGGACAATGAGAGCATTTCTACATATCAAGGATTGTGTTTTTTTTAATTATTAGAAAAACAATTAAAATTTTAAGCTGTGTTATTTTTCTGTGTCTACTATATTAGGCATCCTGCATTGGTCCATGAAAAGATAATATTCATACAATTAGGACAATAACTCTTGTATGGAAAATTAGAAAATGTGATATTCAGAAACATGCCCTATTCAATTGATATGTAATTTTATGGTATTAACTGATAAGGATTAGAACAGATCAGTTTTCCTTACTTGTATCCAGCTTTGTCAAGGCTGCTTAGAAGAGCATCAGCACTCTGGTAATCCCTACATTCGTGTGCTTGAGTTTTTGCTATCACCAACTCATGCACTTCCAACGGCACATTTGCAGATTCCCTCGGATCCGTTGTGGAAATATATGCAGTAAATCCATCACCATCTCCAATGCATTTGTCATAAGCCTGCTAACGTCGGTGATATGTGAGAGTGATCATTTATCGACAACTATGTAAATCATTGTTCAATGCGTGATGTCGGATTCTTGGTGATGATCCTATTATTCAGAATAGTTGCAATAGTTTATCACACTGTACCGGCAAAGTGTTTAGCACAAACTGCACGCCCTCTGGTAGTGAGGATGGTTGGTGGTCTGACGATGCTGTGGGGAGCGATGGGATCGCGAGGTTGTAAAATTCAAGAATACCCTGAGGGGAAACATAGTTTCAAGATGGAGTGAGTAGAGTATCTATAGCCAATTTAACCAATAGAAATTGTTAGACAGACTGGCCTAGGCTGATCCGACCCTACTCTATACGCTCGGGGGGTTTTCATAGTCACTGTATACTTCTCTACATAGTATCAGAGCGAGTCTAGACATCCCGGCACGCTAGCTTCTCCCTCCAGCAAGCCGACCCTTTCCTCCTCATCGTCGACGTCTTCTTCCCGTCGCCGACTCTCTTCCTAGTACTCTTCTCGCTCTCTCGCCTCCATTTCTTCTTCTCCCCGTCTCTCCCGCGGTCAGCTTCTTCTCTCCGTCCCACCTCCGCGCGACTAGGCGACGGTCTCAATTCGCCTCCTCGTCTCGCCTTGCACCCGTCTCCGCTCTTCCTCTTGTTTCGTGCATCTCTCCTTCTCTGACGCTGGCGCACCTCCGCGCTCGTCGTCTTCATCGGCTGGACTTGTCCAACCCTCCATCGGCTAGAAACCTCACTCGGTTCTCGCTCTTTCCGACACGCTCAACGGCTCTCGGACGCGAACCTTCTCCCCTCACGTCCGAGCCAGTCCAACGTGTCCACGTGTCCACGGACACGAATCTCTGCCTCCCGGACGCGAACATATTCTCTTCGCGTCCGACTACCCCCTGCCTTTTTCACATCCGCCCTACTCCTTGGCCTCCACGAGTCCACGGACGTGAATCTTCTCTTCACGGACGTGAATCCTCGCACGTCCGTGACCCAACCACTCTCTGACCCACCCACTCTGTCCCCACCTACTCCGCTGCCTACTCCCCATCGGCCAACCACTCCTCATCGGCTGACCGGCCCACTTCCCATCGGCTTCTCACATCCTTGATCGGCTGATCCGTCCTCTCATCGGCTTCCCCCCTCCCATCGGCTTCTTTCTCCCATCGGCTCGTTGCTCCCGTTCTCCTATCATGGCCACCGAGTCCGCTCTCAGCTCCGGCACTCTCCCAGTCGCCGACTCTACTCCGGCCATCGGTGCCTCAGACCACACCTTGTGCACCACCTCGCCAATCTTCTCTCCTCCCTACGCTGCTGTGAACGTGAAATCTCACGTTCCTATCTCCCTTGACCTTAACGCCAATTATTCTAGGTGGGTTTTCTTCTTCAAATCCCTCTCTGGAAAATTCGGCCTCCGGTCCCATATTGATGGCTCCGCTCCACCTTGCCCCGATGATCCTCAGTGGGACATCGCCGATTGTTGCGTGCGCAGCTGGCTACTCGGCTCGGTCGACGACTCTGTCCTCGACCTCGCCATGTACGATACCGACCCCACCGCCCGGGACCTCTGGGTGGCCATCGAGCGGATCTTCCTGGCCAACAAGCAGCCTCGCGCCATCTTCCTCCTCAACGAGTTCCACTCCATGATACAAGACGACTCTTCTGTCTCCTCATATTGTCAGCGCCTCAAAGTCAAGGTTGCCGCTCTCCGGGACGTCGGCCAACCCGTGGCCGACTCTCAACTCGTCCTCGCCCTTCTGCGAGGCCTCAATCCCCGCTTCTCCAACACCGCCGATGACATCGCCAACGTCACACCTCTTTCATCGTTCGCCCGGGCTCATGACATGCTAGTTCTTAAAGAATTCCGTCTGGCCAACGATGAGAAGACAGTGGCCCACACCGCTCTCCTTGCCGCAACCGATAATAGCTGCTGAGCTTCTTACGCTGCTCCTTCCTCCCGCGGTCCTGGTGGCCATGGCTCCGGCCACAGCAACACAGCCCGCATCGGGAAAGGCAAGAGCAAAGGCAAAGGCAGGATCTGGCAGGGTCCGACGTCACCACGACCTACCTCGGTCCCTACCCACCCTACCGGCTCCCTGGGTCCGTGGCTCTGCTATAACCCCTGGGCGCCCTAGCCTCAACCACGCAGCCCTATCGGCTGGCAACCCGAAGTTCTCGGCGCCCATCCCTAGGCTCACCTGGCATCGGCTCCTGTTCTGCCGCCTCAGCCGATGCCACCGACCCCAACAACCCAGTCGGTTCCCTCCTGGAACCAGGCTGGCCTCGTCGCTGTCCTCAACCAGATGATGCTCCAACCACAGCACCCTTGGGTGCTAGACTCTGGGGCGTCTTCACACATGGCGTCATCGGCCGGTATACTTCGCTCCTGTCACCCCTCTTCCTCCCCTTTTGTCACCATCGGCAATGGTCACTCTCTTCCTGTCCAATGCCGCGGTGATTGCTCTCTGTCTACATCCACCATTAACCTCCCCCTACGCAATGTTCTTATCGTCCCTTCTCTTATTCACAATCTTATATCTATTCGCCAATTCACACGAGACAACCACTGCTCCATTGAATTTGACGCGTCTGGTTTCTCTGTGAAGGATATCCCAACCCGGTGACAGATTCTTCGCTGCAATAGTGGCGGAAACCTCTACACCATTCCTGCTGCGCCGTCCACCCCACACGCCAGCGTCGCCCTCTCCACCAACCTTTGGCACCTTCGCCTCGGCCATCCCGGCCCCGACACTGTCGCCACCCTCCGTCGTGGCGCCTCTATCCGATGTACTCACAGCAGCTCCACAGTTTGCCACTCATGTCAACTTGGCAAACATGTGCGTCTGCCCTTTTCTAGTTCTCTCTCTTATACCTCGCGTCCATTTGAACTTATACATTGTGATGTATGGACGTCCCCAGTTAAAAGTGTCTCCGGTAATCAGTATTATCTCGCTATACTTGACGATTACACACACTATTGCTAGACCTTCCCGCTCATCCACAAATCCGAGGTCGCCTCTCACCTCACTCACTTCATCACGTACGTATCCACTCAGTTCAACCTCCCCATCAAGGCTTTACAAGCCGATAACGGTACGGAATTCGTCAACCATACCGTTACAAACCTCCTCACCTCGCAGGGCATCCATCTCCGGCTCTCCTGCCCCTACACCTCTCCTCAGAACGGCAAGCCGAGCGCCTCCTTCGCACCCTCAACAACATCAGTCGCACCATGCTACTTCACGCTTACTTACCCGCCACTTATTGAGCCGAAGCTCTGGCTACTGCGACGTACCTTCTCAATCGGCGCCCATGCTCCTCTTAACAACGTTTCCTATGCCCTTCTCTACCGTACGGCGCCCGACTACTCCCACCTTCGCGTTTTCGAGTGCCTCTGCTACCCAAATCTCACCGCCACAGCTTCCCACAAACTCGCTCCTCGCTCCACCGCCTGTATTCTCCTCAGCTATCCCACCTCTCACAAGGGATACCAATGCCTCGACCTTTCCACCCGATGGATCCTCATCTCTCATCATGTCATTTTTGACGCGACATGTTTTCCCTTCGGTCTCCTTCATCCGAGATCCTCCTCTAGTGATCTCGACTTTCTCCTCACCAACACCGTGCCGACCAAGTCTCCTCCGCTGCCCTCTCCATCGGCCCCGTCATCGGCCGCTGCTGAGGACTTACCCATCCCATATCCCACCACTACTCGGTCCGATGTCCCCACCATCGGACCCCCATCGGACCCACCCCCATCGGCCGATACCGATCCTATTTATCCTTTAGCCGATACCGTTCCCTCTCCATTGGACACCCTACTTCCATCGGCTCCTCACTTTCCATCGGCTCCCCCACCCTATCGGCTGATCCTTCTCTATCGGACTGATCGGAATACTCGGACCACCCGACCACATCGGCTCAGGCCGACCTAATTCCTCCTTTTCCTCTTGTCTACAGTCGCCGACTTGAAGCCGATGACGCCCCCACCGACCAGTTCTTCCCATTACTCCCGCACCCCCATCGGCTCCAGTTCCCTCCACCTCTCACATGGTCACCCGCTCCCAGACCGAGTCTTTCCGTCCCACTCAGTGCTACGGTCTCTCCGCCGTCCACAGCTCTATCTCGCCCATCCAGGCGACTTCTCGCTCAGCCCTGGCCAACCCTCCGTGATGCGCGACCATGGCCAACGAGTACAAGACCCTAATGGACAACGAGACCTGGCGCCTCGTTCCCCGCCCTCCCGGCGCCAACATTGTGACTGGTAAGTGGATTTTCAAACATAAATTCCACGCCGATGGCTCCCTTGCCCGTCACAAGGCTCGCTGGGTAGTCCGGGGTTTCTTCCAATGACCCGGTGTCGACTACGATGAGACCTTCAGTCCCGTTGTCAAGCCCGTCACCATCCGAGTCGTCCTCACCTTGGCTGCCTCTCGCTCCTGGCCGATCCATCAACTAGAGGTGAAGAACGCCTTTCTTCACGGCCACCTGACGGAAACACTCTACTGCCAGCAGCCCCCAGGCTTCGTCGACCCTTCTCGTCCCGACAACGTCTGTCTTCTTCAACGCTCTCTCTACGGCCTCAAACAAGCCCCTCGTGTATGTTACCAGCGCTTTGCTGCCTATCTTCGACACATCGGCTTCGTGGCCTCTGCGTCCGATAGTTTCCTGTTCACTTTCCATATCGGCTCCGCCATTGCCTATCTACTTCTCTATGTCGATGACATTATCCTCACAGCGTCTTCGACATCTCTCCTCAACCAGATCATGGCCCGACTCCACTCTAAGTTCGCCATGACCGATCTTGGTCCTCTCCACCATTTCCTTGGCATCTCCGTAACCCGTTCCATCCACGGTCTCTTCCTCTCCCAACGCCAGTACACCATCGACCTCCTCCAGCGTGCGGACATGGCCGACTGTCACCTCACAGCCACCCCAGTCGACACTCAAGCCAAACTCTCTGCCGCCGATGGCATCCTTGTTGCCGATCCCTCTCACTATCGGAGTCTTGCCGGAGCCCTCCAATACATCACACTAACCCGACCCGACCTCACGTATGCTATTCAGCAAGTGTGTCTCTTCATGCACTCTCCGCGCGAACCTCACCTCGCGCTGCTCAAGCGCATCCTACGCTACGTGAAGGGCACCTTCTCCAGCGGGCTGCATCTCAGCTCCAACCCCATTGACTCCCTCACCGCATACTTCGACGCGGACTGGGCAGGCTGCTCCGACTCTCGACGCTCTATGTCCGGCTACTGCGTTTACCTCGATGACACTCTCGTATCCTAGTCATCAAAACGCCAGACTACAGTGTCCCGATCCAGCGCTGAAGCCGAGTACCGTGCCGTCGCCCACGCCGTCGCCGAGTGCTGCTGGCTTCGCCAACTTCTCCAGGAGCTCCGTGCATCCATCTCCACCGCGACCATCGTCTACTGCGACAATGTCAGTGCCATCTATATGACCGCCAACCCGGTCCATCACCGACGCACCAAACACATCGAGATTGATATCCATTTTGTCCATGACAAGGTTGCATTAGGACAGGTTTGGGTGCTCCATGTACCATCGGCACATCAGTTTGCCGATATAATGACCAAAGGCCTGCCCACGCCTTTGTTCACCAGTTTTCGATCCAGTCTCTGTGTCCGTTCCTCTCCCGCTGCGACTGCGGGGGTGTTAGACAGACCACTGGCCTGGGCTGTATATATATAGACCCGACCCTCCTCTATACGCTCGGGGGTTTTCATAGTCACTGTATACTTCTCTACATAAATAATGCAAATTGCTGTGAATTGCTTTGGTTGATAATTTCAGTTTGTAAAAAATGACCGTTGATCAATGAATTGTTCTGTGTTCCCTCAGATTGAACTATTTAGAATCTCAAAATAGAAAAACAAAGTTACCTCCAAATCAGCTCTCTTGATCATATTAAGGGCTCTTGCAATTAGCTGAGCAGCATCTGCTGGTGTTTTTGGTGGTGGTGTTGTATTCTTATACGCCTCCAACAGGCGTTAAGAAAATACCCAGCAGCACCATGCGTGTGTCGGTGTTGAACAAGATCAAGCTGGAAGTGGAATTAGTTTAATAACATGCAAGGGCTGCATGTTACGTGACTAATGTAATTAAAGTTCTCAAGCATGATTTAGAAGCACAGTAAAATTGGAGAAAAGAAATTATGGGTATCCTTTTCTTGTTGGAAAGATAAAATCATGTTTCGCGAGAAAGGAATATGTGTTTTTGTCACGTCATCTTAATTGATCAGAGAAAATCTGTCAAAATTACACGAAGGAATATACCATGATAAAGATGAGTATTTCCGTCCTGTGCATCTATCTCGCAGTAAGCATACACGCTCGGATGGTAAAACATCGAAGTATATTTTAACAATGTCAGCATTGTTTTGCTAACTGAGAAGAAGACGGTTTGTGACATAATAATAAAGGAGAACAAAATCGCCCAGGTGGATGCTAAATGGAAATTCAGCTCCGACAAATCAGCACGGTTGGTAAATACAAAGGGAAGTGTAATATATATATATATATATAAGAGAAGGACTGATCGTTTCCTAGCAAATCATGGAAGCATGCCACTGTAGCATCGTCATTAGTGGGCATTAATGATTTCTTGGCGTGCTTGCATGGAAGTCAATTGCGTGCTCGCATGGAAACTGAGGAAAATTAAGAAGCAAGATTGTCATGTCAGGAGAATTGCTTGCAATATGCAGCTCATATGCGTATACGAATACAAAGAAATAATCGCTCCGTATCACGATGGATTGGAAAGGCGGCATGATTTAGAAGGAAGCAGATCGAGTAGGATCCCTACAAATTGGAAGCATAACAGCGCATGGAAAGAAATGCAAATCGTAGAAGGAAGCCATTGGCTGGCCATGCATATAGTGATCGAGCCATATGCATGCACTGGGCTGGGAACTGCCTCCTCTTCACTGTAAAAGGCATGCCATCTCGCTCACAGGAGGGACCGTCCTCACCGCTTCAGACTATGTCTGCATCGACGGCCTCCTCACTAACAGTTTTTTTTTTTAATTTTCACCTTCTCAAATAAGGATGTGACAAGTATGGAACACCATGTCCTAGGATACCAAATCAAAATCATTTAACCTCAGTCATAAAATCATTTAGGAAACAACCCCAACTTAAGCTAGTCAACAGTAACTAATCATTTATTTATTTATTTTACAGTCTTAGCGCATAAACATTGATTCAATTAATCTTAGTATTAGAGGAATCAAAGCAATTGTGATATCAGTAGGTACACCAAACGTACTAAATCTTTCAAAAAATCAACTCTATAAAAACTTTTAGGGCTGATCCCTACCATTTAACCTGTGCTTTCCTGGATGGATGCAACGTGCTGACTGAGGCCATCAGGAACCTAATAATATGGACAAAGAAAACTTACTCTATAGATGTCTGATCATGAGAGGTGAATAGCCAAAAAAAGTGGGATAAATGAATGATTGAACTTGGCGTGATGTGCCATTAGAAATATGAACATATTTGCAAGTGCTTATAGAAATAGAAGTATTGCAATGCGGTGTATTTTTTCAGTCCAGATATTCATCAGTATACCGATCGTAAGAAACAGACAACAAAAAACAAAAGTGTGCTCATAATCAGGTTGGTTTTGCAACATATATATATAGCCCCTACAAAAATGACTGAATCAAGCACATGTATCAGGAAACATCAGATTGGTTCAGGGGATGGCTTAGGAAAAACAAATTGCATCACAATCAAGGGGGAATTTGCTGGGAGTCACAGGTGCGTGAAGATTTCTGACCATCTCTTTCTAATTTATATTGAGGAAAGAATTGACCTTTCAATTGCAGAAAGGTATAAGGCCGAGGAAAGTTACAATAAGTTATGCAATTAACACGTACAGTTTTTCATATTCCCAGCCCAAATTATGTAGTCATGGAATGGAATACACCAAAGCAACCTTTGTATTGTAATTGGATAACCTCTAATTAGGATGCCAATGCATGCTGATACTAATTGTCACAGACATACTGAAGTAAAGTTGCATGCTAAATGAAATAGGAAAGCGAGAGTAACTGCATGTAGTTAGCCTAGGTGAGTTGCATATATATAGAAGTTACCATGGATGTGGATTCGAAGTTGAGGAGGTCGTGCGCCAGGGCGGCGACATGGACGGCGCGATGCCATGGGGGCCGATAGGCTGCTGCTGTTGCTGCTGGCACTGAGCTGGGGTCTGCAGGCTGACCATGGTACGGAGGCGGGTAGTATGGTCTTGAGGTTGGCTTGTAATAGGGGTAGTGATCGCCACCATCGTCGTCTCCCTCGAAGCTCCCGAGGACGTTTTCATGGATGATGTTGCTGCTGCTTTGTTCTTGCTTACTCCTAAAAAATACTTGCTCCATCCTAAAATAATTTTATTTTTCATAAATATTATTTATCTAAAAGTAGCTTTATCTTTTAAACATTATTGTATTATAGTTTATAAAAGTAAAAAAACAATTGCATTGAGTCTAGATAAAGTAAGAGACAAGATTTGATAAATTGAAAAACATCTTAGTATTTTTGTCGGATGTGTGAAAAATAAAATTATTTTGGGACAAAGTGATTTCTAGGGTTTAAATGTCTTAAAATATAGCTATTTATATAGCTATTTATTCACCTATTCTAATCTCAACCAATCATAATCATCTCATCATCATCTGTTATTTAATTTTTTCACTTATTAGTCATAACAGGGCGGCGGAGCAGGGTGAGGTCGGTCTTGACGGCCATGGATGAGGGCGACGAGGGAGACACTTTCGAGGATGTAGGTGCCGCGCTCGGAGAAGAGCGCGCCGCGGAGCGGGGGGTTGCGGCCAAGGACGGAGGGGCTGAGGAAGATGCCGACGAGCATGTGGGTGACGAAACGGCACTGGCCGAGGTGGCGGAGAGGGTGGGGATGAGGGAGACCTGGACGAGGAGGAGCGGGAGGGAGAAACGCAGCGGCTGGTCGCCAAGGAACATGCCCTGCGAGTTGGCGAGGTTGTTGTCGTAGCACGCCGCCGCCAGCGGCTTCGCCGTCGCCGCCCCCGCCGACATGTTTGCAGCCGCCATCGATCGATCAGACTAAGTTAATGTCCTTCAAAGTTCTTGTTAATTGTTGGTGTTTGTGTTGGAAGTTTCATGATCTAGCAGAGGAGCATTGCAGGCTGCATGAGGGAAGCCATGATCGAGGTAGCTTAGTTTGCTGTTACTATTATTTAACTCACGCGTGTGTGGTGTGTGGTTACGTGTGTAAGCCACCTCCGACTAAATACAATCAACAACCTCGACGTCGTCAATGTCGTCGTTTCTAAACCAGCGCCCGTCGCCGATCCGACCGCCACCACCGATGCCGATTGCACGTCACTGGGAGTATCGCTGGTCTCACCGCCAACGCTGCCGATCTGATCGCCTACCCTATAGCTGCCCTCGTCACCGGGTGTGGCCGCCGATCCGATCCTACCTGCGTTTTCGCACCAGTGCCCATCGTCAATTCGATCGCCACCACTAGGTGTCGCCGGTCTTATCGTCCGCGCCGCCGCCAATCAGATCGCCCGCCGATCCGATCTGATCGGATCCGTCGATCAGTCTGATCGGATCCTGCTTGTTGCCGATCCGATCGGCTCTCCGTTGTCGACCAGATCGCTCGCCGATCCGATTTGATCGGATCTGTCGATTGGTCCGATCGGATCCTGTCTATTGCCGATCCGATCGGCCTCCGAACTGATCGGTTGCTCATCGGCCATTCGATCTCTACTGCCGATCTAATTCATCCGATCTGATCGGCTGCTCACCGGCCATCCGATCTACCCATTGCCGATCAGATCGGAGGCCGATCGGATCGACTGCTCATCGTCCAACCGATCTGCCCATTGTCGATCCGATCGGCCTTCGATCTGATCGGCTGCTCATCGGCCATCCGATCTCCGATTCAATTGGCCGATCGGCTGCTGATCTAACTCTGATCGGTTGATCCCTCCGATCCGATCGGTCGATCGGCTGTCTCTCTGAGATCTCCTATCCAATCGGCCGATCGGCTGTCCCTTTGAGATCTTCGATATGGCCTGCTCAGCTGCCGATTGGCCGTCGTGCCCCCCATGACTAGCAACAACACTAGCGCCGCTACTTCCAAAGACCGTTGTCTCGCAACCGATCCTTCTCGCGTTGACGAAGCTCTGGACGCAAACCACCGCCATCGTCAACATAAGGCGCTCATCCCCATCGTCCTTGATAAGTCCACGGACTCCTACACTAAGTGGCGCTGCATGTTTCTCACTGTACTTGGGAAATATGCCCTCACCCGCCACATCCTCGAGGATAATGCGTTTCCCGCGCACTCGGCGTGGCTCCAAACGGACTGCTGTGTCCTCACGTGGGTGTACGGCACCATCTCTAGCGACCTGCAGCAGTCGCTAATGATGCGGTTCGGACGCGCCCGTAATGCGTGGTGCTATCTCGAGGACGAATTCCTCGGCCAGAATGAGTCTTGTGCCCTTCTCCTCGAGACGCAGTTCCGCACATTTTGCTAGAACTCCCTAAGCATCACCGACTACTGTCGTCGTCTTGAATCCATGGCTGCCTCCCTCGCCGAATTCGACGACCCTATTGGCGACCGGCAGATGGTCCTCACGCTTCTCCGTGGCCTCAGTGGCAAGTTTCGCCATATGGTATCCATTCTTAAGATGCACCGGTCGTTTCCAACATTTATGGAAGCACCACTCATCTGTTGTTGGAGGAGCTAGATATCGACGCTCGTCCTCCGTCCTCGTCGGCCGCTCTCGTCGCTACGACGCCGTGTCCAGTAGCCCCAGGTGCCACAGTTGCTTCTCGTTCGGGGGCGCCTCCTCCTCAACGCCCAGCTGCACCAACTGGAGGCCAGCACAATGGCCGCCGCCGCGGCCGTGGTGGGCGCGGCAATTCCACTAGTGGCAGCTCTCCAGTGTCCTCTACTGGAGCAGCCCCAGGTGGACAGAGCGGCGTCCCTCCCGGTACGACTGTGTAGCCGTCGTTTGCCCACCCTTGGGCTAGCACCATGCGCATGTGGTCGTACGACCAGTTCGGCCATCCTCCGCCGCTACAGCCTGCATTCCACGCAGCCCCGCACTATAACGGTTTGGGTGCTCTTCCTAGCACCTATGGTGGCACATACGGTGCCTCATCGTCCCCGTACGGCACATACTATGGGGGAGCTACACCGCCGGGCTTCCAAGCGCCCTCATCGCTGGGCTTCCAGGCGTCCTCACCGGCGTACCAGGCGGCACCTTGGCCGCCTAGTCATGGAAGTTGGCATCAGGACTCCTTGGCGCACTCTTTCAACACCATGACGCTCAACCAACCGGCCTCTGAGTGGTATGCTGATACGGGTACCGGTTCCCACATGACCTCAGACGCTGGTATACTCTCCACCATTTCCCCACCCTCTTCATCTACTCCTTCATCTATCGTTGTGGGCAATAGTGCTTTACTTCCTGTCACCGTCACTGGATCCCATCATTTTCCCTTACCGCACCATGATCTTACTCTTAATAATGTTCTGGTATCCCCTAACATTATTAAGAATTTAATTTCTATTCGTCAGTTTACCACCAACAATAATTGTTCCATTAAGTTTGATCCATTTGGTCTTTCTGTGAAGGATCTACAAACCAGAAACCGTCAGGTGCAATAGTTCCGATGACCTCTACCCATTTTTTGCATCATCTACCCGTACCTCCGCGTTCGTCGCCGCACCCACCTCCCTTTGACATTGCCGTCTCGGTCATCTTGGGCGCAACGTTCTGTTCAAACTTCTTAAGTCCAGTGTCATTTCCTGCAATAAAGATGATATCGATCATTTATGTCATACGTGCCAACTCGGTCGTCTTGTACGTCTACCTTTCGGTTCATCTACCTCTCGTGCTACTCATAACTTTGATTTAATCCATTGTGATCACCTCCCCAATTGTTAGTGTCAAGATACAAATATTATCTTGTTATTATTGATGACTGCGCACTACATTTGGACTTTTCCTCTTCGTCTCAAATTTGAGACATTTTTTACTATTTCTACGTTTTTTTACGTATGTTCGTACACAGTTTGGCACCAACATCAAGAGCATATAGTGCGACAATGGCCGTGAATTCGATAATTCCCAGGCCCGCACGCTTTTTCTCTCCCACGGTGTTCCTTTGCATGTCGTGCCCATACACTTCTCAACAAAATGGTAAAGCAAAGCGTTCTATTCGTACCATCAATAACTCTTTGCGTTCTCTTTTGTTTCAGGCGAGTCTCCCTCCAGCTTACTAGGTTGAGGCCCTTCACACTGCCACATATCTTATGAACCGCCACCCCACCACAACACTCATCTCCTCCATACCATACTCCGTTCTCTTCTCTGTCTCGCTCTCCTATGATCATCTCAAAGTTTTTGGTTGCGCCTGTTACCTCAATATGTCCTCTACAGCGTCCTATAAACTTGCTCCCCGTTCTTCTCTATGCGTGTTTCTCGGCTACTCCTCGGAGCACAAAGGCTATCGATGTCTCGAGCTTCAGTCGAACCGCATTCTCATTTCTAGACATGTTGTTTTTGATGAATCCTTCTTTCCTTTCTCTAACATGTCTACCACACCCATAGCACCTCCGCCCTGGACTTTCTTGTCGATGATCATGATCTCACCGCTTCAGTTCCTGAAACCACTTTTTTGCGTGCAGGTATAACAGCTTTCTCAGCGGCACACCCCGTGCCCGAGGCCCTACTTGCGCCGTCGAGCCTTGATGCAGGGCTGTGGTCGCCCGAGTCCGCGTCATCTGGTGTCACTGCCCCTGTGCACCCTGCACAGGTCGCTGCTAGCGGTGCCCCACCGACCACGAGTGTTGTCGGTCCTGCTGCCCCTGCTGCTCACACGCAGGTTATTGCCAGCGGTACCGGCCGCACAGCTGCCACTCGACCGACTATCATCCCTCCAGTGACCAATGCGCACTCTATGCGCTCACGTGGCAAAGATGGCATTGCGCAGCCCGTGGATCGCCTCAATCTCCACGCTGTACCCATGTCGTCTCTTCCTCGCTCCGTTCGTGATGCCTTGTCAGACCCCAATTGACGATCTACTATGCAGGCTAAGTATGACGTTTTGATTGCCAACGACACATGGAGTCTTGTGCCTCGCTCTCCTGGCGTCAATGTTGTCATTAGGAAGTGGATTTATCATCACAAGTTGCTCGCCGATAGGTCTCTGGATCGTTACAAGGCTCGCTAGGTTCTACAGGATTTCACACAACGTCCCAATGTTGACTATGATGAGACTTTCAGTCTAGTTGTCAAGCCTGTGACAGTTCGCGTGGTTCTCTCTCTGGCATTATCTCAGAACTGGCCCATTCATCAGCTGGATGTGAAGAATGTATTTCTCCATGGCACTCTCATTAAGACAGTGTACTGCGTGCAGCCTTCTGGATTTGTGAATTCTTCTCGCTCAGATTTTATCTGTCGGCTCAACAAATCCTTATATGGTTTGAAGCAGGCTTCTCGTGCTTGGCATCACAGGTTCGCCTCTCACCTTGTGTCACTTGGATTTGTTAAAACAAAGTCAGATACTTCTTTCTTCATATATCGTCGTGGTCCAGACACAGCCTACTTAATGCTCTATGTTAATGACATTGTCCTTACTATCTCCTCTGCTGGATTACTCAAGAATATCATTGAAGCTCTCCGGCGTGAGTTTGCTATGGCGGATATGGGTCAGCTGCATCATTTTCTAGGCATTTCTATGACTCACTGCGCAGATGGTCTGTTCCTTTCTCAGTGGTAGTACAGTCAAGATATTTTGGAGCGTGCCGGGATGAGTGCGTGCAAGCTGTTAGCACGCCTGTTGATCTCCACACCAAATTATCTGCTGACGAATCGCCTATCGCTGATGCTACATAGTACCGCAGTCTCGCCGGCGCTCTACAGTATCTGACTTTCACCCGACCAAACATTACCTTTACAGTTCAGCAAATCTGCCTCTATATGCATGATCCTCGAGAGTCGCACCTCGCTGCTCTCAAGCGGATCCTGCGCTACCTACAGGGTACCCTATCTCTTGGGCTGACCATGCGCCGATCTTCGCTTACAGATCTTGTTGTTTATACAGATGCTGACTAGGCTAACTGTCTTGATACTCGCCGGTCGACCTCTAGCTATGCAGTATTTCTCGGGGATAACTTGCTGTCCTGGTCTTCCAGGCGTCAGCATATGATCTCTAGATCGAGTGCTAAAACTGAATATCGTGCTGTAGCAAATGGTGTTGCTGAAACTATCTGGCTGCGCCAGCTGCTCCTTAAGCTTCACCACCCCATCGACGTTTCACCTTGGTCTATTGTGATAATATCAGTGCTGTATATCTCTTCAGCAACCTAGTACAGCATCAGCGGATGAAATATGTTAAGATTGATCTCCATTTCGTTCGAGAGAAGGTCGTCCTTGGTCACGTTCGGATCCTACATGTTCCTACGACATCGCAGTACACCGACGTCTTTACCAAGAGCCTTCCTACCTCACTATTTCAGAAGTTTCGATCTAGCCTAAATGTTAGCGATGCTTCCGATTAGACTGCGGAAGAGTGTTAGTCTACTGTAATTATAGTAGGTTAACCCACGTATGTAAATCACCTCGGCTACCTATATATACTGATGCATTAACAGGAAATACAATCAATACGGGGGCATGGGCGATGGCTAGTAGTTGAGCTATTTTTAGTTGGGCAAATGGAGAGGGAGGAGAGAGATCGCCGACGCCTGCAATGCAACTATATATAATGCAGAGCATGTCGCGTGATCGGTCCGGGAAACAAAGACCGCCAATGTTGATTGGAAGAAGAGGAAGGACGAGCTTGCCAAGCCAAGGTGGAATTTAAGGGTTCGAGAGTTTTGTATTTAACCATGCAAAAAATAACTGCGACATACATACAAAATTTGGCTACTTCAGTTTCCTGCATCCTATGATTTCAGAAGCTTAGTTTTAGGTAGAGATAGTGTAGTTCTAGTATATGGACAAGACTCTTGATTTCAGAAGCTTAGTTTCTGTAATCGTAGTACTAATACCTGTCTAACGACAGTGACAACGGTTGTGCCACTACAAATGCAGTCAATGCAAAAATGTTGCCTCAGCCCCTCATCCACATCCTCAAATGTCTTAACAAATATGTTCTTCCAGATGGATAACAATGCTTTTCATCGCTTGTATCACTTAATGAGGTGCAGTTTTATTTATCCAGGGAATCCTAATCTATGTTGCTGGAGGGATCTTGTTCAGTTTTCAGTGTCAAAGAGGAGGATTATTTCATCGGAAGGGCGTCACGAACATGGCGAACAACTTCCCTTCAACGATTCAAGATTATCTTGTAGGAAAGATATATCAAGTGAATTGTGCAGATCAACAGGACAATGGGAAATGTGAAATGTACTTGAATTGGAGGTGCAAGCTATAGACATTCAGGCACAGTTGAAGTAAATACAGGTTATTACAGAAATGCAGGTACAATTCAGGTTACAGAATTTCAACTTCAGCAAAAGCAGAGATGAATCCAGTGTATGATGCTCAAATCATGTTCACAATTCAGCCTGTATTAATCAAACAAAGGCCCTTACTAGCATTAACCCTATTCCTCCATGGCAATCTTCAGCTTTTGTACATAATAATAGTAAAAAAATGAGAGATGTTGTCAGATGTAAGTTTCATACCTTTCGCATCAGAACTGCAAGCACTATCAAAGTGGAGGGAACTTTTTGCACTTCCGTAATTTAGTAGAACTCGGTGATATGTTTTCATAGTAAAAGAATGGTGGTCCAAAATCTTGGTCCGGAAGGTTTCTGTGGACTGACCTTAACCTAACACTGGGCAAGCTGAATCCCACCATTGGATTTGGAAGATGCATTGGCTCTTCATGGCTGCCGTCAAATGGCACTTGATTCCCTTGTGATCTACTTGCATACCACTTTCTCTTTTTCCTGCATCCATCTGTTAATTTTGTTTTCTTTCTTCCTCCAAAGGAACTGAACTCTGTATATCCTGCACAATTATAAACATTATGTCAGTGCTATTACATTAAAGAAATGAAAAAAATGCTCTAAAATCAGAAGGTACACATACCTAATAGTCAGATAAGTTTGCAGAGTAACCATTTCCTGCAGTCTTGGGTGCATAGATTGACTCAACCAACAAATCTACAGACGCATCGAGACATGTGAAATTTTAACCCAACATGGGCAGTATAAGTGTCACAATAAGTTTCCTTCCCATCAAAGCAACAAATTCAATAGAGGCATACCGCATCTAGTAATAGCCATCATTGCTTCATGTTCAGGAAAACCCATGCTGACTAAGGACTTGATTTTCTCATCCTTCTCTGACATCTCTTGTAAAAAATCCTGCATAAAGCACATTACAAGCAGATTGAAAACATTTGCTACATCTCACTCATGAATTGCAATCCAGAATATCCTCCTAATAAAGCAACTAATGCAGGCATCACATAAACGCATGAACCATTTGTAAAGCCTACAATTTACTGCACCCAAATATATGATTACCTTCTGTGTCAAATTTGTTGTTGCGGCTTACATGCAAACAGATGCTACCATACTATTGAGGAACTTATTTTGAGAGGTAATGTTAGAAGGAAGTCCTACTGAAGATGTAATGAAAAAGTAGTAAAAATATTAAAAAGGGTGAAACAAGAAAGCCTGTGGAACTAGAAAAGGGAGGGGGAGTACAGCTTATCAATTATCAACACATGGGTAAATGCACAGCACAGATTACCTAAGCTCAAATAGGCATCATTTTAGTTCCAATTTTTGTTGTCTATTATATGCTCAGATGTAGCCAGTGGTTATCATTGTTCTGTCTGGTGATCTTAACTTGCAACCGTTTTATTATAGGTATCCAGTTGACTACCTTTCATCATTGCTTGGTTTGGATATGACCTTGTAAAATTATATGATCCTCTCTGATGGTTCTGCAGTAGTTCTGCTAACTCTCACTATAAAGGCACCATAAAAAAAATGCCAACTGAAGAAACATGGAAGCAAGAGCTCGATCAACAAAGCTCCTTTAACAACCCTACGGGAACAGGTATTGTTTTGAAGATAACCCCAAAAGACTACGGCATTGCAGTACAGCTAAGCATGTACACTTGTTTACTAAATAAAAGTGAAAAAGAGCATAAGTCACGGAACCTTCCAATTTATGAGACCAGTAGATCATTTACAAAAGTACTAATAGGGAATGTGTGCTTGGCCTGAAACAAGTGCAAAAATGGTTCAATCATGATCAGGTAAACTGGTCAAGCAATAGACACAGCAAGTAGATAAAAATATATAACGACCAAGGAAGGAGTCATGTAAATACCTCATCACCAGAACCATCAGAGTAAGGAGCCCTGTCACAATTGCCAACAGTATCATCCTCGTCCCAATTAACATACTCATCCTCATCATCACAACATCACCTGTACAGTAGAGCATTAGATAATAAATAAAGTGATGCAACCACGTGAGCAAATACCTGATAAGTGAGAAGTAACTAAAGCAATTGCTCCGTATCTGTGTCCCCTGAAAGAAAAGGCAACAGTTGGAACAAAAGATGCAAAATGCAACCTAAGAAAATGAGGAAATGTATTATTGTTATCATTACCAATCTCCTTGACAGCTAGCTCTGAAGACCATCTCTCTTGGGAAACCCATTCCCAAAAAGTAAGCAACCAAGGATGATGGTGTTGACCCATTGGCCTTCCCATTAGCATCCTTTAGATAGTTCCATAGACAAACACCATATTTTGATTATAATTATAGCAAGGTAATAGCATGGTTTAAACAAATGACTAGCTCGTGTGTTGAAAGCTAGACTTATATCCCCTACCTGCCTCAGTCTCGTGGACAGACCAGGCGCATCCGTGTTCCACAAGGCTGGAGCAGATGAGGCCTCGGCCTCACCATCAGTATCCCACTCGAACATGCCATCGTCGTCGCTATCGCTAGCCCAGTCCTGTGACAGAAGTTAAGCATCTCATCTCAAATATCCCGACTAGCAGTGAAAATGCGGTAATTCAGACGAGAGAAAAAATAAAGCAAACGTTGAATCGGGTTGAATGCAGCATCTTGTATAAGGCATACTGCCACCCCCATATCACATAGCCTCATCAAATCAAACCGCAGACCGCATTATATTCACGGGACATGACAAATCGAATTCTCAAGCGCAACATCAGCATAGTAATAACAGATAATTTTAGGATCCAGAATGCATCAAACAACAAACAAGGATCACCCTTTTGCGATTAAACAGACCAGGAGCCCCTCCATGCCAATCCCAAACGGAAACCCGTGCACTGAACACGAACAACAACAGCACAACCGCGTCGCTTGCGGCGGCACGGGAACCATCGGGTGCGGCTAAACTGACGGTCTCCGACTCCGAGGGGGGAGGGGGGAGAAGAGGAGAGGAGAGCGCGCTTATCACCGTTGTAGAAGGTCCGCGAAGCGCCTCGGGCAATAATTTCTCGCTCCTCTCGCGCGAGCGCGTCCGCCGATGGCCTAGGCGCGGCGGCGGAGGAGGAGAGGGTCAGGGTCAGTGATGGCGACCACGCGGCGTCCCTCTCCTTTCTCCTCCACGTCCACGCCGCATTACCCTTTCGGCCCAACTATAATGTGGGCCTCACTACGCCACATTTCCGGCAAGCCCAGTTATTATGGGCCGCACGCCCGCCAAAATCCCGTTGCGGCCCATGAAAAATGGAATGGGCGTCCTCTCATGGTATTCACTTCACGCGTTCAGTTTCATCGACGGAATGAAAACTCGATAAATCTTAAAGATAAAAAGAAATTCCATAAATCTTTTCCATAAAAAAAGGAGAACGGGATGGATCTTGAATTAAAGCAATCACCTAATCTACCAACACTAGGCATCTATCTATCTATCACTCCCTTCGGTCTGTTTGTCTGGACTTTCAGTGCCTCATGAGCTCCTTTCTCTCCTCTCAGATCAGATGAACTGAATCTTCCATTTCAAATACTATCATCAATCATATATGCCCATTTAAATTTTGGCAGCATACTCCAACCAGGAAGGAAGAATCACATTATCACGACAAATTAAACCAAGGCCACCACATCCATCAAACAGAAACAGCTAGCCGATCATTTTCAGCTCGGCTACAAGCCCATAAGAACAATCGAGTTGAGCAGGAGAGGGAGGGAAGCAGCAGCAGCATCGGTCCCTATTCCGTACAGTATTATATCCAATCCAACTCAACTACCTGAACGCGACATACATTTACGTCAATCAACTTCTAAAGCGTCTCCCTAATTTTTGCCATCTAAACCATGCAACCAAATCCTCTGGATTACGTTTTCCAACAACGAAAGCGACTGTTATCAATCAACCAATCAGTCAATCAATCCTCGCCTCGTCGTCTTCCTCCAGCGACGTCGACCGCCTCCGCCAGCTCAGCACGGCGCCCATCCGCGGCAGCCTCACCACCGAGTTCACCCGGGTCACCCCCTCCAGAGCTTTCCATACCGTCGTCCCTTCCTCCGCCTCGCCGCCGCCGCCCAGGACCTTGCGGAAGCTGCCCGTGAACGACACGGTCTGAGGCTTCGCGTCCACAGGAACAGCGGCGCTCTCCTCCGATGACGGAGCAGTCTTCAAGAAGAGGCAGACGACAGCGCAGTCGTCGACCATCGACGTCGGGAACTTGCGCCGCCACGCGCGCACAGCCCGCTCGACGAGCTGCTTGGCAGCCTTGGAATGGTCAGTCGCCGACGACACGATCTTGATCACCTCCTTGTTTGATAGCACGTCCCATATCTGCATCCACAACAATTTGATTGGTTGCATTATCTAACAACACAATTTGATTGATTGAGGCAAAAGCATTCATGCTTCAGTTAACTGTCGCTTTTTCTGGCTGCAACCATATGGCTTTGCGCTATTAATTCTGTGCTCTTTCATTTCTCGTAGTAGTATTACAACCAAGAGAAAAGTGTTACTCTTGATTATGGAAAGATGGTGAGTAAATGAAACTGAATTTGGCTGCTATTGTAACGTCCATCATCAGACAAAAATCTTTCTTTTTCTTACCCCGTCAGTAGCAAGCACCAAGAAGTCATCTTTTTCAGATAGCTTTCTGTAATAGACTTCTGGTGTACAGATTAGTCCATGACTCTTCAAGCACAAGTCTCCAAAGGCCCTTGCCATGGCAAGGCCTGGCGCGTCTTGGTCTGGTAGCCACATCCTAGGCACGTCCGGCTCGTCCTCCATGGCGAAAACTCGCCCCTTGCAATTCAGGATCCTCTCAGCTTCACCTGTCAGAAGCCCCATATGAATGGCAAGTGAATGTCTGAATTCAGACATCTCTATACTGAGAAATTCATAGGCTTACTTGGAAGATCTGGTTTCAGGTCAGTGGTCAGTTGGACTGGAATTGGGCGGTCCTTGCTGTCTCGGGTGCAAAGAACAGCACGCGAATCGCCCAAATTTGCAATGATGAGGTGATCACCCTGTGCATAAGAATAGTAGTTGGGAATTTCAACAGAGTGATTAAGAGTTTGAGAGTTAAGCACTTAAGCATAAGTATAGCTGTACAATACATATAAAACTCGGCATGTTTTGTTTCTTGCATCTGATGGTTTCAGAAGCTTGGTTTTAGGTAGAAATGGTGTAGTTCTAGTACATGGGCAAGACTATGGCCAATACAAAATATTTTTTTCAAGTTTGCATAGTTGTAGTACTAGTACCTGCCTAACGACAGTGACAGCAGTTGTGCCACTACAAATGCAGTCAATTCCAGAATGTTGCCTCAGATCCTCATCTACATCCTCAAATGTCTTGACAAATATGTTCTTCCAGGTGGATAACAATTGCTTCTCATCACTTGTGTCACTGAATGAAGTGCAATCTGACTTATCCAAGGCTTCCTTATCTGTATTGCTGGAGGGATCTTGTTCAGTTTTCAATGTCAAAGAGGAGGATAGCTTCATCGGAAGGACGTCGCGCACATGGCGAGCAACTTCCCTTCCGAGAGGGCCATGCCCATCAAAAACTCCACAAAAGATCTGGCCCTTGTGCCCAGCAAAGTCCTAAGAAACTTGACATAGGTAGCACATCAAAATTCAAGACTATCTTGTATACTAGTAAGTTAAATGTGCACATCAAGAGGAAAAGGGAAATGTACTTGCATTGGAGATGCAAGCTAGAGAGATTCAGGTATAGTTGAAGACTTGAAGTAAATAAAGGCTATTACAGAAATGTAGGTACAGCTCAGGCTGCAAAATTTCAGTTTCAGCAGAGCAGAGATGATTCTAGTCTATGGTGCTCAAATCATGTCCTGAATTGAAGTTGTGCTCCAGTAGGCAAACATAGCCCCTTTCTGGCATTACCCCATCCCTCCATGGCTAGCTTCAGCTTGTGTACGTGATACTAGTATCAAAATGAGAGAAGCTGTAACAGACAAGAAGCAAAGGAGGACTGGAACAAACATGCAAGCAATCAGGCAGCAAGTGAAGGAGCAATCCAAGATGTGGGAGAGGTTGTTTACCTGGCAGGTAGTCATGGCGTCCTGGTTGGCGCCCTTCCAGCCTTGCTTGGTGTGCATGGAGACGCCAGCGCTCCAAAGCTGCTCGTGGAAGAAGGCGTCGTGCTTCCATGGAAAGCCCTCGTCCTCAAGCTCCTCCTTGCCCTTGCTGCAGCAGATCCCCATTGCTGCTGGTGCGAGAGGACCGAGAGGTAGCTAGCTCTCCTAGGAAGGAGGCTAGTAGTAGAATGGAGTAGTAGTACTGGGCATCTCGGAGTTGAATGCGTAGGTGGATGAAGTAGTTTTGTTGTTTACCATTGATGGTGATGTTGTGCGTTGGGCATCAGGCACCCGATCGACCATTAATGAGGACAGATGTGAATGATGCCCGGCTGTCTGTCTTGGTGGCTCGCCGGCCATACAACGAACCGCCTTAACATGCATCTCGTACAGGTAAGGTAAGGCAGGAGCACTTCGTCCTTCATGCATGAACAATTCAGGAAAACACTTTACTATGTTATATTGATCGATGGCCAGTGTATGTATACTAGTCTATACTGCAAATGACACTGTACAGTAAAAGGAAGGAAGGAAGGAAATGACACTGCAAATGCGATGCAGTGTAGTAAAACGATACGAGGTTTTCTTTCAAGATGGAGTATCTGAATTCTGATCCATCGATGGAGGCAACGAGTCATGGAGAATTGGAGATGGAGGGATCCCTGAGCCCAACGGCGACGGTGGATGGACGGACGGGCTCATTTTACAACTGTTGGGTTGGGACGTTAGTTACTTGCAATTAGTATATTTATTTTCTCAGCTTAGCATCAGCTGATGAATCGCCCACCTGCATCTGCAGTTCGGTCTGCACTGCGCCCCATCCATCCCATTTCCCCTCCGCCTTTTCAATGCTTTACACCGTGCCTGCCTGCTCTTCTCTCTTCTTACATACATATATACATAATATTATATATACATAGATATACTATAATACACACTATATGTGTTATAGCTAAGACGTATAAAATATTTAGTGTGAGAGCAATTATCGTCAAATACTACTATTAAACATATTAGTAAAATTTTTAATATTTAGAACGATATAACTCGTATTAAAATTCGATGTCCTAGGTACGTTTAAGCATATTTGTATGTGTCTGTCTCTTTATATATACACACACGCGCTAAAACATACTTAAAAATATTTGCTACGAGTAATCATCATCAAATTTTACTAGTAAGGCTACTAGTAATTTAGTTATTACGCATCTTAGATATATTTTAATATATCTGTGTCTATATATATATATATATTTAAGTTGTAAAATTGACCTGTGACTTAGAGAACCTCTCAATCTAGTATTTCCTTGGTCCTTGGCGACAATTGCCGTTTGTGAGCAACACCAGCAAAAGTTAATAAGGATGTTTATGAAACGGACCATGTAATCTTACTGTGTAAATGACTTCATTTTTCTGCTGTAGTAATAACAAGCAGTGTAGCCTGGTAGTGTTTAATTTTTCAACCAGCTAGCATTCAGACCTTCACAGCAAACTAATACAGTGTTTAAGTGCCTTGAGACTTTGACCAACCACTTCATTCCAGGATACACTCCACATAAATCTAGGGAGATGGAACAAGCTATATGACCCAAAGAGAATGCAATGTTCCATTAACCAAATTGTGCATCAAAAAGGCACAAGGCATAGCACATACACTACAGGACCCAGAAAATGGTCTCCTGGATTCATATCTGAGCTATACAACACAATGCAAATATAACCTCCCTCATGCTCACTGGCATACGAGCAAAATACAATGTAAAACATTTTTTTCTGGCAAAGCTACGGTCAGTAATTCAAGCTACTCTGCCATTTATGGCATAGAACCTCTGAAGCTCACTCTGTTGGATTAGAAGATGGTAGCTTATATCCATTGAACACCACAAAACACGCCCTGGTTCTTCAGTACATCTATCTTTGAAACATTTCACTGTACAAGCAAATCCTGTGACTGCTGCTTCCATAAGTCACACGGTTCTAGAGCAACCTGCCAAGACCACGCCTGTTATTAGACACTGCTTTGCGTGGTTCTAATAAACTGCATAACAGTTAATCAGGATGGCCAGAACACATTGAATGAACTAGTTTGTACTTTAATTCTTCTACACAAGTCAACCTAGCATATTACTTTATAATAACCAGAAAAGAAATATATAGTAGAATACCTGGTAGGGTTTATTAATCCACTGGAGAAGACAACCACGGGCCTCAACAACTTTGAGCATATTTGGGGGTACCATGGATTTAAATGCTTCATGAAGTTTCACTGTTCTCAAACCACAGACCATAAGAGCAGCTATCAGCCCATTAGGTGTAACACCCGCTAAATGCACAATGGTCATGTTCTGCAAGCCACATATGCTTGAAAGGGAGATAAGTCCAATGTCGGTGACCGAACAATACGATAAGTTTATCTGTGGTGATGAGATGTTATTAACACACCTGTGGAACATGGTATTGCAATTATTTCATTTACAGCAGAAAGGGATAATACCTGCCGGAGGCTGTGAGAGAATTGGGAAAGGAAAATCGCTCCCAAGTCATTGATCTCAAAGCATTTCTTGATATCAAGCTTGGAAAGTAGCCTGCATCCTGTGGCAATTTCCGAGAGACCAGCAGATGAAACCATGGGGCAGCCACGAATCTCCAATGTGTTCAGCTTTATGCATTTTGAAAGTGATCTCAGTGAACAGTCCGTTATATTTGTGCAGTAGGACAAATTGATAGACTCTAACATTGGGCAGCCTTGAGCTATATGAGTAACCCCTTCATCACTGATGGCCCCAGACCTGAAAGAGAGGCTTATTAGTTTGTCCTAGGCTCCTGTCACAAAAGGAAATGAAAAACAGCAATGTAATGTGTAGGGAATAACCTGTACAAATCGATATCTCGGAGATCTGGACAGGACTTGCTAATGTGGCTAAGGCCCTCATCAGTTATCCTCAAGCATATGCCAATTTTTAGGCTTGAAAGTTTGTTGCATCCAGAGAGAGCTTTCAAACCTTGATCATCCAAATCGGTGTCAGTAAGGTCCAATTCCTCCAAGTGAGTACAGCGCTTTCCAATCAGTTGTAGTCCTTTGCTAGAAACAAGGCTACAGGACTCCATTCTCAGAGAGATGAGGGAGGGGCATGAGGTTGTGATAGCAGCTAATGAAACATCAGTGATTTTGCGACAGCAAGTAACGTCCAACTTCAGCAAATTTGTCAGTCTTGACACGGCAAAAGAAAGATCTGTATCTGTCACTCCAGAACATTTGCTCAGACTTAACTCCCTCAAAGAAACACAGGATTTTCCAATGGATTTTAGTCCATCAGCCATGAATTGGCAGCCATCCAGCTTCAAGATCTGTAATTTGTGGATCATTTCGAAGCTGCTTGACATAGAATGAGTAATCTGCCACAAGAACAGTGTAAATAAACTGAGCTCAAGTTATGTCCAGGTGATACAAGTAGATAGTGGGCTACTTACACCAGAGCAGTATGATAGGTTCAGCTCCAACAGATTTGGCATTGCCTTCACAACAGACAGAACACCGACATGAGTGACATTGTAAGATGTTGACATATCAAGCACCTGAAAGAGTACAGACATAATTTCAGCTCTCAGTGACCAGAACTTGTGATACTCTTAGTGTTGAAGGCTAACAATGATTTAGTCCAACTTGTTCCAGTAGCACTATCCATATATTCTGCATTGGCATGTACCCAACAACATATGAGGTACACACATGCTAGTATCCCTAGTTCCCTTCAACATTAACATTACAAACCTACTTCACATAACACTACATAGTTTAAGAAACTAATTGAATATGCTCCGAGCAGAAGGCGTTAAACAAAGATATTAATCAGATTCAAATTTAGCTAACACAACGCTCACAGGGAAAAAGATATGGGCTCATCATTACCTGTAGTGATTTGCTGCATTCTTGATCAAGACTGGTAAGGGCATCATCATCAATTGCATTACATCCCACCAGTAGTAACACTTGAAGATTTTGTAGCTTCATGATGGCTGGAAAGCAATTTTTTACAATCTGCACAGCAAGTTTTTTTCTTAGTCTGACGAGTGTGATTGGTACCTCAGCTAAACTGCAAGGCAAACAATTAACCTATAACCAAAAAAACTGATGATAAAACAAATCAAACAGGAGAAGCAGGAGTTGGATACTACTAGCTACTAAAGGTTCTGACAATTGGAAGGGTGAGGCAAAGATCAATTTTGCTATAGATAAGAGCATCTGCAGATCAAGAATACTGCAATTTCCAAAGCGCTTCTGCCATCGTAGGCTAATTTTCTTTCGTGGGCAACGTTCATGTCAGGTGCAGAGATCATGATACCGGCAGATTCACAAAATCACAGACAACCACCAAGAAGAAAAATAACTGCAATGTTTCCTGAAAAAACCTGGACTTGAAATCAAGAAGTGCATGGAAGGGGAAAAGGGGATTTTTTTTTTCTGACGTCTATGTACAAGAAGAATTATAAATGAAATGGAACAGAGAAATGAAGAAGCAAGGGATTACCATGGTGTAGGAGAGATCCAGGATGTTGAGCTTCTTGCACTTGAGCGCGAGGAGGTCGAGTCCCAGATGAGTGACCCCGATGCACCACTTGAGCGAGAGCTCCCGCAGGTCCGAGCAACCGACAGCGATGCAGCCGAGCCCCATGTCCGTGATGCGCTTGCAGCGCGACAGTGAGAGCCTCTGTAGCCGGCGCGCCTTGGCCACCTCCGCCGCCGCCGTGTCACCGAGGTCGAGGGCATTGGACAGGTCGAGGTCCGTGAGATTTGGGCATGCGGCGACGAGCGCGGCGAGGCCGGCGGCGCCGAATCCCCGGGAGCGGGAGAGGTCGACGGCGGAGATGGACGGTGCAGCGGAGAGGGCGGCGAGGGCGGCGTCGGGGACGCGCGGGCAGAGGGAGAGATCGAGGCGGGAGACGGCGAGGTAGCGGGCGAGGGCGGAGGGGGTGAGGTCGGCGCGGAACGGGCGGAGGACGCGTCGGTGGCGCGCCTCGGCGGCGTGGCAGGCGCGGGAGACGAGGGCGAAGGACTTGAGGGAGCGTGGGTCGTGGGCGGCGACGCGGTCGAGGATGAGGAAGAGGAGCTCGTAGGCGAGGTCGTGGAGGTGCGGGGACGGGGAGAGGGCGAGGCGGCGGCGCTTGGCGTGGAGGGTAGGCGAGGCCATGGCGAAGTGTCTTGCGACAGGGGAGGAGGCTGGTAGCGTGGAGTAACAACGGTGGGGCGTTGTCGCGGCGCATATGGACCGGCCGTAACCGGCGAACATGGAGGAGATGACGAGAGTGCCCCGGCGGCGCCTTGGCCAGCACCTAGGTTACCGTAGTTGCCCCTCCTCGCGCACAGGCACGGCTTGAGCTAATATACGTGGTGGGATGGGGCAGGATGGTCATTGTGGGCAAGGGAAGGTACGGTACGGAGGAAAGCGAGAGGAGGAGTGCGTGGGGAGGGACGGATCGTACAGCTTGCGAGTGCGGACCCGTACGAAATCCCATCCCACCCACGCGTGGCTCCTCATCTCCACGTCTTGACTGGTCCCGTGCCCTCCGGGGACGGCTCCGTCCATCCGCGGAGCTGTACTTGCTTCTTGCCCCCAACATTTTCTCCTTTTTTCTTCTTCTACCCTCACGCACTCATTAACACACCCCATCCAACACATACACATACTGTTGGATTCGATACCTCACTAGGTTCATTCTAAATTTTACAATTGGTTGTAATTTATAAAGCATGCTCACCATTTGTCTGCCTTTTCATCCCATCACTAGTGATAAGCATTGAGACGGTTTATATTAGAAAATATTTTAAAACAGGTGTCCAGCTTAAGGAGATGAAAAGAGTCAAAGCATATTAGGCTTCTTTTTTTTTTGAAATAAAAGCATATTAGGTAATTGTCTCTCCACTTTGATAAAAAGCATAATGAGCTCTGTCCATTATGCATGCAGCCACTAGCTTGAGCATCTACAAAAGTGATACATGCTCATACCTAAAATCAACCATTCGTGTTAGCTACATGTCCGTAGAATAGCACTTCATCCATTTCTTAAATATAAATATTTTTAAATTATTTAGTAAAGATTAATGCTAAATAAAAATATTTCCTGATCAAATTTTAGGTTTTGAATTGCTTGGATCCCCTCCGAAGCACCTAATCGAATGAAAATATTTGGATTCATATATATTAGAATCAACGTTTTAAAAACATTCATATTACGTATAAAATTTAAATACGAAAAATGATTATATTTAGAAAGAGAGGGGACTATATGAAATTATGAATGTAATGGTGACGTGGCACAAGCAATTGAGGTAGGAAGCATATATCTGGGCGGGCGGTCACGCAAATATGCAATGCATGTGGAGTGGAGAGATGGAAAACCAAAGTGATACGATAAAAAAAAAGCAGGGTACGTGGCATGCCGTACGTAGAAAGGACAGAATTCCCGTTCCGTTTGGTACAGGAACAGGAACAGGTTCCTTCTCCTCCTCAGTACACACCTGTCCCTGATAGGCCCACCCCTCCACTAGATAGCATATGTATGTAGACCCATAAACCTGAAAAGAAAAACGCGTTTCTTTCCCAAGTCCAGATGTAGGAAATTGCCCATCTTTATCTGCTCGCCTTTCCATTAAAAATGTTGATTCTATGTCATAGAAAAAAGAAAGAAAAAATAAATTAACAAATATAATCATATTGCATGCCTCACTACAATATTTTTTCTAATTCATTTTCTTTTTCCCTATGTTTTTATAATGATATTTATACGATAGAGTGGATATTTCAATTTTAACCCATGGATGTGAGAGGATGAACTGCCATACCAACATGTCATTTTTCATGGTTATAGGGATTATATTAAGTCATATAATAAATTTTGAAAATTTGTTTGGACAATATCATTAAATTGATCCCTTAGGAAAGATGAAGGACAAATTGGCTATTTAACCTATAATTTTTTAAAAAATAATAAAATAAAAAATAATTAATTAATTATGAGCTAATAACCTATTAGGATTTTCTAAACCCAAGTCTAATAAAATTGGTTTTAGTCCCAATTTTAGTTTGATATCAGAATTTCCACAGGTTTTCATTCATTTTACCATTTTTTGGGTTCTTTTTAGCCAAAAGTTTGACTAAAATCCTTTGGCTGGTCCTTTTGTTGCTCCTACATTATCCAAGACCATGTGCGGGGAAATCAAGAAATTTGGTAAAAAAAAAACTATCAAATTTCAACCTTAGAAAAAATTAGAATTTTCAACCCAGTGAAGGGGTAGCTCAATTATAGCCACAAAAAATACAAAATAATCTAAGGTTGCATTTGTTCCGGTGAGAAAGAAAGAAAGAAAAAATAGCTTTGCTTTTTAAACAACTAAACATTATGTTTTTTAAAAAATTATATAGGAAAGTTCATTTAAAAATCATATTAATTTATTTTTTAAAATTTAAAATAATTAATAATTAATTAATCACGTTATTTTCTCTTTTCTCACACTAAAACACACCATAAGTAAAGTTTTTTTTTCTAATTGGAAAATATAGAAGGACTTGCCACACTGCACTTACAGCTAGCGATAAATATCTGATCCCAATATATTTGTACTGAATGTAAGTGAGGTACTCCAATCGGGGCATTGTTATTCCAGTTGCTTTCAGACATACTCCTACTCCGGGTGATGCTACCTGAGTAAATGACGATTGATTAGTGGTGTACCACGTGCACACTAGTGGTCACAGATCGTAGGCTCAGTACTGTTCCGTGCCACATAAGGCCTCCCCCAGTAAACTAACAATTAATTATTAGTAACGTCGTTGTTAAGCAAGCAAGCTGGACTTAATAAATAGTAATAATTGGCGGTGCATGGGTTCATCCGGCCGTACGAACCAATGTACGTATACAAGGTCATTGTGTCATAATCTGTTAGTTTATGCTAATACAGGTGACCCACGCTATTACGTGACTAGTCAAAACATATTTTTGTTGCTTGTATTTCCTGCTCAGTTGTCTCGAGCTATTTCTTTGGTATGATTGATCCATGCCCTATCATCAGCTTTAATCTCTTCACCTAATGTATTTGTTTGATTGCCCCTTTTTTACAGCTAAAATATGTTTTGCCGTTTTGTAATAAAAATAGAGCACATCTTTATTTTGTCTAAATATAAAAATAGACTTGTAATTTATCTAGAACTATTTATATATCTTCTATTAATCTAGATCTTATAATTCAATCATCTTCTTTTTCTTCAATTAACATCATAATTTCCCACAACAGAACTACTCCTCTATTTGTTGTTGTTTGAGCTCTTGCATTTTATGATTATTATCCATCCGGGTGCTTAATTTTGCCCAGAAATACATATATTTCTTATGGGCCAATTGTGCGTTTGAATGCATTTTGAAGGCTAACTACGACCTCATTTTCTGAAACGAACCTGACATATGGCCATGTTATAACCACAAGGTTATAACTATTTTCCTTGTGTAGATCTTTTTTCTTCTTTTATAGCAATTTCTAAGCTGAGCAGTGAATATTTTTTCATGAGAAAATTTTAAAAAATACCAATAAGTGAAATGTACAATACGGATGACATACAGGGCTTGAACCCAAATGTCAATGACACATGTAATGCCATTTTCCAACATCATGATTTTTGCGGTGGTACCAAGTAAACTGGACCTTTTTCATACATTGAGCTAGGTAAAGTTTTTGAAAGACATCATTGTATTTTGTATAAAAACTTACTCTTGCTTCTCATTCTAGGAAAACAGCTGTATTTTGTACGCGACTGTAGCAATCGATCTATATAATTATTATTTGCTATCAACATTCAACAATTTAGATTTTTTTTCTCAATTCACGTAAAAATTTCTACACCAAAAGAGAGAATCACGTTTAACAAAACACTACTCATGATAAGTATAATGATCAAACCTAGAAACTAAATGTACACTTTTTTTTCTAACGGGTGCATCGATTTCTTTTTGAGGATACATCTAATCATTCATCTAGAATCACATACCTCGCGTGCTAGCCACGTGCCTGGCCTTGTTGTGACAGTTGCATCCTATACGTCGCTTTTTACGACCCAGGAAATGATCGTATTCATATATATATATATATATATATATATATACACGCGCTCTGGATAGAGCCACGAAGCCAGACCGGTGTTCAAGGCCAAGTCCGACTCTCATCCTGAGTCCCAAGCCAAGGATACATCCTTTTTTTAATCGGGACTCTCCTATATCTAATCAATCTATCTAGATCACTACTTCTTTTCTTTCTTTTAAAGCCGTGTGATACGGAGGAGGCCAGAACATATCTTAGATTTCTAACAGTGATACAATAAATCTTCATCGTTGTAATTTAATTTCTGTAGGATCGACCGGTGTTTTTTTTTTCGTGCTATCTCTATACTATAATAAATAGATAGATGGGTAATTTGGCTCATCTTAATTACTGCATGTTGGCCGGAATGAGTCGTGAGGTTGGAGCGGCACATATATATATTTCAGAATTTAAATCTCTGGTTTTTGCGGGAAGACTAGTTGAAAGAGAAAGAGGGCGAGTGTTGAGGTAGATGCTGACATCATGCAAGTGTATTGACTTTTAATCTGCTGGTCCATCATCATTCATGCCGTGCGTACGAACGTGCATGCTACGGCGTTGGACCGGATCGGATAGATAAAATCCAACTTAGTTGACTTTTTAATTTGTATAAGCTGGAGTGCTAGTCAACTTTGGCTGCCATCCGTACGTTATGTTACTACTAGGTGGAGTAGCAAACCAGCGCTTCATATTTGCATCTGAAAATGAGGTTCTTTCTGGTATTGGCATGGAGTACGAAAGTGTTATTCGTACAGGAAGTCAGACCGGCCAGGCCATCGAAGGCCAGGAGGTGAAAAGAAAGCTAGTGGTCTGGTTAGTTTAATTGGCGGCTCAGCTCAGCTCAGAGAGATACTACGTACAACAGTAGCCTAAATTAATTAAGTGAAATTCAGCCGTAGTCTACATAGCCAATCCAAATAGGGGTATTTGCAAAAGATGTACATATACCATTTGGATTTCCAAAGTTAAAGATTAAATCCATACTAATTTGCACCTAAGCCCGGGCCGGCCTTATTCCATCTACATGCATTATGCCACTTAAGTCTGGGCTGCAAGCATTTCTTGTCGAGGTTTTACTGCTGTCCGATTCTTTTAGTTTTTTTCTTTATAGGCTTTGGGTCCAAAAGTTCGTTCCGTAGGCACCATGGGCTTAGGCCCATGATAACTCACTACGGAGTTCAATTAGATCTCTTGTCGTCGATTTTCCAATCTTAAAACCAAAACTAGAAGGAAAAGGAGAAACAAGCATTTTACCTTCCGTTTCCATGCAGACCGCTGAGCTATGGTTTAATTTGCACCAATTTCAGACCATGCTTCTTATTATGTCCGTGAACATTTCTGCTGTCACACACGTCGCAATTAAGTTGAAGTTATTAAACAGACAAACTATTATTAGCATTTGCTATATATTCTTTTGCATATTTCCCGCCATCTTGATCTTATTTTCAATGAAATTAATTTTGTAGAATGATTTCGTGATTAGCAAAAGAGTAGTGCATATTTTCAGTACATAATTTATTCTTTAAACTAGAACCGTGGGAACCTTATGTTAATAATATGGCTGCTCTCTTTTTTCTCTTTCGGCCCAGAATAGCATCCGAGCGAGTTTTTGCTTCAGCCGGTGGTGTTGATCTGTCTGTTTGGCCAAGCTGCGTGACACGACCTGATCCAACAAATCATCAAACACGGTAGCTATAAGGAGTTAGGATACTTGATGATAAATACAGTGAACCTTACGATACCTATAATAAATCCAGTGAACTTTTTCCAGATTATTGTCAATATCATTGTCTCCAGTATTGGCAACAGTTGGCATCCAAAACAGTCTGATACTCATCTAGAATCATACAGATCCGTCGCCTGACACCTACAGCAGGTGTGATGACAGTATATTACTAGAAAAACATTTGTATTCAAGTGCCATAATCAAATCCCAAGTTGTATTTGATTTTTTTTCAATTATTTTCTTCTCAGCCACAAGAGTTTGCAAATAATGGTGGTGTACAGGCACAAGCAGCAGGGGAATTTGCTTCTAGGGACAGAGAAAGAGTTTGAAGAATATGGTGCCACCAGCAGCTTCACTGAACTATTAACGGTACTTTTATTAATGCTAAATCTGCATTTCAATGATGAAAATACTACTGTGAGTTCTCACTTTGTGTTTAACTTTACATCTTTACAGGGGTCAGTTAATCAAGATCTTTATAGTGAAGACCTTTTATTTTAGTAATTGAGCTTGTATTGCAGAGCACTATACTTTTGTTTCAGACAATCATACGCTCCAATCTCAGTTGTTGTTACTAAGCTCATGTAGTTTTTTTTTTGGGATGATATTACTTGACAAAAATTTGTTCGATTAATTCAGCAAGATTTTCATTCCTTAGTAGATGAATCATATGGTACTTACATCTTTGTAATATAGAATATCCCAACGTTTATTTTCTGTTAGAAAAAAAATCTGCTCATGACTAGATAGGAATGCAATGTTTTCAGATGTTCATGGGCTAACTAGCAGGCTATGTGTTCATTTTATTGGAAGAAATAAGGGAAGAGAAACCTATCCATTGGATTAACTTGGACGATGGAGATAAAGTAAAGTCACACTGTGACTTTACTGGCCAAAGGTGGAGAATCTGCGTCCCGGAGGAGGAGGAGGAGGCGGCCGCTATGGGAAGGAGGGAGGTTAACGACAGTGCGCTGCAGCTGAGAAGATGAGCCCTTATGAGAAAATGAAATAGGAGAATTTCCAGTAAGAAATCGATAGTCTTTTTTCCAATAATACGTTGTACAGATGATACTTTGTTGTTGGGGCCAATTGCATAGTTGCCATTCACGGGAATCGGTATTGTGCATCTGCCATTATTCTCTATAAAAAAACATAATTGCATAGTTTCGAAAAAAATGGTTGGAACCAAGATACATTCCATTGGGTTGGGTTAACAGCTTGGCCTAACACCGTTAGAAGGTGAGTTTTTATGAAAATTACAAAAAAAAATGTCCCTGCCCATAATATTGTAGAATGAACTTCATTTTAGCATGAATATCACAACAACTTAGTCCACAAGAATCCAAGTATAGAGTGTACTGTTGTTCCTCCATAGTGATCTTGTCGTTGCTGTCGCCCGATGCTTGTTGCATGCTGCCGCCTCCCACTGCTGCTACTGCAACTTCACGATGTCCTCTACCTACTATTATTGTAGCGGCTCGAACCCACTACCTGTTGCTACTGTAGCCACCCGACTCCTACAACTTGTTGTAGTTGCCCCAAGTTGTAGATGCTCGCTGTCACTACTAGCCGCAGTTGCTGCCACATAAGCTGCCGCTCGCCTTTACTGTTCTACTCACTAAAATCCATCTCATAGAACTTTTTCATTGCCATCATCTATCTCATTAAGATCAATTTTTAGATGATTTGCTCTTAATTTTAAAAAAAGAGACGAGAGGATTTGAAAATCTAGGGTTCCTCAAGGGAGTGGGGAGAAGAGAGAGGAAATACTGTGTTGTCATGGTCGAGAGAGAGGCAGGGAGGTAATCGATCTTGGTGGGGCAAAATGCTCTTATTGTTGCCTTGTTATTTTTACTTTGGTTTTATGAATTATTTTATCCTCTTAATTACACTAAATCAAACGGCAATAGTAAACGGAAGCTATGCATACCAACTTTAGTGGTAAAATTGTATTTTAGTGGTAAAATTGTATTTTGTGTTTTTAATGGCTATTTTAAGGTAGGGATGAGAGTAGTCGTATATTTATGATTCATCCTCATTGTTTATGGAAGCATCTGAGAAATAATTACATTGTCTTAAGGCTTTGTTGAATACTTTTTCTATATCAATAAAAAGGCTAAGAATCTTGCATCCATGTTTTGTTGTATAATTGGATCTCTCCCTTTCCCCTACAGAAATTTGATTGCACCTTTCGTTTTTCCACTTAATTTATAGGTCTTTCATAAGCTATGAATTACTTGATTTCGTGCTATTTTCTTCACTTTTTTTCTATTTCTAAAATTTCTATCCATTTTCTTTTTCTATCCTCAATTAGTGGACACTTTTGCCCTAGGCTCCACATGACATATATATGGAGAGAACTTTTCAACGAGCAACAGATCGAGAGTAGAAAGTAGTAAGGGAAACTATGCTCCCATCATTATCCCTGCCACCATTGTCGTTCAGGGTCATCATGGGCTCCATCCTACCACCACCGCACATTGTTGGCCCTCTCCTCACTGCCACTGCCCACCTTGATGCTGGCGCCAATCCTGGCCGCCGGTGCGACAATCGTCTCCACGCCATCGATGAACTTTTTGCCTTCGGCATACCGAGCACCTCTATACCACCAACACTAACACTAAGAATGAGGTTGCAATTGCGGTATCTCTCGAGAGCCATCATGGAGAGCACCTCTCGACCTCAATGCACCGGTGCAGATGTTGCTCGCCGTGAATACGATCTCGGTGACCTCCCGCCAGGGCAGCTTCCCTGGCCATGTGTTATGTGGGCCTAGGGGCAAAATAGTCCACTCATCTGAAAAGAAAAAAAGTAAAGAAAAAAAAGTAGAAATAGAGAAAAAAGGGACAAAGTAGAAATATAAGCCTTATCAATGGGCATTTTCTTTCAATTTCAGAGATTAAGAAATCCTCAGAAAGACTAGTTAAACTAGAAATATCAGGTATCAGTGAAGGAGATCAAAATATGACAACATTAGTAGATAAATACTAATAGTATCAATCGAGAGCAACTAGCCGAAGATTACCACGGAGGAAGGAATGGAAGGAAGGCGGCCTGCATATGCACTAGTACAAGTAGTACTAGTCGGTGCATTGCGCGATTGCATCAGCCGATCGATTAGAAGGCGAGGCGTAGACGCATATCCAGATTCGTCGTCTCGATGGCCATCGCCGCGGAGAGGGTGGTACGCACACACGAGTCCCTCCGTTCCCGTCCTGTCCAATCAATCCAGTAGCATTATGAGCATGAATTAGCATTATTTGTCCGATCCATCCATATCATCTGATCGCCTGTAGGATGGGTTCGTTTAATGTTTCGCTCGCTCTGATTTGCGCGTTGTTGATCGAATCTGCGAGCTGAGCGATATGGAATCCACCCGCCCGTGTGCACGCACACGTCACACGTGCTCTCCATCCATTGCAGTTGGTGGGTTGGTGTTTTATTTGCTCGATCAAGCAGTGTACGTAAGCAATGCGCCGTTATCATGACAAAATTGAGGCTGTTTTTTCAGGAGATACCGGAAGCCCCTTTGTCAATAGTGGTGTTCTAAAAGAAATCCAGGATTGGGTGGACGAGAGGAGAGACACTCCATTGTAAGTGCTTTCGCTGGCCAACCATCTTAGTTCCTAAATAAATAAAAAGTGGACATGCTCTATGAGATTGAGTGGTCTTAAGTGGGTTTGTCTAGTGGAGTATCTTTTGGAGTGTGAGCTCTTTCTCCTTAAGAAAAATTGCGTTTCTTGGATGGATTGTTGATGGTTTGGATAGTCTAAAGAGCTTTCCATGGAGTCTAAAAAGGCTAAAATTCGACATCTGAATCAAGAGAAATCACTATTTTACTAATGGTTGATTGTGCTAAAATATAACCTATGGTCAGTCCGATGGGTGAACTAAGGTTGGTCTGACGGGTGAACTAAGGTCGGTCTGGGGTTGTCTAGAACCTCGCCCGATAGCTCTAGCCTAGGCTGGACGATCTGCGCACTCAATGTAGGTCAGTTCTAGTGGCTCATTAAATGCGCGGTAACAATTGTTTTTCAAACGTTGTAGAAGGAGGACGATTGATCTAGTGTTTATATACCGAATGGTCTAACCGTGCCCTAAGTTGAGGGTTTCACCACCAGCGACTAGTTTTGGTGTGTGGGGGGTATAAATACCTCCACTGTAAGAGATGACTCTTGGCACTTCATTGTATTTTCGTGTGCCCTTGCAAGAGCTCTCACATCGTTGTGCATTTAGTTTATCGAGTGAGGTGTTTGAGAGTAAGTTGAGCCAATTCAAGTGCATTGATTTATTGTTAGAGGTAGTGTGGCACTTGATCATCCTTAGCAGGCATCCTAAATTTGTTACTCTTAGAGGATGCCACCTCCTAGACGGATTGGAGGAGTTTGTCTAGTGACTTCTTCAAATGAGATTGTGGAGAAGGCCTAATATTTGATTGTGAGCAGCTTGATGCTTGCCATATCTAGAGTGGAGGAAAAATAACTATAGTGATAGAATCTTGGGAGACCACTTTGGGACCGGCTCACACTTTGTCCATCTCTTGATGAGGAGGTTTGAAGGCTTGGTGATTTGAGCGGTGAAGTTGGGCTTGCCTCAACAGTGACACAGTAAGTTTGCAAGCTTTCGAACATCGGGTGAAAAAATCATTTGTCTATTATCTCCTTTATTTTGTGCAATTTATATTTGCGCAAATTTACTTTGAGTAAGTTTACATGCTAGAGTTTATTTATGTTAATATCACTCTAGGCTTTGAAACCCTAATATATGCTAACTTCTTTGTACATACAGTTAAGATTAGTTAATTCAGACTTTGAATTATGAAAAATTATTTTCATTTATGCTTCCACATATAAAACCCAGTTTTAGCCAAAAGATTTTTAACCGCCTATTCACCCTCCTCTAGTCAGCCTCCTTAATCCTACAGACCCTACAAGCAGACAATGAGTAAGGCTAAGGATGCGATGGTAGCAATAGCTGGCGGGACTTCTAACATAATCACAGTGACAACAAGTTTTGATTTTTTTAGGTGTCGATGACTACTAGATAGATGACAAAGGAGCATGGAGGTGGTGGTTGCTATGGAGGAGTGAGCCAAGGGACAACAAAGGAATAACATGGTAGCATCATATTCTAAAAACTATAAAAAAGAACCCTCAATAATGATAAGGTTATTAATTTTATAAGACGACGATGACAACAAAGATAAGAAAATAGCGGGATAGGCAGACAAGTGGACATGAGATATAGGAGCAGGAAGACGGCGATTTCCATGGGAGAACGAGCCAAGGGGTGGAAAATGAATAAGGTGGTGGTGGCAACTTCTACAAACTATAAAAACAATATCTTGATACGATTTTATAAGATGCCTAATAAATAAGAGTAGTGATAGACAGAAGTGTGGAGGGGTGTAAAGGAGTAGAGAGACGTCACTTGTCATGGGAGAGCAAGCCGAGGGGTGACAAATGAGTAAGTTGGCAGTGACAACTTCTAAAACCTATAAAAATAGAACCTAGATGATTATAAGTTTTGATTTTATAATATGTCTAATGAAGAAGAGTAATAATGGATATTTGAGTAGAGGGAAAAAAGGTAAGAAATGATACTTCGGTACTAGAGGAAGATATGAGGGGTGGTAACAGAAATGAAAAGTAGCAGGATGTAGACTAGCAGAGGAATTAGCGGTTGGAGGTCTAAAAACTATAAAAATAGAGAAATGTTATTTTATAATATCATAATTTAATGGCGTAGAATAATAATTCTGTGGCAGATGCTCGATCACTTTTGAAGTTGAAGTAGGCAAATTGTTATAGTCACTTTATTTATATAATTGAATTTCTTATTGTTCTATAGATATGTCTATAAATATATACTATACAATATTGATGATAGAAATAGTCATAATATAATTTATTTTGATGGTAGCTGGTTAGGTTCTATTGATTAAGTTTTTATTATTATAAATTTAAAAATATATTTATTTAATATTGTTTAGTAGTTTAAAAAGTATGGAATAAAAATCTAGCGGAAAAATAACGGGTCTTAATATATAAATGAGGCAACACTAATCTCACAGCGCGGGTATCTCAAAATAAAATGAGGAAAAAAAGTGAGAGCAGCGACTGCGCGAGCTCCAGCAGGAAACCGGCGTCGGCGGAGACTCGAGCAGGTGGCAACGGGCGGCGGCGCAGTGGGACGACGCGGCCGGGCGAGGGCGCAACCTCGAGCAGGCAGCTGCGGGGCGACGCGGTCTAGCGCGGCACGGCATCGAATCAAGCAAGCGGAAGCAGGGCGACATGGCCGCCGGAGACGCGGCCTCGACCAAGTGACAACGTGGGCTCAAGCGGAGGCGAACGGCATCGTGGTTCCCAAGCGCGCCGTCGTCGTCCCCGTTCTTCCGTCGCGCATGAAAGGATTTTGTTCGATCCAACGCAGATTTCCCTGTGACCGATTCCTTGTGCTTGAAAGGATTCCACAGTGTTTGAATCCATAGGAACCCAAATCTTCGATTTTTTTTCCTTCGCTTTTTCCTACATTCCAATGGAAGTCTAATCCTCGGGGGGAAAAAAGGAAAAAGAAAGCGTAATAAGGTTGGTTTCTTCTCCATCACTCCCATCACCTACCGAGCTGATAACTCCTCTCCTCCTGCCGTTGCCACACTCGTCTTATCACCCCACCTGCAGCAACCAAGCAAGCAATCTCCGAAGTGCAAGCTTTCTCTTCTTCCTGCGTCTGGATCTCGCTCAGGTATGCGTCCACATTTGCTTCGATTTTCTTTTTTCTTCCTCCATTCCCCCCCGAGATGCGTGGATACTGTTCTACCCTTTCCCCTGATCTATTAGTCTTTTCCAGGTTTCTCTTCTGCCTGCCACTCCCCATGGCTCTGGATTCAGGTCGCTCTTCAATATTCACCACTGTATTCACTTCTTGAAGGCCAAATTCTCGTTCCTCACCATTGTATCCAATAAAGGTTGGCTATACTTTCTTTCTTTCTTTTTCTTTTTTGTCATCCACTCCAGCTTGCCTGCCTCTGTAAATATTCTATCTTTCCAACTGTTGCAATGGTAGCCCATATTTACTAGCCATTTTTCCCTTGGTAAGATCTAGTGGGAAATTTAACTTACATCTTCAAACGCCTGTAATCACTTGCCTTAAAGGCTTGTGTATATAGCTCAATTATGTCAACCTGTAGCTGTTCGATTCTGAACAATAAGTGGGAACGGTAGTTGACAGGTCAGAGCTGCTTCATTGATAATTGATACTGTCCAAATGCCATTGTGTTGTCTTGGACTCATGGCCATTATCTGGTTGTTACCATGCAGCTTTCTCATGACCACTAGTGTTGCTGACTAATCTGTTAAATTTACATGCCTTTGTGGCAACACTAGGACCAGTTTTAAACAGCCAACATTTGATGGGCTAACAAAGCTTATAGATGGATAACTCTTTTTGATGATTTGTTTCTGCTTACTGTCATGGTCTATCAAAATCATATGTGTTTTATGCCCTTGCACAAATGCACTCTTGTTATGTTTGAGGGAAATGGTGATTTGCATTTTTGAGTGACTTGTTCTTATCCTCCCCATCTAGGTACTTGATGATCCAAATATGTCGTCAAACTCCACTCTGACAGAATCTCTTCATGAGAGAACAATTGTTTTTGGCCTGAAACTTTGGGTTGTAATTGGGATATCTGTTGGAGCATCCCTACTTGGTGTTCTTCTCATCCTTATTGTATGCCTAACCATACAAAGTTGGATCAAACGGTCACGTAGGACATTCAAGGAAATTCCAATTACCCAAATACCTCCTGCACCCAAAGATATCAAGGAAGTGAGGGCAGTGGACGAATTTTTGTCCAATGATTTCGTTGTACATGATGGGCTTCTACTCGCCATTCGGAATGAACCTGTTGAGCCAGTGGATAAAGATGTGGATCAATTTGCTCAAGAGGACAAGACGAGACACGGAGAAGACAACAATCCTTCTGTTCCTCTTCGTTATGTGGACAGCTATGATGGAATTCAATCTGTTTCCACATGTGAACTGTCTTCCTCGCATGCTCCTGCTGACTCTGTGCCCTTGGCAGGCTTACCTGAGTTCTCTTACCTTGGCTGGGGCCATTGGTTCACTCTCAGGGATCTGGAACTTGCAACCAACTGTTTTTCAAAGGATAACTTAATTGGTGAGGGTGGATATGGTGTTGTCTACCATGGCAGATTATCAAATGGCACCCCAGTGGCTGTCAAAAAAATCCTTAACAATCTGTGAGTATTTTTCACTTTTCTTATAACAATTCTTTGCTGATGCTGTGGCAGTGCATGGGTAAGTTTGTCATCCTTCCTTTTACTTAAGCTATGACCACTTGTCTTGTGCAGAGGACAAGCTGAGAGAGAGTTCAGGGTGGAAGTTGAAGCAATTGGTCATGTCCGACACAAGAATTTGGTTCGCCTTTTGGGGTACTGTGTTGAAGGCACTCAAAGGTATGGATTATTAGGACTCATTTCTTAGAGTATGACCTGTTGTGTATAGATCCTTTTAGCATGGAATGGACAAGAAAGTCTTAACTGAAATTGCCTGTTGTGCGTGCATAATCAGGATGCTTGTGTATGAGTATGTCAACAATGGGAATCTCGAAAGTTGGTTACATGGAGAATTATCCCAATATAGTTCTCTCACTTGGCTAGCACGCATGAAAATTCTTTTGGGTACTGCAAAGGCGTGAGTAACTCCTTCACTGAGTCTAAATTATTGCTTCTTGCGGATTCAGATGTCCTATTCTAGATCATTTGTCTTCTGTCAACATTGTATTTGATTTTGCGTGGTGCAAACTGTGAACTGATTGGATCTATATCTATTCCATTAAATGCCCTAGAGCTAAAAATGCTGCCTTATAATTGATTCACACAAGCACATTCAATCCATATAGCTGCTTTATTAAAAACTGTTGTGCATGTTACAATCTTGACAGCTTTGTGATTGAAGGCTTACTGGTCACAAGTAGTCGTTGTCTATACTATCATGAGCAAAAAACAAGTATGGATTGTATCCTCTTGCTGCTTGGTAAACACTAATTTGGTACAAACCACCACATTTGCAGCCTTGCTTACTTACATGAGGCAATTGAACCAAAAGTTGTGCATCGTGATATCAAGGCCAGTAACATATTGATTGATGACGACTTCAATGCCAAAATATCTGACTTTGGTTTGGCCAAGATGCTAGGTGCTGGTAAAAGTTATATTGCTACTCGAGTTATGGGTACTTTTGGGTAAGTTTTTCATGCCTTTGTATAATTGAGGCATGTTCTCTTTGTATTTTGTTCAAATCATAGCCACTGTATTTTCAGCAAAATTGTGTTAGTGCTAATCACTAATGGTACTCAAAAATTGTGTTATTCGTTGGCAGCTATGTCGCGCCTGAGTATGCTCACAGTGGACTTTTGAATGAAAAGAGTGATGTCTACAGTTTTGGGGTGGTTCTGCTGGAAGCTATTACAGGTAGAGATCCAATTGACTATGATCGCCCTCCAAATGAGGTAATACTTGTTGAGATCTTTTTCCTGTATAGTTCAGTACCAAGTTATTACATAAAAGCATGCTTTTACAATCACTTACGGAGCAATCGAGAAGCTATGAACTTATCATTTGACAAGTACTGTAACACTGCTGCTCATTTGTAGGTAAACCTAGTTGACTGGCTTAAAATGATGGTTGCCAACAGACGATCTGAAGAAGTTGTTGATCCAAACCTGGAGAGAAGACCATCGACAAAGGAGCTCAAACGTGCCCTTTTGACAGCTCTGAGGTGCATCGATTTGAATGCTGAGAAGAGACCAAGGATGGACCAGGTGGTCCGGATGTTGGACTCTAACGAATCCATTCCTCAAGAGGTTTGATTTGTGACAAAAAATAAACATGCATGATTGCATACATATGATTAGTGATATATCAGAAGGCTGTGTGCATATCAGATGCAAAGGCTGTAGGTGTAAACTCTTCTATAATTTAAAAAGTATGATTAGTGACTTACCTGGAAACCATGCATATTCCTGCTATATATGTTATAAGTACACAATAAAATTAGTGACCGATGAACAACATCAACAATCTTATTTGATTATATCCTATTACCTGTCCTATCAGCATTATTGGACTTAGAAAGTATTGCGGAACATGGCATTGATGTTTATTATAATAAAATCATGGCTTTATTTTATCATTGCTGCATAAGTTTAACACATGTCAATTGATTTGCAGGAAAGGAGACAACGAAAGAACCACATCTCTAATAATTCAGAAACTGAGCCATTGAGAGGCAAAAACAGTAGCGGCAAGAGTGATGCCCCTGAAAGTGAGACGAGGCCACCTCGGCATAAAAGTCGAGCATTTTCGCCCAAGTGAAAGTGAAAATCACACTACAGTAGAAGCTACGAGTTACCTGCAGTGCTCTTAATACATAATGGATTGATCAATTATTTCGTTTCTCTTTTCTGCTTTGTTTTGACTTCATCAATTTTTTGTTCCCTGTGAGGGGCCATTGCTGTTGCACATATTTGTATTTCTTGAAACATGTACAGTGCTGGTGTGTGATACATGTACAGTATCTGTGTGTAATAGATAGTTGAAGGATGCACAAAAAGCTATTTACTAGCTAGTGGTTGGTGTGGTTGCTGGTGTGAAGAAGTGCATAAAGAAACCAATGAAATAACTTTTCATATTTCTGTATACTCCCAAGAGTATAGAGAGGCAAATGAAAGAAATTTGAATTTCAGTTTGGGTCGTGTATGACAAATCAATGAACTAAATCTATCAGTTGTCGAGTTCAGTGTAGTCTTTATCTGCTCTTCAGCCTAGGAGACAAACCATTCTTTGAGGTGAATTTCTCAGGTATGGATTTCTCTTGATACATGCAACCTCAACCTGTGTCAATGAGAATGCCGTTTCTTGATGAACAAATATGGAAAATGCTAGTACATGCAATTCAATGCCTCGAAATAAATGATTAATCAGCTGCTAATAGCATAAGAGGTGATTAATTTGATTTGTTGATGTGTTTAGTAGAGTGCCAAGTCTGGTGGAGGTCTGTTTGTTTAGTCCTTGCATTCCTTTAAAACAATTCTTATGTTTTTCATATGGCCTATCCAAAGTTTTCAAAATTTGTTGCTATAAAATTTCTACACTTTTAAATCCGTTATTTTACATACGCATTCCTATAGTATTCTTAAGTTTTAACGTATGCTACAATAATTTATTTATTTATACAATTTGGAGTGTATTACAAAGGAGCGATTATTCAGCACAATGTAAAATAGGCCTACAAATCCTAACAATTCAAAGTACACAAGCGTGGTTAAAATAAGTAGTAAAAAACATAAAAACAGTGGTTTTACGCTTACCACATCAGAGAAGGCTAGAAAGTTGGGGATGCGCAAGGGGCTTCCTAACGACTTGTGCTAGTATCATGTTAGCATCCTCCTCTCCTGTTCTTCCTAATCTCCCTCTTCCCCTGGCCTCTCCTCTCAACTCCACCGATCAAGTTGTTAAGTCTCAACAAGTGAATAAAAGTTTAGCAAAGAAAAGAGGGAAACCAATATTAAAGACGATTGATCGAGATGTTGGTTGCGGCAACCATGTCGATGTGGGTGTGCACCTCCTACTTCTCCATGTGGCTCTGTATCCGTCGGATTCTCTTACTTGGATTCCTCAACAACTACCAAACCCATGACATGGCCTACTAATATGTTCTTGTTTTCTTCTTCTTCTTCTTCTTGTTTGGGACACACTAGTAGTTACATTGCCATACATTATGAGGATCAATCCTTCTTCCCTTTTTATGAACTTAAAAAGAAAATAAATTTCTCACAGGTTGGACCAGGAGTCAACCGCTTTCTTAGAGTACATTGTGAAGTGTGCTTAGTGGGATAAGTTCATCTGCTACGTGCTATGGTTCATACCTGCAGCACGATAGCTTTGAGGTAGTCGCCTTCAACCGCTGCGTTAATGTCTACCGCATCTTGAGCATGGTCACCCGTGGTGGCTAGGATGCCTAGAACATGGACACCATGTTCCCGTACTCGATGACACCAACACCATGACCAACCCTACCAAGCCAAACATAGTGCTTCTATCCAACACATCATGCGATAAGGGACAATTTTACTATTTGCCACTTGCCATTTTTTAAGATAAATTTATAGAACTGCCATTGGAGAGAGTAAATCTTTACAAATTGTCAATTTTGAATGGGTGGAGAGACATGCCATATTGTCAATATCCACAGGACGTAAAAATGACCTATTTACTTCTAGATTGACCTCCGTGTATACTGTCTATATCAATAACATACATATGTAATATTTGAGCAATTGTATACTATATACTAGCATCTTCAATAGGTTTGTTATGTTTCAATTTTTTTACAGATTTATCTTGTGCAAAAATTCAGTTATTTGAACAAGATATGAGAGGATAAATTCATATAAAAAAATTGAAGCATAATAAACCTGTTGAATTTGCTAGTATATATGTTTATATGTAATTGCTCAAATATTGTAGGTGTATGCTATTGGCATATTTAGTATACATTAAGGTCAAACCAGAGGCAAATGTGTTATTTTCATGTCCTTGTCCACGTTGGCAAGGTGGCATGTCTCTTCACATATGCAAAATTAGCAATTTGTAAAGATTTAGTCTCTTTTCTGTGATATTTTTATAAGTTCATTTGGAAGAGTGGCTTTAGGTTAGGTTAGAGTGGCAAATGGCTAAATTGCCCCAGTTAAGGTAATCAATCTCGTCATTCCAATGCAGTGCTTCAACAATTAATTAATCGGCTTCCTTTCCTTGCATGCAGAGACGGACATTTTTGGCGGCAGGTATGGGTATCGGCGGTCAAAAAGCTCAAGGATATGGCCCTCCGCTGCCCTGAGCTCAGGAGGAAGCTGCACCAGCCACCGCAATACGCGCCCAAGAGCTGGCAGATCAACCTCTCTGGGTGCGTTCATTCGTTGCCTTCCGATTCCATCTTCTCACATAATCATATTCATTCCTGTCTGTCCAAACAACCAACACAATAAGTACATGTTTCTTACTTCTGACACTGGCATGTTTACACTATCTTGTCTTGACAATTAATTCATCTTGCTGAACGCTGCAGAGTACGACCGATCCCAAGACCTTTATACGCTCGGAGGAGATTCATAGTCACTGTACATATTTCACATAATATCAGAGCCGATAGAGAGTGAAGAGCCGATGGAGAGGAAACGGTATCAGCTGAAGTATAAATAGGATCGGTATCGGCCGATGGATGTGGGTCCGATGGGGGTCTGATGGTGGGGACATCGGACCAAATAGTGGTGGGATATTTGATGGGTAAATCCTCAGCAGCGGCCGATGAGGGTGTCGATGAAGAGGGCAGTGGAGGAGACCTGGTCGGTACGGTATTGGTGAGGAGGAAGTCGAGATCACTAGAGGAGAATCTCGGATGAAGGAGACCGAAGGAAAAACATGTCTCGTCAAAAATGACGTGATTAGAGACGAGGACCCATCGGGTGGAAAGGTCGAGGCATCGGTATCCCTTGTGAGAGGTGGAATAGCCGAGGAGAATACAGGTGGTGGAGCAGAGAGCGAGTTTGTGGGAAGCTGTGGCGGTGAGATTTGGGTAGCAGAGGCACCCGAAAACGCGAAGGTGAGAGTAGTCGGGCACCGTGCGGTAGAGAAGGGCATAGGGAACGTTGTTATGAATGGAGGAGCATGGGCGCCAATTGAGAAGGTATGTCGCAGTAGCCAGAGTTTCGGCCCAATAAGTGGCGGGTAAGTGGGCGTGAAGTGGCGAGGTGGAGCGGAGCCATCAATATGGGATCGGAGGCCGAATTTTCCACAGAGAGATTTGAAGAAGAAAACCCACTTGGAATAATTGGCGTTAAGGTCAAGGGAGATAGGAACGTGAGATTTCACGTTCATAGCAGCGTAGGGAGGGGAGAAGATCGGCGAGGTGGTGTCCGAGGTGTGGTCTGAGACACCGAGAGCTGGAGCAGATTCGGCGACTGGGAGAGTGCCAGAGCTGAGAGCGGACTCGGTGGCCATGACGGGAGAACGGGAGCAAAGAGCCGATGGGAGAAAGAAGCCGGTGGGAGGGGGGAGCCGATGAGAGGACGGATCGGCTGATAAAGGATGTGAGAAGCGGATGAGAAGTGGGCCGGCCAGTTGATGAGCAGTGGTTGGCCGATGGGGAGTAGGTAGCGGAGTAGGTGAGGATAGAGTGGGTGGGTTAGAGAGTGGTTGGGTCACGGACGTGCGAGGATTCACGTTCGTGAAGAGAAGATTCACGTCCGTAGACTCATGGAGGCCAAGGAGTGGGGCGGACGCGAAAAAGGCAGGGAGTGGCCAGACACGAAGAGAATATGTTCGCGTCCGGGAGGTAGGGATTCGTGTCCGTGGACACATGGACACATTGGACTGGCTCGGACGTGAGGGGAGAAGGTTCGCTTCCAAGAGCCGTTGAGCGTGTCGGAAAGGACGAGAACCGAGGGAGGTTTCCGACCGATGGAGACGACGAGCGCGGAGGTGCGTCGGCGTCAGAGAAGGAGAGATGCACGAAACAAGAGGAAGAGCGGAGACGGGTGCGAGACGGGACGAGGAGGCGGATCGAGACCGTCGCCTGGTCGTGTGGAGGTGGGACGGAGAAAAGAAGGTGACTGCGGGAGAGACGGGGAGAAGAAGAAAAGGAGACGAGAGAGCGAGGAGAGTACCGGGAAGAGAGTCGGCGACGGGAAGAAGACGTCGACGAGGAGGAGGAAAGGGTCGGCTTGCTGGAGGGAGAAGTTAGCGCGCCGGGATGTCTAAACTTGCTCTGATACCATGTAGAATGTATACAATGACTATAAACCTTTCTCAAACGTATAAAGAGGGTCAGGTCTATATATATACAGCATAGGTCCAGAAGAAGCGACTCACCAAATCACACCTGAATAGTATCATCACTTTCTTCACGCAAAAGAGGTACTAACTAGCACTGCAACACCACTCTTTAATTGTGTCTTAACGCATCGAGATATTAAATTCCTTAATTGTTTGTCCTTGTGCAGACATGAGATTACTATAAACTTCGCAAGACAAAAAAAAACGAAGACACAGGCACAAGCCTTCCAGGTATACTTTTCTTCCTAAGCCAAACTCTGAAATGACAGTTTTTTTTTCCTTTTTCATAATGTTAAGCAAGTCGCTCTGCAGATGCATATCCAAGTGCTGCTCCCCTCTTGGCGCCTGTGCTATCTAACTCACAAGATTCTGCTACAAATGCTCATGTCTCCTCATAAGCAACTATTGAAGGTAATCTTAGAGCTTAATAGAGGAATATATATTTTCTGGTTGGCTTAAAGAATAATATGACGTAAAATGGATATCTATGGGAAAAAATACAGTGAACTTTGGGCGATCATATACAAGTGTTGTCGGGAATATAAGAAATCTCTAAGGCATAAAACACCTTTAGCAAATCAAGTGAAATCACCTTATATAGAACTAAAGATAAAATCAGTCTTGTGCCATACCATGTTAAATCATGATTCTGTCATCTGTTTAAGTTAGATTGGATTGACATGAGAAGAGGCTTGGTAAATTGTGTTTTAGTGCAGGAACTTATAAATCACAAATTTGTTCCTATATTAATGTTTAGATATATTTTCCTGTTTGTTGAGGGAATATAATGTCTGCAGTGGATAAAAATGCCAGATCTTTAGTTAAATTCTTTATGGTTCGGGGAAGGTAAAGAAAATAGAATATTACACTTTTTGCTAGCACTTTTCATCGAACGCTGTAGTTTTAACAAGGACAAGATGATGTTTGACTATAGACTGGTTTTCACTTCTCTCTGATGTCATTCACATGAACAATCTCTCTTGTAGCACTAGGTGTAACTGTTGAACTAGAAATGCTGCGGGAAATTGACGAGCTTACAAGTGATGCTGCTAATAAGTAATAAAGATGTGAGGGAGTCAGCGGAGCGCAAGATGGGTGCACTGTTTGACACTGAAGACTGGAGACTACGGAGTAATATATTGTAGTTGTGCTTGGAGAAGTTGACAGGCTGTTTTCATGTAATCGAAACTTTCTGTCATTTTAATTAGGCTGCTTAATACATTTTATATCTTCTATTGTCTGGTCTAAATACAACTATTTTGATCAAACGTAGTAGTTTCAGAGGGGCTATGAAGGTATAATGTTAGTTTCAGATGAAATGGTATTACTGGTACCATAACAGTTGTTGACGCCTTGTAAGCACGTCAATGGACTCGGGACATTCATGGTGCGCTCACCGTTCAAGTTCTATATATCCCATTACCTCCGAGTCTGGCCAGCCATCGAGGAGATGGCTCTGCAACTGCATGAGGATGATTAGTTGCTGTGGCGCTGGACGGGTAACCATCTGTACTCTGCCAACTCAGCTTATCAGGCCTTCTTCATCGGATTGCAATCTTTCCCATGTTGGAACGAGCTCTGGCAAGCCCCCACAGGGTAAGTTCTTGCTCTGGTTTGCCTTCCACCTTTGTTGTGTTGGACAACCGATCGGCTCTCGGATCGGGCCATGACTTCTGTCCGCTGTGTGGCCTGGAGTTGGAAGCTGTGATCATCGCCTGCGAGTTCTCCTGGCCAGTAGGGCGTCAATTGCCAAATGAGATGTTACTGACAAGGCCCTAGTGGTGTTGCCTCGTTTGCGGTGAGCAAGGATGGCAACTAAATCAAAGCTTGTAAGAGTAGAGTTGGTTGATTACGGTAAGTCGGCAGCATGCCAAATCAATGACTTACTGACTTGATACTCTTGGCCGCTTAGTATTTGTGTGAATGTAATACTTAAAACACCACTGTTGACTTTCAGCTGTGTTGTACTGTTTATCTTGAGAGATGATGATATTGAAGGTTGCTATGTGGCTTGCAGCCACTACCACCTGCAAGTGTAGATATCTGAAAACACTTTGGAATAATGTCCTCGAAATTTTTTGTAATGATTCGTTTTAACAATTTTCTTGGTGAAATGTAGGTACCCCATGACGACATTGTTGAACATGTTTCATCATGTCTAAAAAGCAATGGCATTGCTCATTCTGGGGAAAACATTGACACTGGAAAACTTGAATGGATTGACATCTATGGGCTTTAAACATATTCAGTTCATGCTTTTTTGCATATAATTGATGTGTTGATGTATCTTTTTGCGTTTTGAAGCTACCAATATTATGGGGGAACGTCGATTGGTAAGTCAGGTTCACAAAGAGGTGTGTTTCGTTTTGCTTGATCCTATTTCTTATTAAAATAAAACTAGAAAGGAAAATCAGTTGTGCAACTTTATTATGTTTCCACCCATTACAAAGTCATTTGCTGTGGTGAATGCACAACTTTGGAACATTGCAAAAAGCTTATGACCTGCGTGTAGTGGAAAAGGGGGTGCAACCAGACTCTCTATAAACTAGCCTTAGAATTATGCTGTCCATTTCATAAATTGAGTCATGACCAATTTCATTACTGATTACAGTGGGCTACGGGGAAACTATTAAAGCAGACAAGTCATCTTCTGATAAAGGCAAAGTTAGTAAAAGGGTAATGAGAAACCTAATTAAACTTATTTGCCGAGTCTAATACATACCGAAGAAATCAGTATGCAAACAACGTTGTTCCTCCAAATTTATTCCTACTAACCCAAACTACAGGCATCTGGCCATTCTTTGTGATACCATGACGTACAGAGGACATCTGATGGCTATTACAAGGCATGGTATCAACCGTAATGACACAGGGCCTCTTATGAGATGTTCTTTGGAAGAGACTGTGGATATCTTGCTTGATGCCACTGTATATGCTAAATCTGGCTAATTGAGAGGTGTCACTGAGAACATTATGCTTAGCCAGCTTGCTCCTGTCAGTAGACGGCGACGGCGACGCTGGGCAGGGCACGGAAGCAGAGTAGGCGCAGAGCTGTATGTTTCCGGCGAAGGCGGAAGGCCCAAACTGGTGTGAGAGCGAGGCCGGAGAGGTTGTTGTTGGAGACATTGAAGGCTTGGAGGCTAGTGCTGAGGTTGGACAGGCTCGCCGGAGAGGTCGAGCGTCTTGAGTTCGGCGAGCTTGTCGGGGATGGTGCCGTTGAGCCTGTTGCCGGCGAGGGCCACCACCTGCAGCTTGTGGAGGCCGGCGAGCGACTCCGGTATCGGGCCGTCCAGCGAGTTGTGCGAGAGCTCGAGGACGGCGAGGGGGTAGCTCCCGGTGATGGCCTCCTTGAGCGAGGAGGAGGGGGGTGCATTGCGGCCGGACAGCTCGTTGTGCGAGAGGGAGAGGAAGACGTTTTGTCATCTTTTTTTAGGAGGGCATTTTTCTGTGCTTATGTCAGGCAGAGAAGCCAAGTACACGGGTCGGATGGACCCGTCCTTACTTGGCCCGACAACCCTCCATCCTCTTGTATTTGCAGACCTAAACACTCAAGGTCCTTCTGCCCCCACCCACCAAATTAACTTTCACATTAAATAATCAATACTAACATCAAGTTTAACACGCTGAACATGACAAATTCCCCGCAGGTTGGGAATAACCTGCTGGGGTCAAGGGAAGAAATCACCTCGCAGCAAAGGTTTTCTTGGTTAATTCTCTGCGCTGAAACACTAGCTTTAGGCCACTCCCCACACCCATCACAAGCATAATATAGGGATTAGGGACAACCTTACTAGACAAACACACACAGAGCCCTCAAGCATGCCAAGTTGCATTCAGAAGCATATTTCCAGGTTCACTTGAGACTTGTAAACATTAAACTGATACAGCTGACTGCATTGTCCTCAAATAGGCGATGAACAAGATATTAGGAATTATTAGGTTTCAAGATTCTTGAAGCCATACGATTTAACCTAAAAGGTGGTGCCGTTCCATCCAAAGTCCGAGCGCTACATAAGAAAGATTTATTAGTGCTCATAATTAGCATGGAAAAGTTGCTTGCCATGGCTAGGATATTGTCAACTACAGAGAGGAACTAAACTGCAAAAACCAAAATGATGACATTAAACAAACATCAGTTGGCCCATTTACACTGATCTATTCTTGATGCAAAGCATGCAAACATTGAGCATGTTCTTGTGCAGGATGGGCCTAACAAACAGCAAAAATGCAATGAGAACTTGACTATATGGTTATGAAGACCCATGGATGAACAGTCAATAAGAAATGGGGTCTGCTTACTTTGGAATCGTAGAACTTGAGGTAGAAGCGGCCCTTGGGAATGGACAGCTTTGACTCCAGGATAGAGGCAATGCCAGCACTCAGCTTCTTGTTGACATCAGGGTTCAGCCCTCCAATGGAAACCAGCTCGCCATAAGCAGCAGGCTCCTGGGTACCTCCAAATGCCATAGGTACTGAACCCTTGAGAACAACCATCACATACTGCAGGAGGAATAAGCATTACACACTCTAATTAGTATCTCAACAACAAAGGTGATGCAAAATAGGATCATCGTGTGCTGTCAACAGAAGACTAAAGCATCTATTGATGTTAATTTTCGGTTTTACAGTAGCACAAGTGCGACATTCTGCAAATCAGATAGCATCTTGATATCTACATAGCAACATGGTGTGACTAAGAGCTTCAATCTGAGTTGGGCATCATAGTACATAGATTATATCAGACAACTCATGTTGATTCAAAGTAAAAAAATCTAATCCGTTAACACCAAAACCAGCCATTTCTGTTGTCGCATCTGATCCAGTAACAACAAATTAGCTCTATTTCGTCCACTAGCAACAAATCTAGCTATTTCTGATACTACATCAAGTATTGCTCTAACCACTGTTCTCTTAGTATGGATAGCTTCCAGAAGAATTTAGAATGAAAAATCAAGAAATGGAGCAAGTGATTGAAGTTGCCACAACCTACAAGAATTTTAGTTTAGACCAAGTGCACCTAACTTTAATTGCAAGAATGCTAGATTAGTTATGTTTCGCCCAATTTCTTTTATGAAAATTTGCCTTCCATTTTAACTTTGAGCATATGATGACAATAGCAAGCAACAGTCCAAGGAAAAAGATGCCCTCTGATGCATTATACTGAGATTATGCACAAAAGATCAATGTTTTTTTTTTTGGTGAATCAAATGGAAAAACACAAAAGATGAGGTTTTGATGTGGCAAAAACATAAGTAGTCTAGGAATTTTGGCGGACCAGACACACTGGAATTGAAACTGCCAGGCTTTCATGCAGTCGATGGTTTGCTATTCACAACGACTACCAAGTATGTGAAGGAATTCCTAAATTCCAAGAAGAACAACACCAATCGGAGTTGGCTGTATTTCCATGTGAACAACACCAATACGCCATACTTGATTCAAGTTGAGAGGTGAGCACTTATGCGCATGGAAATTGTTCGTGGTTCCGTACTAACCTAGAGGTAAAAATCCCAGTTACACAGAAGCCAAAGAAAGAACGATGGGCACCTAAACCCTAATCCCTCTCGAAAAGGTTGAATCAGCAGGCAAGAGAGTGATAATCGACTGAAGCGCCAGTTTAATAGATAGATTCAAGGTAGGAATGGAGCAATCCTACAAGAACCGAAGACATTTAGGAAGAGAGGAGCATGCCTAAACCTAAGTGTAGGATGGGCAGAGAAGACGAGGAAAAGGGGGGAAGAAGAGAATAGAGAGCATACAGCCTCGGGCTTGCCGATGATGGTGGCGACGGTCTTGGAAGCGTCGGCGAGAACGGCGGAGGTGTCCACTCCGTCGAGGTTCACGTTGGTCGAGAGGTTGAGGCAAGGCATCTTCTTCTTCTTCCTTCTCCGATTCTCGTCGTCCTCCTGCGGGACTCCACTCCGCTGATCCGCTCCACTATTATCCAATCCAAGCCGCACAGAACAATGGCGACTGGCAGCCCATATCTATAGCTTTCCTGGGTATCTGGGGGTGGGCCATAACGCACTACATGTTCATACCGAACCTCAGCAAAATCCCAGGACATAACATCACTCCTTTTTTTTTTCCAAAAAACTTAGAGAGAGGAATAATTCACCAAATATATATCCTTTTTCCCAAGGAAAGTCTTATTTACATGGATGACTCTGCATGTGTTTGTATACATTAGCTTTCGCCTTTCAGCTTTCCTGTCTACAGATTATCCATTCTATAAACAGCACTGTACAAGTCGAATCAACTTCCTATACCTATCTAGAGCCAGCAACAACTATATCTTCTTGTAACCAAATCACTACATGAGCTATCCTGTCATCTTCTTGAGGAAATCTTTTTCTGGACTATGACCAGCACTCATCTGCCCTTCCTGCTTGCCGTTCTGTACTTGCCTTTAAATGTTGACTGTAAGAGGTTAATCGAATACCTAATTCAGTATACATGATCATTATCTCTTTTGTTTACTCAGTTTCAGACCAGATTATTTTCCATGGTCCACCCTTGCTCCCTAACCTGAAAACCACAAATCACTCAAGTCACCAACTCGGTTTTCTAACGAAACCAACCTATTTCCAAAGGATTAATCCATTACTACCTCCAGAACCCAGCAATTGCTCGCAAACTCATAAATAGAGTAAGGCCAGCCCAGATGCCACCAAGACCAAACTTAGGAGCAGCCACAAGCAGTACTGCTGATGAGACAGCTCCCGCAAATAACTGAAACAAAAAAAATATTAATGTGATTAGGATGCTGCAGCTATAACTGATAACTATACGATGGGACATGATAAGAACAGAAATCTGAACTGTAGAGTACGCTGCGAAAGCAAAGTCAGAAACACCATAGTAGAGCCCATCGACCACAAAAGCAACAGCATTTATTGGTTGAGAAACAGTGACAAACTGCAAAAAATCATCAGTCATTACTATAATATCATCGCATATCACTTGAGAAATCAAGTATTGACCTCTCAGAATAGTCATTACCCAGATTCCAGTTTGGGCAACGTCTAAAACTGATGGATCATCTGTAAACAGCATGGACAAATATCCAAACCCAAGGAATAAGGTTGTAGAAAGTGCTACACCAGTTACGCCTCCAATCTACATAAAAAAATAGCATGAGGATCTTATAGCAAGAGCGAAAAGAAGAGGAAAAATGTCACGCATTTGAGAACATAATATTATAATGTCTTCTTGCCTGCAGAACTCTGTATAAGACACTACGGGCTTTCTTATAGTTTCCTTTTGCGTATTCACTTGCGAGTAGAGCCTGCATTATATTATGATCACTTTACAAGCAAACATGAGGCTAGAAACTAAAGGTCTGGTCCTGCAAATGTACACACCTGACCAGCAAGAGCTAGTGCATCATTGAGCAGAGAAATTGTTAACCACACTTGCAAACATATCTCATAGCCAGCCATTGGAACAGACCCTTCCCTGGCAGCCAGGGATGTCGACACTGTGAACGTTAGGACTACTGCTATGGTTCTTGCAACTAGCAGCGCACCTAGAGGATCATATGTATGTTAAAGTGGTTTCTTAAAAGAGGTATATTGCAGCAAGACGAAACTTGTTTAATAAAGCAAGTACTAAATGGAATTGGAGCTTATCAATAGTTTTCATCTGTTCATTTAGATCAATGTTTTCTTACAGGAAAGCAAAACCACCAATCGTAGAGTCTTTGGAAATGAACACGAGGGATATTAGCCAACCAGATTTTACGTAGCGGATGATGTCTCCAGCAACGATATTCCATGAGAACAGAACTATTTTGCTATTCAGCTTCCAGAGGAGGATGAATGCTGTCAAATACCTAAATACATGCAGATAAATTTATGAAAAATAGATTAGAGACCTATGAATACTTATAAAAAATTTAAGAGAAGTGAACAGACACCAAACGAAAGAAAAATTATTTTTGTTATAAAGTCTCACGGTAAGTTCAACATACTCAGAAGTCACTGTTGCCAATGCAGCGCCACTTACTCCTAGACCAAGTGGGAAAATAAATATAGCATCCAGCAATGCATTCACTAGGTTACCAGTAACTGTAAGCATGAGAGTATTAGTTTCTTATCATTTGAAATCAAATACATTTATTGTCTTAAACAAGAAGCCAAACATAGTAACAATAAAAATACGTAACTATACTTGAAAAACCACAGCAGATCATGTGCATCAGATATGATTTCAGACCACATGCTCAGAAATTTACGATATTTTCAACTTAATAGCCAGCACAGAAACATATAAACAACATTAAAAACATACTTATAAGCAATTAAAAGATGCACGTGAGAATTAATTTTCAGTGTAAGCATAAACATGGCAGTTTCAGTCCATCTGAATTATCAATCCAATTGTATCATGAGAATTTATACATGCACTGAAACAAGAAGTGCTGGTGTTCAAATACCAGATTGAAAGCTACTATGCAAGTCCAAATGGAAGATGGAAGAATTGTAAAGCACCCTAAACCCAATTATTTCATCCAGAAGAGTTTGCGTACATTGTCTTACCCACAGCAAACAATGGTGTCTTTGTATCCATGAATCCACGAAAGGCACCCTGTGCTGCAAGTGCTACTATGACTGGCGGTGCACCATATGCCCTTAAAGTAAGAAATTGTTCTGCTGGTATATGCATCGGTGAATCCTGTGTAGGTTTTACAGAGAACTTATGTTGAAGCAAGAGTATTAAGAACTTGCTAGATCTGTAATAAAGAATTATCTATAATAATTCCAAGGTGACATAGCCTTAAGCTCACTATCTTTGAAATGAATAAACTAAAGGAGAGCGGGTGTTACTGACTAAATTTGGTCCCCCAAAATTTTGTTAACGGGCTAATGCCTGATAGCACTCTTTTTTACGGTGGTCAGTTTCAAGGGCCCATTAGGTCAATATTTTGTGCTATGTAATATGCTGGTCTCAATAAATAAGTAATACAAAATGATCAGGCTTTAGGATACAGCATTGTACAAATATTGGCATAGTCTCAGGTTGGCTTCATATTCACGCATTGATCAAAGACTCTTGTTTTGATCCTATATTATCAGCTGAAAACATGACTAATAAAGCTCATATAATAGGTCTGGAAGCATTTTTGAAGTATTAGTTATATACATCAAGATGAATACAGAGAAATAGAACACAAAATGTGGCACTTGACCCACCTAGTTGTCAGTTCTACACACGATTTAGACTCTAGATATCAACAACCATGACACACTCTAATGAACACCCACAACTAGCACCATGTTTCAGAGAATAGATAAATCCTAGATAACTGAATATTGAAATAAATTAGCTTACGTACGACAGGTATACCAACGATGTCCATTAGTGTCCCAGACCCAAGGATCAGTGCCACTGTTTCCATCAATCCGATGCCAGCAGCTAGAGCCAAGGATGTTGAGACCGCTGGAAGAAACTTTCTTTGTTCACCTGCTTTGTTTTGTGGGCTCAAAATCTCATCTCCTATGTGAGGACTAAACACTAATCAATGTTGTGCAAAACAAGAGGGAATGATTTTTAAAAAAAGCAAATAAGATCTGCAGATTGCTTACTTTTCTATGGAGCTGTTATAATCGGCATCCTCTGCCTGCTGCTCGGCAACAAAGGATGTGGTGACGTTGAGCAATGGTACATTGAGCAGCTTGGATACCAAATTGAAGATTGAAATGGATACTCCAACGGCAGCAAGTTCAGTTGAACCTGATGAATGAGTTGAAGACCGTCAACTGAATAAAGATCATGATCAACATTTTTGTAGCAAATAAGTCTGTAAATTTGTAAGAAATAAGTTTCTTCACAACGCATGACAGAGAAACAGATATTCTGAGTTCAGAATTGAAATCGTTACAGCATGTAAAGGATAATTTCATAGAAAGAACAAATTTCCCCATTTATGAAGAGTGGTAACCCCGTTTGCCTACTTCATAGCTGACGCAAGAAAATGAGCTCACTCCAAAAGGGGATTTGTTTTTTGTGCTGTAAATGTAGATAGAATGAATGGAAACTTACAAGTAAGTGAGGAAGCAAGGTCCTTACCGACATGACCAACGAAGGCTGTGTCGATGAGCGCCGTAATGGGGTCGGCGGCGAGGGCGAGCACAGCAGGCAAGGCGATGGTGAGGATGTCCATACCAATCTCATCAAGCATGAACCACCCACGCACCTCCTTTTCGCCATCCTTACTCTTGAGCTTGGCTTCCGGCGAAGTCTCCCGCTCCTCCTCCTCTTCTACGACGTCCGTGACGGCCGGCTTCGTCCAGCGGCACCTCGAAGGCCTCCACCGGGGAGCAGCACTGCGGCAGGGACGGCGGGCGGAGGGAAAGCAGAGACGGTTGAGAGCTGGAGAAGGGGTTAGCACAAGCGCGCCGGCGGCGAAAGACCCCATCGGAGGCGAGGTCGCCGCCACGCCGGGCGCAAGCGTGTGGTGTGGTGCGACTGTGCGAGGCAGCAAGCGAGCAGTGATATTTTTGGTGTCGGGTCGGGTCGGGCTGGGCTGGGCCTTCCCTCCAAAAAAAACTCCATGGGCTGATGATGATCTGAACCGTCGGTTCAGCTGTGTATTGCGTCAAGATGCGTGCACGCGTGTACAGTACCACTCGCGTCCCTCCTCTTCGCTCTCTGCCCGTCTGACCTCCGACTCACCTGCCGCCGCCGCCGCCGCCGTCTGCTACCTTTGACGGAAGAAATTACCGCGCGAGACTCCGACAACACGCGGCGGCGCGCGTAGTGGGTGGAAGCAGGCTCGTGCCGCCTCGCGTCCAGGGCTGCAGACCGCACGGCGGTGCTCGGGGCTAAGCTGGCCAGCCGCTAGCGCCCTGCGCACGTCGAGCAGGATCCTTCGAGCCATCGTGGGAACCTGGAGCCGACGAGGGAGCCGTGGTATAAGAGGCGAGCGACGGGGCGAGCACGCTGCACAAACGGTAGAGTGCAGACCGGAAGGTCATAGAGCCATAGAGGTGAAATAAATTCCCAATTCCTGCTGTTCTTCTTATTCATTTCTATATTCATTTCTCAATCATGGAATGTAGCTTGTCCTTACGTGAAGTTTAGATCACAAAGCTTTGACAAAACAAAAGAAGAATTAGTCTAGATTTTAAATCACTGCTTGTTAATTCTTATAGTAGCAACCGCTAGTGCTAATTCTCTCCATACAATGAAATTAGTTAAGAATAAGCAAAGGAATAGCACCGAAATCAGTATTTGAACAAGCACAAAGTTAAACGGAGTTTTCTGTAACTATTTCGTATTTGTTCCAAAAAAGATAGACTTTCCTGCTATGAATAATTTGTTTTTATAATGATGCAACTACAAACATTTCGCTCATCATTGAACAATTTGTGACCTCCTCGCAGCACAAATGGTTTTACCTGGTGGCAATGTCTAGTAGATGGGAGAGAACAAATTTCTTGCATGTTATATAGGACCCTTTTGCTTCCCCTCACCCCCTGTACCTCTTCATAATCTGTATGTAAATATTACAATTTTGATCAATACTAAAATGTTTAGCCTGACAGAATGCCATCCGCAGTTTTCCTTCAAAAGAAATTGTGGTTACTCTGTATACCCATCCCAATAATGCCGCGCCCGTCATGGTTCATTCATTTGACTGACTGGCCTTTTTCTTGTGGCAGCTTGCAAGAGCAGCGTGGGGTGTGCATCACGGACAGACAGGGAAGGATATGAGGTTCCTGCAGTGGTACCTCAAGATCGCTGTTGGCAGTGCTACCATAGGCGCCACCATGGAGCTCTTCATGATCCACACCGGCTTCTGTGTGTCCCTGCTCCAACCCCTGCTAACAAAAGGATTTTTTTTGTCCCTTGTATTCATTGCTTCATGCTAATGTCAATCTCTATTTTCTATTTGGTTTTGTTCTACAGATGAGAAGGTAACTGTGTTGGAGTCAGAAAAAAGAGCTTGGGAAAGCAGCCCAGAGGCTCAAGCTATGAGAGAAGCCCTGAATCCATGGCGGAAGCATGATGAATAAGAGAAAAGATAGTCCTAGACTCATGGGCCATCCTTAGTTCAATAAATTGCATTGGCACCCTTCAGTTTTAGCCCTTCATGAGGTAATTTGGACGTGGCATTTTTGCAGTAGATTAAACAATATTATTACCTCTCAAATTGCTGGACGTTAGCTTCTAGAACTGCTTTAAAGAGTACACCCCTATGTCTTGACTATTTGTTTCAACATGCATAAATGCAGATGGCATGCCATCTTTATCTGATGTCCCATAGATACCAAGGAAATTATAAGCTTGGAGAGGTCAAACAAGTCTATTTATTTGTGTTACTACTGTCTTTTTTCATGGGTTTCCTGTTACTGAAGTATGGTTTTGTGATTAACGATATCTGGGGTCTCCCTGCCCTGCTGCATTCCTAGCTAAATTTGAAGTTCCTTTCTGTCATTGAACCAGCTAATTTTCTTAGTTCTGATTTTAGGCACTAACCTAACATGTTAGGCAGTGGCATCCAATGTGACAACTGTGTCATATACTAAGTTGCAAATGTTCTTGATTTTATGAGTTTTGTTAGAAACAATCATTCAAAACTAATTTCATGGCATCTTGGATGTCACATCAATGCCCTGTAAATAGAACTTCTATCCTTCACTTTTGCTGCTCAGATGATTCTAATTTGCTGCTCTCCTTTTGATTCTTTGTGATGATTTTGTTTACATACATGTTATCTAACTACTAAGCTAGTTCATCTAGAACTCAATCAAAACCTGTACAAACTAGCCATGATTTCGAAGCAGTAAAAAAACATATCAAGGTGTTCTGTCAACTATAAACTTGAAACTTGGCTAAGGTGTTTACAAGTAGGCTGAACGGCAGAAGCACTGTAAGCTGTTCGTGTTCTCAAGAATAGGATTACACTTGACACCAACCCCAGCAATGTGACACAGCCCCACACAAAGAATGTGATCAAGTAGCACTTTGGCCCCATGCAAACCACCATAGTGTCAATCATGCCGTTGCGGTTGTCTATTACTGACATCTTTAGGCTATTTGCATCATACACTAGGGCAGCAATCTGACCGTAGAGAAGTGATCCAAGAGGGATGTTGGTGATGAGGATGTTATGGTTCATGCCAATGCTGTTTGGTCCAAAGAGCTCGGAGGTCACTGACACTGCTGCGGCAAAGATGAAACCTGAGCTTAGGCCAATTAGCGCTGTTCCTGCTACCAGAGTGTTTATATCGTGTAATTTCCACATTAGGAAGAACGCCATTGGCATGGGTATCAACGCAGCTGCAAGCCACCCTGTCCGAGCAAATGAAACCTTCCTGCATGCAAGGTCACTATATAGTTAGTTCATAGGCCAGCTGGTGAGGGTTAAGATGCATGCGAGTATATAGAACAAGATAGAGGGACCTGTGAAGGAAGTCTGGAAGTGCAGAGAGAAGGCGGCCAAAGAAGGAGCAGGAGGAGTAGACAGCGAGAAGCATGGTGAGCTGAGATTGCTGGTGAAATGATTGTGCAATTTGTCCCAAGTTGTTGCTGTACACTAGCCCAACAGTAGCACCACAGAAGTAGGTTGTGTAGTATAGCCAGAAGTCAACGCACTGGATAAGCTTCTTTGTACTATGCTCCTCACAAAGAACCAATATGCGTCCCTTCTCCAGTATTGTCCCCAAGCAACAATCCTGCATCGGGTGTTCCACTGTTTTCTGCATCATGACATTGTACTCTGTGCGGTGATCATTATTGAGCAAAAGTGGTTTTTGTGGATCGTTGTGGTTGAGTTGAACAGTAGTTTCAGGGCCATTTGTGTCCATGTGAGAACAACTGGAGGAGGCAGGGATGATGAGAGGGAGGGCGAGGAGGATCATGGCACCTGTAAGGACCACCCATGCAGTGGAGTTGGTTGTGGTGAAGGAGCCGAAGATCACAAGATACACACCAGTGATGAACGCAAGGATGTAGAGACCAAGAAAGATACGTTTGTCATGCTTGGGCACAACATGGGGGTGGCCGTCATGTGGGTGGCAGAGGAGGATTGCTGGCAGCGCAACAAGAGATATGACGAGAGGGACAATGGCATTGAGAAGGAGGTAGACAGATGGGGAAAAGGGGGAGAGGGCATTGGAAAAGAGGGTGTAGAATGCAGCACTTAGTCCATTGAAGCTTATGGAGAGGGAGAGGGCTAGTGGACGATTGCTTGAGGAGAAACTGCGAATGCAGAGCACAAAGCATACCGTGTTGAACCAACAGATACTGCAACCTGCTACCAAGCAGATCAAGAACACCTGCAATGTCATGCATGATTCCAAGTTAGTCAATCAGTTGATTAGTTCAGTTTACTGATCGCAAGCAGTTAAAAAACATTTGTTCATGCATCGCTAGTATAATGCATTTGATGAAAGTTAAAGGAAAACATGCCTATCAGTGAAGTTATGATGCGCCAATTATCAGTTCATACATATTGGTTTTATGTATGCAAGACTTGTTCACCTTTGGCAACAGTCCTTTGTTTACAAGACCTTTTATACCCCTATGGATCATGTGTCCTAGCGGATTGTGCCATATTACTAGGTTGCCCTGTCTGAGTACCCCTATGTGGCTGAAGGGGGTAAGGAAGCTGTTGCATTACCTATAGGTCCCCCCTCTTATCACCTGCTTGCATATAGGGCTTGCGATCAAAGATGTCTAAAGTTGCTCTAGGAGTTATGAAATGCATTGAATATGCAACACGTTGTACAACAAAGTGATAAATCCCGATTTGTTGCTTCGAATAGCATATGGAAGAGAGTGTACTGTACAGTCAGGGAAAAATTGTAACTGCATGATCTTTGGTTATAATTCTGCGATCTAATCAGTATTCGTGTTTATCAGGATGCTATGCTTCCTACTGCTATTGAAGGAACTTTCCAAGGAAAGAAAGAATATGTGAAGCATGAACAGGTTGAGGATGTTGTTCTGAGTACTGAAAATGCAATGCAATAGGCGTGTGCGATGTTGCAGTTGTCGTCACTTTTATGGCTGACGTGCTAGCAGTGCTTTTGTTTATCAGGACCTTTGTTCTTGGCTGATATGGCTTTTGTTTTAGAGGGACTGCCTTCGGTTTGGCCGTTGCGAGGACCTTGCTTTCTTAAAGGCATGTCGTTTTGTTTCAGAAAAGGAAAATTGCAGCCAGTCTGAGAAGGTAACTTGCTGAACTTGTCTAGGCAGGCTGTTTTAGTTTCAGAAAAGAAACCAGGACGGCTTATGTCTGTGAGCTATGCAGTCTAACAAGATTTATCACCGCGATTCAAGTATATGGTGGCAGAGGATTAGTTATAGGCTCTACAACAGGAATGCGTTCATATTATTTGGTTACTGTAGCAGATAAAAAAGGATGTGATTCTTCTTTGTTGCTACTGTTTTATGATGGAAAAGTTGGAGGAAGGAGGCGACTTGGCATCAGCACCTACCAGTCAGAAAGAAACCAAAGAAGGGGATACAGTGTATTGATGGTCCTTTTGTATGAATTCTGGGGGAAGAATGGTAGCTGGCTCATCTGCTAGTCAAAGCTGGGAGAAAAGGCATTAATGCAAGATGGCAATACTGCAGCAGGGATGTACCTGACTCACTAGCATGCATGGGTATTTTGATAGCGAGTTTTAGCTGTAATTGAGGACACAGAGTTACATGGATGTTGTAGAGTATTTCTACTAGAAAGGAAAGCATAGATGATACTTTGACGGAATGGATTTTAGTTTGACAGTTCAATAGTGCCGGAGCGTTAGTAGTAAGTACAAACATGAGTGAAGAGTAAACTTACACTTGGAGTTAGCTATTCATACTTTTCTAGACGATTTTGAGCTGAGACTTGAGAGCCATTTGTTTTATTCTTCGTTGACGTGTGGAATTGTTATTTTTGGCTCTTCATCTTTTGAAAAAGGCGCAAGCAGCATTTCTGAAAATAAAAGGGAGAAGAGAAAGAAGCAATTGAATAAACGCCTTTGATGCGTGCAGATTGGACTGGATGCATGATGGTTTAATTAGTTGTATTGTGGAAACAAAAACTTATGGGAAAACGGAATCAGCTGATCAGTTGAGAACTCCGTGGTTCATGCATATGCTGGTGTTCTTGGTCAATCAGTACACTTAATAAATAAATCGGAAATGGAGTCGATCTGCTGGTTAATTGTTGGCAGGTGATGGAGTTGGTAACAGGGAGAATATGTAGGTACGAAGGAGTGAATGAATCCAGCATAAAACATCTCGCATATATGTTGAGTGAAGAGATGAATCCAGATTATATTTTTTATGTAATAAACTTTATTGCTGCATAGAAGTAGGTAGATTGACTATATAATATGTGCAATATACATATATTGGTATTGACTACATAATCTGTGCAACACATATATTGGTAGATGGTAATCGATTGGAGCAGACGATGCCAAAAAATTGTAAGCCAAGAAAAAACGAGTGGCGGACGGATCGGACAGCATTTGATTCATTAAATTCTTTGTGGATGCTTGTTCGGTTTCATAGCATTGATGCATTTAGTAGCACATCGATTTTCACGGAGTTGAATGGGACGTAGAATAGCGTCTGTGAATGGGAAATGTGATGGTGACTTCCGTAGCTAAGTTGGTTGCGACCACATATATATGTATCGATCTCCATGTCTCCTGCTGCCCTGGCCTCTATGCATCCACGTACGATTAACCACTTAGCTAGCTAGGTACCTTAATTAATTAGTCACCACGATTAGTTTAGTTCTTATATAGTACTAAGTATCTTCACACTCATATATACATACTGCTACCTTAGCTAGCTTAACGCACGTCGCAGGCTAATGGACAGAAAACCTAGCTAGGTAGAGTAGTAACCAGCAAGCTAATAAGCTTAAAAGAAGAAAAGGAAATAGATTACGTACGAGCGGGTAGGGGAGGTGGAGGTGGTCGAGGATGATGGCGTACTGGACGGCGTAGGCGGCGAGGCCGAAGGCGGCGGAGAGGAGGAGGACGGCGGGGAGAGGGAGGTAGAGGAGGGCGAGGCCGGAGGACCAGCCGAGGGCCTTGCCGAGGTCGGAGGCGGTGGCGAGGTAGTTGAGCGCCTCCTGCGACACCCCCAGCGACGCCTTTAGCGCCGACGAGTAGGCCGAGAAGTCGAAGTTTGTCCCCGTCACCGCCTGTATCCACACCGTCGCCACCAGCACCGCCCACCGCCGCCATCCTCCTACTGCATCAACAGCAGGAGGCCTCCTCCGCCCTTGCTCCATCGTCGACGACGACCGCTCCATCTCCTACCTAGCTTAGCTTTGCCTCCTCTTGTCCATCTTCTATATATAACCTATCCGCCCTGGCCCGCCAACCTGTCCATCCATTCTCTCTGCATCTATCCAAGCCAACACGCATGTCTCACTCACTCTTTTTCCTATTTTAATTTACCAGCTAGGCTGCCAGATTAAGACTCTGAGTAATTAACCCGTCCGTTCCACGGCTGCAAAAACAATGACTATCCATAGATTTCCTTTTTCCTGCAAGAAGTAATTTGACTTAAAGACAAATCTAAAACACCTATGAAACAAAATGAATATTATTGCATGGTGCGAGTGTGCATATATGATATATATAGGAGCCATTTTTTTAGTGAAATAATATGATAGTCTGCTGGATACAATAGGCTTAATATATATACCGAGTATTCTTTTCAGTAATGTGGATGATATGCATATTGCATATGTAAAGCAAATTCAATATACGGGTTTTCTTGATATGAAAAGATATATCAACTCTATATATAGTATAGAGAGAGTCTTACTCTATGTTTTATGACTGTACTTTCATCTGTGGTGGAACTTGTGCGCATGCCCCCCAGCCCTCACATTATAGATATAAATATATCATTGGCTTTGCATTATCACATCATTATGCTAATATGCATGGCCTCCATAGTGACATCTGCACATAATGGTGAGACTGAGGATGAGAGATGGAGAGAACTTTTAGTTAATATATATACATATATACAGACAAATGTATGCATGTGACAGAAAAACCAAAACCAGAGCTGAAAGAACCCTGCAGCGTACGTAGATGCATATGCATGATCGATCGAGTGCAGCCAGCAGCATGTACAAGGCCACAGGGGAAAACTGTGTGCGAGCATCATATAGCTGGCTCGGCAAGTAATTTGGGCACATCGGATCGATCGATCTGTCGGTCGGTGTGATTGACTAGACATGCATGCATCCTCCTGGATCGGACGAATTGATCCAATGGCAGATACGTTGCAGACACGTACGTGCACCACGGCCCCTGTTTCTCACATGCATGCATTGGATCCTAGCTGTCTCCATCAGCCTAGCTTCCTCCTATATCCAGGATCATAACGGTTACCTTAAAGCAGGTGTTGTCGTCGTTTATACAACAGAATCGCACACTATCGCTACCGTAACATGCATTTAAACATCCAGACTAGCTATTTTCCTATTGTTATCTACATATGTTCCTATTAATTTGTCGTAGGTCCTGCGTGTTCAACTCCTGCCACACTCGCACTTAATTTCTTCTTACTTATTTCTTGCTTATTTGTATTCTTAGTTGTTATGCGTTTTAACATGTTCATATTGGAGGACGCGCCTAGCTAATTCATCTATTTTTTAATTATAAATATTCTTGTGAGATGTTTATTTTAACTTATAGATATTTTCCTTCTTAAAAATCTATATAAAGATTTTTCTCATATCATCATAAGTAGGGGTTACCTTATGAGTGATCCAAATTGTATATCTTGTAGATATAACAACTATATACAATTTCATTTCAAATACAATCATATATAGTTGTACTAATATTAGCTTTTCAAAGATGATTATCCTAGTTCTTTATCCTTAAAAAGCTAAAAAAATATAATTGCACAATTAATTTCGCACATCAGGCCGGGGACTCAGTTTATTGAGAACATTAGTTAAGGGAAAACAGCTACTGTATGCATTGACCTGTTATGCTTTGCAGCAAATATATGCACATGGTTTTCATTCCGAGTCTAGGTACAACACGCAAATACAAGCAAGGAAAAAAGGATAGCCAGTCCTCTATGTGATCACACATGGATATCTTTTTTAAGGCATAAGCACACATCAACATTTGCTAGCAGCAGTTCTCTTTTTTTTTAGGTAACACTATTTTGGTTTTCAGAAATGGTAATTAAACAAATCTGTCAAAAATAGAGATAATTAAATACCACTTTCCTGTGTGACCATGTTCTGTGTTAGCACTCAGCCAAAACATGCACTGTGATGTAGCTGGTATCCCAGCAAATTCTGTCCAGTGGCTTTCTTTATAAAAGCCGAGTCCCTGACGACCTATTTTCTAAAAAAAAAAGTCACTTTTCTTGGGAGACATTCAACAATGACAAATTAAAAACCAAATCAGTTCACTAGCTAACACATGGTAATTATGAGTTTGTTTGGTTTATTGCCTAAATCAATTTTATCAAAATTTGACAATATAAAAATTTAATTTGGTATAGTTCTATCCATGATACTTACCATTGAACACCTCATATTAAAGGAAAAATCAAACGTGTCATTGCTCCTCGGTCTCCTCTTTCCCTTTCCTCATTTCTCGTGCCCTTAAGGAGGGTTGGCCATAGTAGAAGAGGTGCCCTTGGTCACAATGAGGACAGTATCGGAGAAGGGTCCATGGCTGGCAACCTTAAGAGGAGCATTGGCTAGAAGATTCGGTGCTAGAAGTCGAAGTAGTGTTGGCAGATCTTGTGCCAAATAAGCTCTAGTGAAGTGGTGGTTGGTGCCATGAGTAAAGTAGCCAAAGAAAAGGAGGGAGGAGGTGAGATGGCTTTAGATAGGAGGCTGCCACTTTGGGAGGAGTTGAGGTGAAGATGCATGAAATGGTGAAGGTGAGGTTAGCATTGAAGCTCGCCGAACTTATTGAGTGGCAAAATTCATAGTGCCATCATGGGTGACAAGGGCATCATAGAGGATGTTGCACACAATGTTTTCGTTATATTGCAACTAGTTTGTTTGAATGTTGCACAATATTTTCTTAAAATTGCAATTAGTTTTTTCTGAATGTAGCATACGTTGGTTCCTTTGTTGCAATCTATGTTCATAAATGTTACATATGTTAAAAACATTTTTTACCAAGTGATAAAATATTTCTTGACCAAGTGATGATACATCATCCACAGTTTTGGCATGGATCGGCCGCTCGATTCGTAATCATGTCCTAGTTTTATGAGTGGAAGATTCTTTTTTAGATGATATTTCTATTTTTAGAGATTGGTAAATCTATGGTGTTGAGAATAGAGTTCGTTATCCCACCAAAATTTAATAATGTCAAATTTTGATGGGATTTATTTTCATAATAAATCAAATAGGCTTTGTCTAATACATAAATTAGGGTTCAACGACCTTCAAATGGACTTATAGAATAGTTTAAAAACTAAAATTGAACTTTACCTTAAATTAGGCCTTATTGGCTAGGAAATGGACACTTTGTTTGCCTTAGAATACTGTTGGTAGGCTTGGCCCATTAGAGTCTTGTCCCTAGCTAATCTTTGTCATATTTGAATGAATTGCTTCATATCAATAATCTAGCCAGTGTTCACTTTGATTTCATAAGTTGATTATACTCATTTAGTATTGTTCTTACTTATTTTGTACTGCATTGCATGGAACAAAATTTTAAAAAATTTTGAGGACTTTTGTTCTACTTTGTTAGCGTCACATTCAGTGTCGTGGGATGGTCTTTATAAAATTGGATCCCTATGTGTATTGCCTCTCTATTGCTTGTCATTAATGTTCTTCCTTTTCTCTTTATTAATAGCTACATGTCCATATGCACACAGTTTTTTGTTATATTGCAATTGGTTTGTTTGAATGTTACACAATATTTTCTTGATATAGCACTCAGTTTTTCTGGATGTAGCATACGTTGGTTCCTTTTTTGCGGTCTATGTGTTCTTAAATGTTGCGTCTATTTAATTTTTTTTATCCAGCAATAAAATATTTCTTGACCAACTGATGATACATCACCCAACTTTTTTGGCATGGATCAGTCGTCCGATTTGTAATCATGTCAGATTTTTTTTAGATGATGTTTCCATTTCTAGAGATCGGTAAATTTATCGTTTTAAGAATAGAGTTTATTATCCCACTAAAATTTAGTAATGTCATTTGTTTTCATAACAAATCAAACATGCCCTATGTCTAGTGCACAAAGTAGGGTCCAACGACCTTAAAATAGACTTACAGAATAATTTTATAACTAAAATTGACTTATAGAATAATTTCATAACTAAAATTAAACTTTAACTTAAATTGGGCCACATTGGCCGAGGAAATGACCGCTTTTGTTGCCTTGGAATTTGGTTGCTGGGTTTGGCCCATTAGAGTCTTATCCCCAGTTAATATTCTTCATAGTTGAATGAATTGCTTCATATCAATAATTTGGTAAATGTTTCCTTTGATTCTATAAGTTGATTCTACTCATTTAGTATTGTTCTTACTTAAAAATAAATACTGCATTGCACCAAACAAAAATTTAAAATATTTGGATGACTTTTGTTCTACTTTGTTAGCGTCACATTGTGTTGTAGGATGGTTTTTACAGATTTGGATACCTATGTATAGCTTTCCTACTGTGTGTCATTAATGTTCTATCTTTTCTCTTTACTAGTAGCTAAATGTCCATATGCTCGCAACAGGTAAGAATTAATGAATCATCCATATCCTTATATCAGTGATTGTTGCATCAAACATGTTCTGTGCTTTACTTTTTTTATGGGCACTTGATTGTGATTACACATTTTAATGGTGAAATTAACTCGTATATTATAAATATACACAACAATTCAAACACATTAGACATTTCCATGCTGAATTGTTATTTTAGAAAAACCAAACGGAAATAAATTAACATATGAAAGGCTATTTTGCAATATTAAATAATTCAGAGGACAGTTCATTAAAAAAATGTGGTAGTAGGCGGTAGATTCACCACCACAGCACTGTTTACATTCTTTTCAAAGGGCTATTGACATGTAAAAATGTGTAGAAGTTGATGGGGGCCATGTCCTATGCATTCTAACCTAGCTAGCCACCCACAAATTGAAGGAAGAAGAAATCTTTTGTTAAAGAACACATTACACGCATTAACATATTATGTGCACATAATTTCATTTGTGCATGAGGTATGCATACAAGAACTCGTTCCAGACATCAGGAACTCCAGGGAGGCACCAATGCGTGCAATCTGCGTAGATGCTCGGATTTGCAATCTGCTCTTTTGTCAGAGGAACGTACTGTCTCCTGAATATCGTGGGATGGGCGTCCTTTCGGTAGTCAGAAAGCTGCGTGATGTTCAGTATCTGAACATGTATGCCTTTCGTCTCCAGTGTTCCAAAGATCTGCTTCGCCTTGTCCATCATGCTGTAATCTGTGGCACTCTTGTACCCTTCTATCTGAATTGGTTCTGTTTCGTTTAGACACTTGTTGTTGTCATCTCCTCCCCAGTTGCTAGCCCTGGTAAGCATCCATTTTAGTTGCAGCATTTTCTTGTCAGCGTGCACTTGATTGTTATTTTCATTGTATTTTTAATCATGAACAAGGGTTGAAACTTGAGCAGAGCTGATGAATTTGTTGGTTTTCAGGAAAAAAAAACATTTTGCCGTTGAGGAATGATGCGAGAGCTGTCATCTCACCAGGAATGAGCAGGTGATGAGCCTGCAAAGAAGATTCTAGTCTTGTTCTTGTTGATATTCGTCCCCAGCCATTCGGTTAGTTTCTTAAGAGCTATCTCAAAACCGTCAACCATTTCCACCTCGTCTAACTTTGCATCTCCATCCTCAAATGAGCCATACCTGAATTATTGTGCATGGAAAATAATAACTTACTGACCATACCTCATTGCATTGGAAGGGAAAAGGTTAACTTTTTTTCTGACCGGTAAAGTAAGAACTAATAAAAGTACTTACATGACTTTCATCATCATACCATCCTTCTGCTTCCTCCACCAAAGGTAAGAGTTGAAGACAATGAAGTCAGCATCCTTCCAGACATTGGCGTGTTTCTCAATCCTGTCTGCCCTTATGATCCGATACTCCACTCGGTGAATGATGGGGTTGTCGCTGTTTGACTCCAGTAGCAGCGGCGACCAGTAGAAATCTATCGTAGCATTGTAGTCCTGAAGCAAACAGAAAATGTTCAGATCAGAGAACACAAACAAATAGAAAATGTTCAGATCAGAAAACAGTGTTTCTAATTTCTGAATGCAGAAGCTTGTTGGGGTGAAGAGATGTGTGAGACGTACGAATGCCTTGAAGGAAATGAGGGAGCCGTTGTAGACGCGCATCTTGCGGCCATCAGGGATGGAGGCCTCCACCATGCACACCATCGACACCCATTGGTTCCTGTTTACTGAATCCCCCACGAACACCAGTCTCTTGTTCCTCAGTTTTTCAAGAAGCTTTGTGGCATTGAATCTGTTTCAACAGGTAAAGATTGCGACACCATATCAGAAAAAGAAAAGAATTTTTGATACTCAACAAGTAAGCATTGGTGATTGGTTCTCTCATAACTGATCTTTCGCTAACCATATTATCCGCTATCTAAAAAAATAACTGAACTTTTGCTGTCCGATAGTTTAGTCCTCAAAACTAACGGTTTTTCAAAAAAAAAACTCAAATCTAACCAATTTTTTCCTGTCTGTTTTCCGGTGTGTTTTCTGGTTGGCCTCTGGGAAATTGGAGAAATTCAGCAATCTGAAAATGTAGAAGTTGTTTTTTTTTCTGCAGGAATAGATGAAGAGAACATTTCCCTGCTTTCACAGAACTAAACTTTTTTGTTGTCATGAGTAGCTCAAGTTCGAAGTTTGGTAAGAAACACTGAGACAGCTCGCAGTAGTACCGCAGTTTCAGATTTGCAGCAGCATCAAAATAGAATTGATCTGGAATTACTACGGAAAGCTTTACAATGGAGATGAGTTAGCAAGCGTATGTATGTACCTTGGAAGGTTGCATCCGTGAGGCTGCCATCTCCAGTGCTGGTACATGGTATCATTCCTGCCATACTTGTCGCAGGCCACCTCGTCGAAGATGAAGGAGCACTTCAAGCCGGAGTAGAGTGGCCGGGAGGAGTTGTCGTACACCCACCGCCCCAACGACCAGTTGCACTCCTCCTCGACGTCCTTCGCCGCGTCCAGGAGCTCAGATGTCCACTGCACCTGCGCCTCCTGGCCCTGGCTCCTCAGCGACGACTCATCTACTACTACTGATTTCTGCTCACCCACTGCCGCCGGATGCTGCTTCAGCTGGACTTCTTGGTGCTGGTGTTGTTCGACTGCGAGCTGTGCCTGAGCTTGCTGGCCTCGGTCGGAGAGGAGGGAGACGGTGCTGACGACGATGAAGAAGGCGACGAGGGAGCTCAGGATGCTCCTCAGCCCCATTGGAGACTGCAGCACCGTCATCTTGTTGCTGGCCGCCTGCTGCCTGTGGCTGCCGGCCTCACCTGCTGGTGGCTGCTTCATAATTCTCTCCTCCTTAGCTGCGCTTCTCTTGTGAACCTCTCTCAGCTGGGAGAAGAGAGCACTCCACATGGGTATTGGCTTTGGCTAGCTATAGCTAAATGGCCCTGACCCCTGCAGGCTGCAGACTGTGAGTACCTCTCAAGCAACACTGACCATTGGGCTAACCTCCAAGGAAGGAGCTTAAATGGGTAGAATTGAATTGAAATGGTTGTGTGTTTGGAATGTGATGGTGCAACTTATTCGTCTGAAACCTTCATCGTCTCACCACCACATGCATCCACTCCCATCATTCATAGCAAAGCATGAGCAGGTTGGCCTTTTTAGTACTGAAACTGAAAGGACTCTCTGAATGTTGGTCCCTGTTACATGCACTGTGCCCTGATTTTGCGAATTCATCTACAGGAGACCCCCCTTTTGCTGCTTAATTATGTTGTTCATACTGTGGCTCGTTTAGTTAACAAAAAGCAGACAGAGAAAAATAAAAGGTGATAGAAGGTAACTAGAGTTCTGGTGTCTGCTGACCGACACCTCTCTATCTATAAGTCCACCACAATATCACACCGAACATGTACCAAAAAAATTATTCCGTGTATCAGTTGTAAAAATGATGAGACTCGCAACTTAAGCCACAAAAAGTTGATGGTGAGCATTCAGAAAAGAAATATTTTCCTTATCAAACATACACTAACTATATAAGGTAATCTTTATCCACTAAGCAAAGATATCATACTTATTTTACGTGTGCACATTCTTAGCTACTTTCGGAACATCTGAGTCAGCGATGCTAATGTATATTTTCTGGTCCCAACATCGACGTGTGTACACAAGTGCATGCAATGGCCCCTGATCTTTCTGAACAACTACAACTGATGTCGGCGTGTCTTTCTCTCTTGTAAGACTGGTTTCTGAATAATAAGGTTGTGAATTTTGATTGCAAATATGTAGCATAAGATGAATGATATATATAGTCCACCAGCCAGCGTGCACCTGGATTTACTTTGAAACGAACAATCCATAATGGTCCACACCGTCTTTTATTCGCCTTCAAATCTTTCTTTTCTGGCAGAAGTACGGCCAGATCAATAATGGAGTGGATAGGACATTTTAATTCTTAAATGGCACACGATAAATCAAAAGATTCTGGCATCAATTTGGTTTGGTGGTGGATATTCAAATTTGCCCCTACTCAGTGTCAAATAGTAGACTCATTTTGCATTCTCTTCTTTCCGCACAGCATGAAATGAGTGACTCCAAATACCAAAATATAAAAGGGTTAGGTGAAAAATTCTGTGGTGAGATTTGCTTTGTTTGGTATCCTGTCCTAATATATAAGTGCGGTCTAATAGGAATGCTTGGCTGCTGAAAACTTGAGAGAATACAAATTCATGCACAGTACAGCCATGATGCCAATCGGATAGCCTGTTGCCGTTTTCTTTATTAAAAAAAACTGTTTATGACAGGTATATGATGTACACCAGCTGCACGCTTTGAGCAAAAACTGATGAACATCTCTGCAAGTGTGGAGAATGGTACAATTATTACTGCTTGGTAGTACATCAGCTGGGCGGTGAGCTAGCGAGCCTTAGAAGGTTAGTAATAAGATGCAGCTCGATGTTTGTACCTAATGCTGCTAGCTCCACAAGAATCAAATGAATATGGATTGCTTCCTGCTCAAGTCCAATTAGAGGGCATTTCAACATGGGATGTCTGCAGGCCCCTGTGTTCTTGCCATGTAAGTAGTGGTACATATTCCTTTCTGTGCTAGCTGCGAAGGCACGCGTTAGTTGCAAACGACTTTGCATTATTAAATATGATGCTAGCTTATTAGCTACTAACGAATGGTAATGCATTGAGCACGTACTGTCAGCATAAAATAGTAATGAAGTTTGATTGATTGATTTGGAAACATTAGCTACCAAAATGAGTAACCTACTGATCATATATATGAAATTAAGATTATTATAGCCATTTTAATTGCCAACAGAGCTCTGTCTATTTTCTCGATCTGTCCCACTGCTACGATCGACCTCTGCATCCTACTCGATCGATCCATGTACGTACGATGATTCCCCAGTCCATGCAGTTGTTAGCGTTGGCCGCGGCCCTGATCTCGACAGCTTTCTGTCGATGCCTTTGTAACCCTTTGTAAACTTAATTTTCTCCCGTAATCTTAATTAGATTTGGATGGCCTCCTCTTCGGTCATCCCGGCTAAAGAAACATGTATATATAAGTCTAATTCACTACAAATATATATATATATATATAGTCGTATTTGTTGACATAATTTGGCTGAGCGAGATTTTGATCAGGGGCATCATGAACAGACAATACACGCAATCTGCTGCACCGCTGATATCAGTGTTCCAGTTAGATATTGGCTGATAGGATTTATCGGCTGGACGATCGAGCAACATCGATCAATTTGTTCACAGTTAGTTAAACCAACAAATTAATTAACCTGCCAGCCTGGTGCACAAGACAACACTCTAATCGATCACACTCTCTGCTAGCTAGCTGTTGATTGGTACGGCCGGTAGCTCAACAAGTCTTCAGAGTAACGATGACCACACAAATTAGAGGGCCTACGCCTCCATGGCAGCATCTGCATGCACCTAACCTACCTCTGCGTCTCAATGGGCCATGCTGTCTAGCCCCTTCCTATCTCCATCAACTAAGGGCTCCTTGAATTAAAGAAAAAAACAAAGAAATAATACAGAATTTAGATTCCTTTGGATTGACTTACTGTAGCGCCATTTAGATTGTAGAAAACCGAAGGAAAATCGCAAGACAACTTACTTTGCTACCTATTTCGGAGGAAAACAACAATCCACTCTAAGCTTTCTTTTTCATTTCATTTACGTAGATCTGAGACTATTGAGGAGCTAAGGACTCCTTTAAAACAAAAGAAAAATAAATAAATTTTGAAGTACTTAAATTTTATACAAAAATTTTCTATGATGTCCTTTGTAACAAAGGATTAGGTCTTTAAAATTTATTTGAAATTCCTATGGAATGGCATGTTTCATACAAATTTTGAAAAATTCCAAGCATAAGCTCCAACCTCTTGAAATTTTTTCTTCGTGTTTATCTCATCTAAACAGTTTTATGTGGTTTTCATTCCTTATTATTCAAGTTGTGATGACATTCAAATTTGGAATTTTTAAATTTCTATGTTTTAAATCTATGTTTTTTTCTATTTCTATGTTTTTAAAATATTATGTTCCAAAGGAGCTCTAAACGTGATAAGGTCAGAAAGAAGAACCAGAGCACGGAGACAACGATGCTGTTTATGCACTAATACATTGTCTTTTCATATGATGGATATAACTTCTAGCTTAAAATTTATGTATTTTTCTTTTTTTTACTCCATCCAAACAACAATTCCTATAAATTTCCTGTATTTTTTCATTCCTCTGTTTTACACACACATTACTATTATATTTGTGTATTTTTTTCTATTCATTTTCAATTCTGTGTTCCAAAGAAAGCAGTCCTAACTCACCAAACCTTTTCCTTCTCTCACACAGTTACACACACAATTCACTAATGAAAATGAAATCCTCTTTCCCTTTGTTAAGGATAAAAACGAACAATGACAATCCTTCTATTTTTATGTTATCCTAAATAGCGTTTTTTGACGTGACAAATGGTCATTGGCTGTCACTAACGGACCCCTTACCGCTTTGCTGCATAGCAATTTTTCTATGGCTATGGGACTACCTGTTTTTGCAGGCAACCTTATTGCCACCCTTCACCGATACGCTTTTTCGTTAGTCAACGGCTATCTGTCAAGTGTCTGCTTCCAGCCAAGAGAGAGGTAAGGGGAGAATTTATGTATGCGGCCCCTTGCTATCTTCCAGGTGAGCATTTTTTGGATGGCCGGGTGTAGAACCCTCTCCCAACCGCTCAAAAATGTATAAAAATACGTAAAATTTTATCCTAAAATACAAATATTTCTAAAGTAAGAAGGATGTTTATAGCAATAAAATATCTAAAATACTTTTCATCTTCATATCCCATGACAAATTAATAAAGAACAATTTAGTATTTTTACCTCCTAATTAAAAAAACTCTAAGTTTATATTTTGGAGACAGAGAAAGTAGCTTCTAAGAACGCCATGTCTATTGTCCTTCAAAAATTGATGGACATCAATGACAAGGCTAGGACACTGATAATTCTAAGGATTAGCATATATTTACAACAATGTAAGGAAGTTAATCCTGAAAAATTAAAACTGCATTAGTTGGGAATAGTAAGATCTCAATTCTGCTGGGTTGAAATTAAGAAGAGTTATCGCATGCAGCTTCTGGGCTACATGAATGCTCGGCCCATGTCGATTTGTGAATGCATGCTTGCATTCGTACTGTCTTTATTTCATTGATTCTTTGGGTCAATCAAGACAGCATGTATAATAATATTGCTTTCGTACTAAAATAAAATATAAGTCACCCATAATTTTAAAAAGTTAATATTTATAACTTTTAACTAATAAGTATATTTAGTGTTATGCATATCATACCATTAGATTTATATTTAAAAATAGTTTCATATGATATTAATATCATAACTGTTAATAATATATTATAAAAAATTAAATATCGAAAAAAATATGCACTCCTTTATAATTTGAGACGGAAACGGAAGAAGTATGTCATATCAAATATTGACAAATCAATGATTGATGTTGGAATAGACGAAACAATTGGTTGGCCGGTCATATACATGCACCCCTATCAGCGGCTACTCCTCCCATTCTTTTTTTACTTGCTCCGTCACTCGATAATTACTCACTTTGTTTTTAAACTATTCTATTTTATATCGGTTTCTGCTAACACTTTTTTTAATGTTTTGGATAAAATATCAAATAAATTTATTTTTAAATTTATAATAATTAAAATTTAATTAATCATACATATATCGTTTTATGTGCCTATACTTAATTACCATTTGTCGTGTTCTAATACTGGATGTGATACAAACTAGTATCACGAATCTGAATAGACTCATGTTAAAATTTGTAGTACTAGATTTTAAGACAGATTAAATATCTAGATTTAGTATAGATTGAGATTTGAAAAGAAAAGAAAATAACATCCCAAGGTGGAAGGGTCGTTAGGGGTAGAATTAAAAGAAATTTGAATTGATAGTGGTTAATTGGACAAATAGTAGTATTATAGAGTGACATGTTTTGTAGGACAAATTTTAAAACCTAAAAGGCAACTATTTTTAGGACAGGAGTATTAAACATTGCCAAGCTCTCTAAAAAGCACCTTTCACCACTATATTTTTCTACTAAAGTATTTATAAAGCTTATTCAAAACATAATGACTAGTATTTTTTCAATTTATCATGACGAGCTATTAATATCCCTTTTACATGGGCAGTAACGGTAATATAATGGTATAATCGTATATACATGACTCTACCGCTAGGCCACATGCCTACATGTGTGTAGCGGTGGGTGAGCACTTGGATACAGTGTTCATGGTACAGAAATATGGGGGTTACAAGTGAATCCTTTGTTTGTCCTAGATTGAGACTAGAGCGCCTTAATAATATCGTAACCATGCCAATCACGGGCAAGTTTATAAAAACAAACTAGTAAAAGGACTTCAACTCCATAAATCATTACTAAGAAAACCATTAAATTAAGCACTAGTCGGAAATTATTCTTTTCTGAAGAAAGTGACGACCTTGGTTTGTTTTGCGTTGGCCCCTTGATGACACAAGGCAACCGACTCTTGTTTTGTAAGATCATCCAAATCATATTCTGATGCATAGGTATTTGACAACTTTCGACAGGGAAAATTAGTATTAGTATTAGTGATGTCCACAGATAAGGATCGAGCTGCCGTTGTCCGATACGATATATACTTAGCTCAGAAAGGACACATGTCCTGTGTAGAGAAGTTAGGAATCTAGCAGGTGAGATCAGGTATTCCAATATCATTAGCTCTAGTGCTACTTAATTGAGTTTGGGGTGGTTTGAGATGCTTGCTCGAAGGTGTACATACCATCTGGATCCTACTGTACTCAGTGACGGAGGACAGACTAAAAAGTGAAGATTATAATAATGATTGTTAGTCTAATAATATCAAGTTTCCCGATTGCTAAAACATGATTAAAAAGGAGTTAGGAGGGAGAAACAAATTGCTTAGCACATAGCACACTAGAAACTAGCTAGCATAAGTTGGTGAAGAAAAAAAATACGAGGAGTAAAGACTGAATTTTTTTTCATTAGATAGATAACTCATCATATCTAGAAAAAAGCGGCAGTGATATTTGTTAGGAGATTAATTACACGGAAGAGAAAGAGAGAGAGAGAGAGAGAGAGGTGTTTCAATGTCTCACGTAGCGAGTGCCAGACCTTGCCACTTGCCACCATGGTCCTCCGCCACTGACAGTACTGCAGACCATGTGAAGCCAAATTAATGCGTCTCACATCACTGATCCTTAATTAGCAAACAACCGGTATCTCTGAAAGCAAAAGGCATGTGTGAACTCTGGAAATTTGTGATGCATGCACGGGAGCCGAATGGAAGGTTCATGAATCGAATTCAGAAAGCAAATCATTTTCGTTCTAGCTAATGTTTGATCAGAAATGGAGAATTGAGGTAGGCTAATGCGACCACATTTTTCTTCTTTATTTTCCCATGCTTTTGGAATTACAGAGAAGAGAAGACAAGGAGAAATGGATGCGCTGACATATAATACATGGAAGCACAAAGATTTTGCAGAAAGCATTATCATGTCCACATGGACTCTTTCTTGAGGCATGGCTCCTGCAACATCAGCTGGTGAAGAGCATTCTGCACAAGAAAGTGGTGATGCCCATCTTGATGTTGCTGCTGTTGCAGCTGGAGTTGCAGCGCAGCGGTCTCGGCGTGGGCGAGGGCGAGTTGCATCTGGAGCTGGGAGACTTGGTGCTGGAGGAAGGAGATGGCGGCGACGCAGCCGTAGACGGGGTCCCTGACGCGAGCGTTGGCCTCGTAGACGAGGCTGCTCACGGCGTCGGCCCTCTGCGGCGGCGGCACCTCCTGCAGCATCTTGCTGACGTTGCTGGCGCCGAACACCCGGTGCACCATCGCGAACCTCTGCGCCTCCTCCGCCGGGAAGTAGGGCGCGAACACGCACTCCGACGTGCACCGCCGCCGCAGCAGCTTGCACGACGCGCACGGTGTCCCGCTCCCGGCCATGCCTTGCCTCTACTGTGCTACACTGCAAACAGAGCAGCAGGAGTTGAAGAAGGCCATGTTTCGGAGGAGCAGAGCTTCTTCTTTTATAGCTCCACAAGAACAACTTCACCTGGTCCCTTAACTAGCTAGTCACGACAAACATAATACTAAACAACTAAGCTAAGTAGGAGTATTAAGTACAGTGATTCTTCATAACATGCTAATGATGAAGTAATGTCCTGCTGGATGCATGTACATATGTATATATGTCTAGCTCAACTCACAAAGGGTCGCCATGAGCTACCAAAAGTCTACATCGATCACTTCAAAGTTCAAAGCAGCCTCAAATTAACAGTCTAACACCATCCAAAACCACTTGTTCTTGTTTCACTAATCTACCAACCACATGCACCGTTAACATTCCTTCCGGCAATCGAGTTGGAACGTAACTAGCTACGACTACGACAGCTGGTAATCAAGTTCGTTGAAACGTATACGCACTAGTACATCTCGTGTAAATAAATGTGGACTCCACTGCATTTTGTTGGACCTTTGGTATACTGGACTGTTACTGTACTACGCACGTTCTCAGAGTTGACCTTGAGATGTAACACTTGCATGCTAACTTCTTGTTTAATTACTAGATCAGTATGCATCATAATCCACCTGAAGAAGTCTTATATAGATAGCACAGACCACCAATATCAGCAGTAACATTGATTCTAATGCTTCTTCTAGGCTCCAGCAACTAGACATAAGCAACTTTAATTTGGACACCTCACCTCATCTCTCCCAGTCATCAATCTCTTTTTATATATGTCGATCACAACATAGTAGCTAGAAATGAGAACATTCGTAAATCAAGCATATAGATTAATTAAAACATAAGAAAACAACAGGTAGTACTCCTATCGTCCTATTTGGCTATTTGTTTAAGCCATGCATGCATGTTAGTAGGCAACGCCAGGAGAAGAGATGACACGCATGCACGCCGGGAGAGGCTGGACACCAAAGACGAGATTAGGACTTTGTCGCGGATCGCTGCAGTTCACAACATTCATCAAACTGAGGATGTCTTAAGATGAGCATCATTCATGCACACAGTAGGTTGCGGCCAGAGACAAAAGTTGCCGACAATGTTTTACCACTAAGCAAGTCCAAGAAAGTATAAACCCGTTGTCAACACTTGCATTTCCCAAAGTCAAAATAAACGTACCCTTCACATGCAAGTTCACTACACTAACTGGGTGATCACCCACATGACAGACTAGGCTCTCGTTTATATCTTGTGTGCCTATGCATCTATCAGGGCTATTTTCCAAACTTCTACTAAGACCAGTATTTTCCTTTTTGCTCAATTCCCAGCGTACTGCATCTGCAACAGACATTTTCTATCTTCGACACGACGACTTGTTCCCATGAAGACACTTGCTATTGGATAGGGATCCAAGACACTATCTTCTGGACCACTAATTAATATTAGCTACATGTTCTCTGAACTGTAGTTAAGATCTAGTCATACATCCTCATGTGCTCTAGGATCAGGCTTCAGTCTTCATCTATCCATCTATGTCACTGCCAGTGCCACAGAGCAAAGGCCTGACATTTCAAGCTATACATGCTTATTTCTCAATACCAACCTTTTAGATTTTTCATGTGCTTCCGATATTTTTCCTTACTGTTTTACTACTAAATATAAATGTTCCGATTCTTCAATGAAACTTAGCTAATTGCATGCCTTATGATATCATTTCGTGCCGTGCATAATAAACCTTTCCAAGAATGAACATCACGAAGTTCTTCAATACATCATCTCCAAAGAAAAAACAATACTTCAAGGAGTCAGCACTGGATTTTAATCCATATGATCCTAATGGAGATGTGTCAAGCATAGCAAAATTGTAGCATATTGCTTAGTGCATCACAGGTCACATATATTCAGGGAGTATGGAAAACAGCAGCTTACTTTCCCAGTGAAACAGAAGGAGAAGAGGCAAGTGATACGCTCATTGTCTCTTTCTCGGAATCCCAAATACCCATCCACTACATCCGAATCAAAATTTCCAACGACAACAACATCAGAACATCTCAAACATAAATAAAATAAAAAACCATATCATATCAAATACAAAAATAATTATTTTTTATATACTCTTATTAAAAACAAAACTTTACAAATATTATAATATTCACCTACTCTCCTAATATTATTATTACGTTTTAGTATTTTTAATGTACTTAAATATCACTCAAGGTCCTATAGTATATATTAAAACCAACTCGATGTTGGATAAACTTTCTTTAACTAGTACTATTTTTTAATTTATCATGTATATGACCTAATTCATTCTTATATATCCACATATTCAACGCAACATATACATCTTCACAGCATATAGCTATTAAATATATTATTTTTTATAGGCTAATATTATATACTATATAACATCACATATCTAAATAACGTTCTATAAAACTTGCATTTTAGATTTTAGGTTATCTTTTTATTACAGAGAATGTTTGATGCTTTTTACTTTTTCATTCACCCTATTTTAATTTTATGATTCTATGGTTAAAATCTTTATCAATATCTCCATCACTTTATAGTATTTATCTTGAATAGCGAAATATATCTTTTTTTATACTACTTGACTTTTAAACTATCATTTCTCATCTCATATATAGTAGTACTGAACTCACATCTCATATATTTAGTTTTAATTCTGCTGAGTTTAAAATCTTATAACTCTAGAGTCTCTTGTCACAACTTTAATTTCCTATTTACTCTCACTCGACTTTCATTAACTAGCACTATATCATCAACGAAAAGCATACACCAAAACATATTCTCTTAAATGTCTTTTGTAACCTCATTCATAATCATGTCAAAAAGATAAGGGCTCAAATCCAACATTTGATGCAATTTAATTTTAATTGGAAAATCATATCTGTCCCGTTACTTTTTTATAACCCTAGTCACAATATTGATATACATATTCTTAATAAGGGCAACAAATTTTGTTGAAACTTTATGCTTGTCTAAAACTCATCACATAATATTTTTTGAAATTTTGTTGTAAGCCTTCTCTAAGTCAATGAAAACTATAAGTAGTACCTCTTTTGCTCCATAAACTACTCTATAATTTACCTTATTAAAAAATTATTTCTATAGTTGACCTTTTGGATATGAAACTAAATTGGTTTATAGAGATTAATGTTATTCCTCTCAAACGATACTTGATAACTCTATCATAACTTCATAGTTTGGGTCATCAACTTATTTTCCTAATAATTAGTACAATTTTGAGTATCTCTCTTATTCTTGTAGACCGGTAATAATATACTTCTTCACCCTTTAGGTATCTTATTCGACCAAAAAATATGGTTGAACAATTTAGTCAGCCATGCTATAACTAAACTTCTAAGGCATTTTTACATCTTGATTAGGATACTATCATGGTTCATCGTCTTACCCCTTCATCTTTTTCAATGTCTCTCTAATCTCAGATTTTTGGATCATCCACATAATGCGCATGTTAGTATCATCAAAAGAGTCATTAAACTAAAAGTTTATTTTCTCATTATTACCATTAAATAAATTGTCAAAATATTTAATATCACCATTGTTCATTAAGAACTGCTCTCTCATCCTTAATAATATGGTTGAGATCTTTTGTCTTTCTTTCACGGACCCTAACTATTCTATATATGTCCTTCTATCCTTTCTTCGTATTCAATTGTTAGTAAAGATCCTTGTAAGCATACCCCTTTGCCCCACTCACAACTTGTAAAGATTTTTTCGCTACCTTATAGTTATCTATGTTGTCTACACTCCTATAAATGGTATAAGAGATTATAGCATTCTTTCTTCTTCTAATAGCCCTTTCGACTTTCTCATTCTATCACCCAAGTATGTCTAAGTTCACATCTACTCCTTTTGGTTACTCCAAACACCCCAAAAAACACGTTTCAAATGTATGTTGTCAATTTTTTTTCATATATTGTTTGTGTCATCTTCTTTATTTAAAGAGTTATCTTTGATAATTCTTTCCTTTAATACAGCGGACATATCTCTTTTTAATTTCTACCACTTTGTTCTTATAATTTTAGCTTATTTATCGCTATAAGCACGCATCTGAAATCGAAAGTTAGATACCAAAAACTTATATTAAGAAATAGCACACTCTCTTAATATTATCTTATAATCAAAATATACACATTTGTCTTCTCTTCTTATACTCTTATTATATATTGCATAAAAATTTTCACCTAATTGAATGAATAAACAAAGCAAACCCATAATGTTAAAGTATATTAAGTACATAGCCGCATGGGACAAATCAAAACGCATAGTAGTAAATTAGAATGAAATGTAATTAATAATGAAATCAACAATCTTTTATAGTGAATAAGAAAAAGGAATTCCTATGCACTAATGTAATGCAGTATAACTATGTAAGTAGATACAAGTATCATGTTTCAATATAACTGAATTATAATTAAACTTCTATGCTAAAGTGAGGCGTGCTATTCTACTCAGTGCTTTTATTGTCCGTAAACCAATGCTCTGAAAGTAAGCAAGAAAGCAAGATGTTTTAGTGTTATTTTAAAGGCGTGAGAACTTGGGCCTAGCTTGGTCAGAGGTATAATATTAATTAAACTAATTGAAAGTACTCCACGAAAGTGAAAAAGGGTAAGATGAGTTTTACATGGCACAACACATGTATGATGATGATTCTTACCAAAGAAAATGAGAACAAGTCAAAAGTGCACATGCTACTAAGTACCGACACAACACTCACATATAAATTCTATATAACCTACATCACTATCTTACAAGAGGAAGTTCAAAGCGGTCCTGTTATGTTCCAATGATAAGGAGACACACATATATGGCAATATGGATGTATTTAAAAAAACGAGTGGATAGCAGGATGGAAATATGTTGAGCCATAAAGAGGTAGTCAGAAAAGAAATCAAAAGAGAATGATAAAATCTATACTGGACATATGTGCAGCAGCAAATGCTCAACTAGTTACTAAAATACTAAATTGAGAAGTGCTCACTAAACAAATGAGTAAACCCAAGGCATGAGATTCACCTTTTATTACATTGACAATAGATTGTATGAAAGATCATATCACTCTTATTAGCTTGCATTATGTCACACCAATATTGCTTCAAACATCTTACAAATTACTCTCTCGGCTGCAATGTAATTTCTGTATATTCCTTATTTTGATATCTAGCCTAAATATTGAACATCCTCATAGCTTTGTTTTCCCAAGTGTAAATTACACTTTTCATCAACCCCTAAAGCTTTTCTTTTCATGTATTCAGCTAATTGTGTTTGAACTGTCATGGTAAAAGTAGCAGTATTGAAAATTTATTTGAAACAGAAGAAAATAAACTCCAATGTTTAAAAGATCTGATAGAAGATTTAGTGCCCTAACTTGATCTATGTTCAGGGAATGCTATATTAATCGAACAGAATAATGAACACAATACAATAACAAACATAATCATAGCTAATACCCTCAAGTGTCTTATAGAAGATGCTTAACAAAATAATTAACCAAATGTCTAGATGTTCTTTCAATTTAAAAAAAAATAAAGACATAGTTGTACAATCTCTACTTAAATTATGCCAATCCTTTTTCTACATAGAAAGGTCATGATATTCCATTGAAATACTCCACTCTTCACATTTTGTTTACTAGTGAATTTAAAGTAAAATGGTAGTTTCTCAAGACGTAATTTACATTTTCATGCCAATTTCATCACTTAACCGACATAACGAGGTCTTACAGAAGTCTCTAGAGAGACAATAAAGGAGGTAGTTAGAGCACAAGAGTAGCATCTAAACTACTCTTTTAACTAGCCAAAACAATGACATGCAATTTACATTATTTTATGGTATTATAAAACTCACCGAAATACAGTGCAGATAATGACTTGGCCCAGTTTTAGAGTCCCCTTATATCGTTAATCTTGTCTTTCTTAAGAATAGAATTGGTTGAGTCCAAGTATCCAGGCAGCTGGGATCAATATGCATAAGAGCATTTGCAAAAGACTAAAAGGTAAATACATACTTAACTAGTAAGAAACATTTCCTCATGGTATTAAACACTAGAATCAGGGGTTTGCATATAAATAATTTTGAATCATTATGATGCACTCATTCAACAAAATTAATTATAGGCAAATGACTAGATTCACAAATTAGTATGGTTATCACCTAATCATAAGATTCATAACTGCTAAAGGAGACAGAGAAAGCAAAGCTCTGCAGTGTGAGAGTGTTGTTCTATAGAGTGATCAATGTTTATTTGTGTTAAGTTTTTTCGGATGATACTACCATTCTGAACAGCAAGCAAACATTCGTTTTGTTTCGATGCTGACTAATAAAAAGAATTAAGTGGAGGTAACTAAAAACATAGTAACTTGGAAGCAATGTAAAAGCCATTATCAAGAGAGTCCTTTGCAAAAGTTAGCCATTCTTCACTAGATATTTGCAAATCAAGGTTATTAGAGTATTTGGCTTGTCTCAGAAGCATAGCTTCATATCTCATAGCAAGGCAGCTCTAGTGATGGACATTAGCAGAATTAGTAAAGTAGTAGTAGAAAACACACCACTGCTAGTTACTACTGTAGCATAGGCTAAATGCGTCTTTGCATGAGGAGAATGAATGATTATAAGCGCATCATCATGATTGATGGATGTTATGTGCTAGCCATTTTGTGTGAAACATAATGAGAATTGGATTGAAAAATAGCATAATAAACTGAAGCACCTGATGTGCATCGCAAATTCACAATCAAAGCCAATTAGGTATAGATTGCAGATCAAACAAAACTAGGGGATATATGCACATGATTAATGGCCCTCAATCCTTGACAACAGGCATGGAATGGCGTACCTCAACATCCCCGGCAAGGGCGAAGGAGCACGTGAAGAAGTCGGTGATGGAGAACCTTGTACCTAAGTCGAGGACTAAGAATGCCTAGGAGCCGACAGGCGGATGAGCGAGTGTCGAGCAGCGCGGGGACGTCAGTAACGATAGAGAATGCATCGTCGAGCAGGCAGAGCTCCTGGTACCTAAACCTATGCAAAATGAGAGAAGAATGGAGTGGTTGTAGAAGAGTGCAATGCAATGCAAGTAGGTGGATCGTAGAGGAAAAATGTTGTGCGTGCATGCTTGCCTGCGATGGGAGAGGGCCGAGGCAAATAAGGGATAGGAGGAGGTCATCCTCAGCGAAGGCAGTGGCAGCGATGGCTTTGCCAATGGCGACGGCCATACAGACTGTGAATGAATCAAAGGTAGAATTGCAAGTCATTATAAAAATAGAAACTACAAATTTACCATTAAAGTTGGTCTCTTATACTTCCATTTGCCATTACCGTCTAAACAGATATAATTAAGATAACAAAAATAATTCACAAAAAGAAGTTAAAAATAATGCAATTTGATAAGACCGTTTTACCCTTGTTAGAGCCGATCATGTTTCTTCCCCGAGTTCCAACTGGATGAGAAGAATCGATCCTCTCTCCTTTCTCTCTAGGAAACCATATAGATCTAAATCCTCTCATCTCTTCAAATCAAGAGAAATTGTTCACAGTGAAATAGGTGATGGTAGTAGAAGAGCTCTCGAAGATGGTTTTTGGCAAATAAGAGGTAGGCAGCCGACGGCCGTGGCAAGCGCTACAGTGGTCAGGGCGACAGCAGCAGATGACAGGTGACAGCTTGGGCAGTAGCAACTTGTGGCAGAGGCTTGGGCGGCAGTAGTAGTAGCTGCAAGAGGCACCAATAGCATTGGCTAGTTTGTGGCAGCAAATAGACTAAACTAAATCAACAGCAACAACAGGAGGAAGGCTATGGAATGGTACATGAAAATATGGGAATGATTGATTTTATTCCTTGTCAATGTATCAGTATATATAGGCGGCCGGGGCGGCTCACAAGGCAACCACACAACCATGTCATGGTTATCCTATCATAATTACACTTTCTATAATTACAATAGACTAACACTCCCCTGTACTTTAATCGGGAGCATCGCTAACATTCAGGCTAGATCGAAACTCCTGAAATAGTAAGGTAGGATGGCCCTTGATAAAGACGTCGACATACTACGATATTGTAGGAACATGTTGGACCCGAACGTGACCAAGAACGACCTTCTCTCGAACAAAATAGAGATCAATCTCAACATGCTTCGTCCGTTGATGCTGCACCGGGTTGCTAGAGAGATATGCAGCACTAATATTGTCACAATAGACTAAGGTGGCACGTCAAGGGGGGTGACGAAGCTCAAGAAGCAGCTGTCGTAGCCAGGTAGTTTCAGCAACACCATTTGCCACAGCACGATATTCAGCTTCAGCACTTGATCTGGAGACCGTATGCTGATGCTTAGAAGACCATGACACCAAGTTATCCCCAAGAAATACGGCATAACCAGAGGTTGACCGACGAGTATCAGGACAGCCAGCCCAGTCGGCATCTGTGTAAACAACAAGATCTGCAGGCGAAGTTCGGCGCATGGTCAGCCCAAGAGATAGGGTGCCCTGCAAGTAGCGCAGGATTCGCTTGAGAGCAGTGAGGTGCGACTCTCGAGGATCATGCATATAGAGACAAATCTGCTGAACTGCAAAGGTAATGTCGGGTCGGGTGAATGTCAGATACTGTAGGGCACTAGCTAAACTGCGGTACTGTGTAGCGTTAGCGACAGGTGGTCCATCAGCATATAATTTGGAGTGGAGATCAACAGGCGTGCTGCATGGCTTGCACGCACTCATCCTGGCACGCTCCAAAATATCCTGACTGTACTGTTGTACTGTTGCTAGGAAAGGAATAGACCATCTGTGGAGCGTGTCACAGAAATACCCAGAAAATGATGCAACTGACCCATATCCCTCATAGCAAACTCACGCCGGAGAGTCTCAATGATATGCTTGAGTAATCCCACAGAGGAGGTAGTGGGGACAATGTCATCCACATATAGTAGTAAGTAGGCCGTGTCTGGACCGCGGTGATATATGAAGAGTGAAATATCTGACTTTGTTTTAGCAAATCCAAGTGACACGAGGTGAGAGGCGAACTTGTGATGCCAATCACGAGGAGCCTGCTTCAAACCATATAGGGACTTGTTGAGCCGACAGACAAAATCTGAGCGAGAAGAATCCACAAATCCAAAGGGCTGCACGTAGTATACTGTCTTAGTGAGAGGGCCATGTAGAAATGCATTCTTCACATCCAGTTGATGAATAGGCTAGTTCTGAGATAATGCCAGAGAGAGAACAATGTGAACTATCGTAGGCTTAACAACTAGACTGAAAGTCTCATCATAATCAACACCAGGCCGTTATATGAAACCTTGTAGGACCCAATGAGCCTTGTAACGATCAAGAGACCCATCGGCGAGCAATTTGTGACAATAAATCCACTTGCCAGTCACAACATTGATGCTAGGAGGGCGAGGCACAAGACTCCGGGTGTCGTTAGCAATCAAAGCGTCATACTCAGCCTGCATAGCAGATCGCCAATTAGGGTTTGACAGGGCATCACGAACAGAGCGAGGAAGAGGCGACATAGGCACATCACAGAGGTTGAGGTGATCCACGGGCTGCGCGATGCCAGCTTTACCACGCGTGCGCATAGAGTGCGCGTTGGTCTCCGGAGGGATAACAATTGGCCGAGTGGCAGCTGTGCGGCTGGTACCACTAGCAACAGGGGCAGCAAGACTGGCAACACTCATAGTCGGTATGGCACCGCTGGCAGTGACTTGTGCGGGGTGCATAGGGGCAGTGGCACCGGATGACGTGGACTCGGGTGACCACGGCCCTGCACTAGGTCTCGATGGCTCAAGTAGGGCCGCGGGCACGGGGTGTGCCACTGAGGAGGCCGTTGTACGTGCACACAAAAAAGAAGCTCCAGGAACGGAAGCGGTGAGATCATGATCATCGATAAGAAAGTCCAAGACGGAAGGTGCCATGGGTGTGGTAGACATGTCAGAGAAAGAAAAAAAAGATTCATCGAAAACAAAATGTCGAGAAATGATGATGCGGTTCAACTGAAGCTCAAGGTAGCGATAGCTTTTGTGCTTCGAAAAGTAGCCGAGGAACACGCATAGAGAAGAGCGAGGGGCAAGTTTGTGGGGCGCTGTAGATAACAAATTTGGATAACAGGCGTAACCAAAAACTTTGAGATGATCATAGGTGGGTGGGACAGAGAAGAGAGTGGAGTATGATGTGGAGGAGACGAGTGTTGTGGTGGGAAGGCGGTTTACAAGATAGGTGGCGGTGTGAAAAGCCTCAACCTAGTAAGCCGAAGGGAGACTCGCCTGAAACAAAAGGGAATGCAGAGTGTTATTGATTGTATGAATGGAACGCTTTGCTTTACCATTTTATTGGGAAGTGTATGGACTCGACATGTGGAGAGCAACACCGTGAGAGAGAAAAAAACGTGTGGGCCTGGGAATTATCGAATTCATGGCCATTATCGCACTGGATGTTCTTGATGGTGGTGTCAAACTGTGTACGAACATATGCAAAAAAAGTGAAAATAGTAGAAAATATCTCGGATTTGAGACGAATGGGAAAAGTCCAAATGTAGTGAGAGCAATCATCAAGAATAACAAGATAATATTTATATCCTGACACACTAACAATTGGAGAGGTCCATAGATCACAATGAATTAAATCAAAACTGTGAGTAGCATGAGAAGTAGATGAACCAAAAGGGAGATATACATGGCGACCAAGCTGTCATGCATGACATAAATGATCGATATTATCTTTATTGCAGGAAATAACATTGGACCTAATAAATTTGAATAGGACGTCGCGCCCAAGATGACCGAGACGGCGATGCCAAAGGGAGGTGGGGGCGGTGAGGAACACGGAGGTGCTGGTAGATGGTGCAAAAAATGAGTAGATGTCACCAGAACTATTGCACCTAATGATCACGTTCCTGGTTTGCAGATCCTTCACAGAAAGACCAAAAGGATCAAACTTAATGAACAATTATTGTCGGTGGTAAACCGACGGATGGAAATTAAATTCTTAATAATGTTGGGTGATACCAAAACATTATTAAGAGCAAGATCACGGTGCGATAATGAAAAACGGTGTGTTCCAGTGGCTGTGACCGAAAGTAAAGCGCCATTTCCCACAATGATAGATGAAGGAGTAGATAAAGAGGATGGGGAAATAGTGGAGAGTATACCAGCGTCCAAGACCATGTGGGAGCCGGCACCCGTATCAGCATACCACTCAGAGGCCGGTTGGTTGAGTGTCATAGTGTTGAAAGATTGCGCCAAGGAGTCCTAGCACCAAGCCCCTCCGAGAGTGGGCGGCCAAGGCGCCGCCTGGTATGCTGGTGAGGGTGCCGAGAAACCCGACATCGTAGATCCCCCGTAGTACGTGCTGTACGGGGATGATGGGCACTGTATGTGTCTCCATTGGTGCTAGGAAGAGCACCAAAACCGCCATAGTGCGGGGCGGCGTGGAAGGCAGACTGGGGCGGCGGAGGTCTGCCGGACGGGTCGTACGGCCACATGCGCACGGTTCCAGCCTAAGGATGGACGAACGATGGGTACACGGCCGTACTGGGAGGGACACCGCCCTATCCACTTAGGGACGCTCCAGCAGAAGGCGCCGGAGAGCTGGTACCAGCAGAGCTGCCGCGTCCCCTGCGGCCACAGCGACGGCCGTTACGTTGGCCTCCGGTTTGGGCAACGGGGCGCGAAGGAGGAGGTGCTCCCGATCGAGGAGCAGCGGTGGCACCCGGAGCCGCTGGACACGGCGTCGTAGCGACGAGAGCGACCGGTGGGGACGGAGGATGAGCGTCGATCTCCATCTCTTCCAATAGGAGGTGAGTGCGCGCTTTAGTAAATGTTGGGAACGACCGGTGCATCTTGAGGATAGATACCATGTGGCGGAACTTACCACTGAGGCCGCGGAGAAGCGTGAGTACTATCTGCCTGTCGCCAATGGGGTTACCGAATTTGGCGAGGGAGGTAGCCATAGATTCAAGGCGGCGGCAGTAGTCGGTGATGCTCAGGGATTCCTAACGGAAGGCGCGGAACTACGTCTCGAGGAGAAGAGCACTAGACTCCTTCTGGCCGAGGAATTCCTCCTCGAGATAGCACCATGTGTTTGCGGGCATTGCCCTACCGCATCATCAGCGACTGCTGCAGGTCGCTGGAGACGGTGTTGTACACCCAAATGAGGACACAGAAATCCGCCTAAAGCCACAACGGTTGTGTGGGGAATGCTTCATCCTTGAGAACGTGGCGTGTGAGGGCATATTTGCCGAGGACGATGAGGAACATGCCGCGCCACTTGGTTTAGGAGTCCGTGACCTTGTCGAGGACGACGGGGATAAGCGCCTTGACATTGATGACGGTGGTGGCTTGCGCCCAGAGAGTTGCGTGAGCACTCTTGTACGCATCTAGGGCGTCGTTGTGAAGGCGAGCCTCCTCAGCTCGACGCGCTTCGTCAGCGTGAGCAACATCGGCCTCGAGACAGTGGTCGTCGAAAGCAACGACACCGTTGTCTTCTCCGCCCATGATAGGATCAATAGCCGATGGAAAGCAGACCGGGAGCCGATCAGATCTGATGGGCAGCCGATCGAAAGGATCGACAGCCGATCAGATCGAAGGAATCGGCAGATCAGAGTCCGAGCTGATCGAAGGGATCGAATCGGCAGTGGAGCCGATCGGATCGGAGGGCCAATAGGTAGCCGATCAGATCGGAGGGATCGGATTAACAGTAGAGCCGATCGGATCGGATGGCGATCAGATCGGCAATAGGTAGGATCCAATCGGACCGATCAGTAGGACGTTTGGAAAATGTGAGTAGAGCCAATCGAATCAGAGGACGATCGGATCGACAGTAGATCCGATCGGACCGATCAGCGGGCGATGAGACCGACGACAAGTCGATCAGATCGGGAATCAGATCGGACCAATCTAGCCGATCAGATTGGAGGGTTGGCGGGCGATGAGACCAACGACAAGCCGATCAGATCGGGAATCAGATCGGACCGATCGGCGGGCGATGAGACCGGCGATACTCCCGGTGACAGTAGATCTGATCAGATCGGGAATCCAATCGGATCGGTAGCGCGAGCGATGAGACCAATGACACTCCCGGTGACGTGCAGTCGGCACCGGTGGTGGTGATCGGATCGGCAACGAGCGCTAGTGCGGAAGCGGTGGCAAGATCGGATTCGGCGGCCATACCCGGTGACGAGGACAACTACGGAGTGGATGATCAGATCAGTAGCGCGGACGATGAGACTGGCGACACTTTTGGTGACGTGCAGACGTCATTGGTGGTGGCGATCGGATCGGTGATGGACGCTATTCGGGAGCGGCGGCGTTGAGGACGTCGGACCTCGACAATCTCTCGCAACACAGTAGTGGCGGAGGAGGAGGTCGGCGACGGCAGCAATAGCAGCGCCTTTGGTTGTGGAAAAATAGCGGATTGAAACCGCTTTGATACCATAAAAATGTGGGAATAATTGATTTTATTTCCTGTCTATCAGTATATATAGGCGATCGAGGTGACTCACAAGGCAACCACACAGCCATGTCATAATTATCCTACACTAAATTGCTTGTCACCTTTCAACTATATTCTATATCTAGTTGTCTTTTAGATGTGAGAACAATGGATCTTAAGCTAGTAGCTAATTGTTGTTAGGTTGAAATAGGGTATATTCTATAATATTTGTGCCAAAATTGATGCAGGTTGCCCATATTTTTGTTTCCTCAGGTGCTATAATAAAATGATTTTAATCTTGCAATTTCATGGATAACAGTATTTTGTCCTTTTTTTTAAAAAAAATCAACCTTTTAACGGGTGTTTGTCCAAATCATCATTTCGATGGCAGGTAGGGTGGGTTCCAACGCTTTTTTTTTGGTAAATATCAATTACATTTTTTTATAATGATGGATTCACAGTAGCTGTTTAAATCAGTGGCAAATATATAATTGGTCCATCATGAAATTGGATTGGATTTTATATTTGGGCTTAGGTCCACCAACTGACTCAACGAGGGCCATCAGCAAATGTTTCTCTTTTCTTTTTCTTGAAGTTACCAGCTCGTTCTAGAACTTTAGGAGTATATATCAATAAATCAATTTTCTCAGAGACAAATACTATACTCCGTTAAAAAAAAGGTCGTTTGTGTCGCTGTAGGAGGCAAGCAAACATATGGCTGCAAAGCAACGAAGAGATAGTGCCGTGTGTGTAACATATATATGGATATTGAAGAGTACAAAAAACAAAACATGCTAATATGGTCCAAAGCATGCATGAGGCTTCCACGCGCAGCACTGGCAAACCTTCAAACCAATTAATCTTGGGACTTTTTGTCCACGCTAGATGTCGCCACCGGATCTCCACAGTTCACACCGCGCGTGCCATTCTTATCTTGTTCAACTAGCTCTGCCCCTCTACAGACCAATCACGGGGTGATTGGGAGAGAAAAGGCATGGCTAACAAGGATTTTGCCGATACGCATTGTATCTAGACGACGGATTTTTTGTGAAATTTTGTAGTACAACACATCGCAATCAACATGGAAAGAAAGAAAGAAAGAATCCAATACAGTCAGCAGAATGTCGCAATCGCGTTCGCATTCACGGGTAGATAGAGTAGAAGGAAGAAACAAGAGTCCGGTGCGGACGGGCCGGGCTCCACCGCAACAAACCACAAGCCCAAAATATCATCACTTCACCCAGCCACGAGCCCGCCACGCGCTCCCTAGCCTTCTCCCCATCTGGGACGTACACGTGTCGCCCATCCGTAAGCTCCACGCGCCTATATCTATCTCCTCCATCCCCACCCCCGCACAATCTCACCTCATCTTCACCCGCGACCTTCGGAAACTCCACACGCGCCTTCCCCTTAATCCGTCATGCTTCCTCCTAGGGTTGCCTCCTCCTCTCCGGCCGCCGCCGCCGCGGTGCCGCCTACCCAGCTCGCCGCGACCACCGCTTTTGTCAGGCTGCCTGTGCCGCGTGGTGCCGGAGCCGGCGCAGTTTGCAGGGCGGCGGGGAAAGGGAAGGAGGTGCTCAGCGGCGTCGTCTTCCAGCCATTCGAGGAGCTCAAGGGGGAGCTCTCCCTCGTCCCCCAGGGAAAGGGCCAGTCGCTTGCTAGGCAAAAGTTCGTCGACGAGTGCGAGGCCGCCATCAACGAGCAGATCAAGTCAGTGTTCCTCTCCTCACTCCGCTTTCTTTTTGTTTTTTTTCCTTTCATGTGCGCATTCCTTTTTTTTTAAAAAAAAATCTCTCTGCCCCCCGGTCAATTTAGGAGTATCTTTGTTAGTGCTTGGATTTCGTAAATGGACGGATTTTTCATTCGATGATTTGTTGATTTCTCGTATTCTGGTGCGTTTGTTTCTGCTAAATAGATCCGTGCAGATTTTCCCAAACATTTATACTATATACGGACCAACAGATTCTAATTTATTTTAGTCCGTAACAAACGATGTAAATAGGAGAAACGGCACTGTGCTTAGCTAAATTTAGCTTCTCTCCCGTTCTAGTTATATCCCGAATTGGAATTCGATCCTAAAAAAATTCATTCTTTGCAGTGTGGAGTACAATGCGTCGTACGCGTACCACTCCCTCTTCGCCTACTTTGACCGTGACAACGTTGCTCTCAAGGGCTTCGCCAAGTAAGCTAGGACAAGCCTCATTTGGCCATCAGCAAGTATGCGCTATGTTAGAAAGTTATCCTCACTTTATTGACAAAATTTGTTCCTTCAGATTCTTCAAGGAATCCAGCGACGAGGAGAGGGAGCATGCTGAGAAGCTCATGAAGTACCAGGTAAATATATATTTACCTCTGTTGCGTCTGCCTTAATTGGCACACCGGGAAAACTGTAGCCCGTAGCACTATAATCATGCGCCCAAATACTAATACTGCCATGTTTGTCAGAACATGCGTGGAGGCAGGGTGCGGCTCCAGTCCATCGTCACACCCTTGACAGAGTTCGACCATCCTGAGAAAGGAGATGCCTTATATGGTCAGTTGCTTTCAGCTTGTTGTATATGTGTTTTCGACACCATGGTATATGTACATGGGTGCCACATGTGCTTGTGCTTATTGTGTGTGAGGCTGAGTGCCTGTTGTATATGTGAAAATTTAGTGTGGTTGGATCCTAAAAAAAAGTGGTTGGGAGGAACATGCATTTTTTTTTAAAGAACAGGGGAACTTCCTTGTCGAATGAGTTCATTTGCCATCAAGATTCAAAAGGGATACTTTCATCTTCAAAAGTTCCCTGCTGACTCTTGATGTCAAATAACTTCCAATAAGGGCTACTTTTTTTTTTTGTAAAAGCTTTCTTTTAAACATTTTAGACTTCACGTAAAAGATTATCTAAATTCTGAAAGCTCCAAAAGGAGAAAATGACCTTGTGTATTTTCCATCATTGTATCTTATGGCTTATGGCCTTATTCTGATGTCTCCAGAAGGTAGCATGCATTGGCTGTTTGTTGCTGTATATACCTGTAGCAATTTAGTGTATCCCTATGTTTTACCCTCTAGCTTGCTTGTGATTTCAGCTATGGAGTTGGCCTTGGCTCTTGAAAAGCTTGTAAATGAGAAGTTGCACAATCTGCACGGTGTAAGCTATTCTTCTGTTATGCAGTGATGCTGAACATGGATTTAGGAAGTGTTTAGACAAATATATGTATTGTATAACTCTCAACCCTACTTCAGAAAGAAATATATGGTGAAAGTTCTAAATGAGTTGCCGTAAATAAGCAGGTGGCATCAAGGTGCAATGATCCCCAGCTGACCGACTTCGTTGAGAGTGAATTCCTTGAGGAGCAGGTAAAAACCTTCTGCCCACTTGAATATTGAACTAGCTCTAAATATTCAATTGTTATGCTTTAGTGAAGTATGTTTTGCTGAAAATATCTCGCTTGCTTTGAAAGGTTGAAGCCATCAAGAAGATCTCTGAGTATGTCGCCCAGCTGAGAAGAGTGGGAAAGGGGCATGGTTAGTGTGTTTGTCATAAAATACTTCGTATGATGTACCATTTATCTATAGACCTGTGGTTTCACAAATCAGTTGTTTATTTCGTAATTTGTGTTGCAGGGGTGTGGCACTTTGATCAGAAGCTGCTTGAGGAAGAAGCTTGAATGGAGGAGATGGTCAAGTTGTAGGTTTCTTCCATTTATCGGATCATGCAGCTAAAGAGAGAAAAGATGTCGTCTGTGTATTAGCAATGAAGTGCATGAACCAAAGCATTGGTCAATTACAATTACAGCTATCCTTGTGTTTAGGTTAGTAGAGCATCTGAATCGTGTGTGTCGCGCGTCCTCCCAAAAAAAGGAACATGGCGCAGCTGGGTGTAGCGATACTTGTGATATTGTTGCTATGCACGGGTGATGGTGTGGGGCACGTTACATTACTACCTTTACCCGTTTGTTGCTAGAGAGATTTGGCTGGCAATCAATAAAACAGAACAATATAATAATCTCCGTTGTGGAGATAGGGCTTGTTTCATCGTGCTTACGTGATGTTACTAGTAGATTGTTTATGCTAACGGAGTAGTAAGAGTAATAGCTGGAAGCCTGGCAGCTTGTTATGCGTGAAGACAGATTGTTTGTCGGATAGAAAGAAAAAAAAAAGAGAAATCGAATGTTTGAAAGCAGAAAGCAAATAATGTGTATTAATAATCCGGTGGAGGGTAAAACAGAAAGGAGGGTTCAGCTTTTCCGATTTGAGTGTTGGCTTCCGTCGACTCGGCAGGAGAAGAGGAGCAGATGCTCACCGCCACAGCACGGGAAGGAAAGACGGTTTCCTTCACTGGCAGCTGGGCCCCACCCCAACTCTCGTGTCCCACCTGTCATCCTTCGTTTCTTCCCCCGAAGCCTCGTCCAAGAACTCTTCCCCTTTGGTCAGAGAGAGAGAGAGAGAGAACCACCGCAATTTACCATTTAGCCCTTCACTTCTCCCTTCCTCCTCAAAACCCTCGTCTCCTCTTCACGCTCCCCGTCTCACCACGAGCCGGTCTCGCCGTGGTTGCGGCGATCTGGATCTTACGCGGCCGCTCTCGCCGGCTGCCTTCAGCCTTGTCCTCGCGGCGACCGTCCTTGTCGGCCTCCTCGGCGGCGCCCTACACTATATGCTTACCCGCAAGAGGGAGGAGCTCGCCGGCGAGGTCGACGACTTGCAGAAGAAGACCCGCGCCGACGCCAAGGAGGACAACCACGCCATGGCCACCGGGAGGGCTCCCGAGATCGATGAGGACCTCCACAGCCGCCAGCTCGCCGTCTATGGCCGCGAGACCATGAAGCGCCTCTTCGGCTCCAACGTCCTCGTCTCTGGCCTCAACGGCCTCGGCGCCGAGATCGGTGCGCCTCAACTTCCCAAAGCTTCATCTAGTGGACATACTTCTCCTCTGTTTAATTTCTTTCCTTCAAGATTCACCTTTTTGAGTGCTAAGATGTAACAAAAGGGGCTACTCTGTTTCCTAGCACAATCGATGTTATCTATTATAGAGCCGCAGACAGCTTTCAATATCACTTGTGCAGAAGTTGATCTTTCGCTACTCATTATTATCAAATTTTATCTCAATGTGTGCTCTAGGGTTTACTGGCTCAGTTCCGCCAGTTCTACATCTTGGTACTGCATGCTAGCACGCACGTCCTATCAACCAATTCCCCAGTTTTAAGATCTGTAAACAAAGATAATAGGACCAGCTCAAATTGTCAAACACATTGATGCTTTTGGTCTTGTGGGGCTGAGTCCATTCTTTAAACCATCAAGTTTTTTCCCAGTTGTGCTGGGGTTTTGTAGCTCATTATCACACTTTAGGATCTTTCTTCATACAAAAAAAAATTGTTTTGGTTCTGGCCAGTCCCCTGTGCTATGGAATAAGCTAATATTCTTGAGACTTGGCATGTAATGTTTAAAGACTTAGATTGCAATGTCTACCATGTGAAATTGGAAGACCTTTTGAGGATTCAAATTACATGATTGTGCAAGTTTTGGCTTTGCCTGTTTCACATTTTCAGATGCAGTTGATTTACTTAATGCCAATGTATTCCTGCAGCAAAGAACCTTGTCCTTGCGGGTGTCAAGTCCGTAACCTTGCACGATGATGACAATGTGAACCTATGGGACTTGTCAAGCAACTTCTTCCTCTCAGAGAAGGATGTTGGTCAAAACCGTGCTCAAGCTTGCATTCAGAAGCTACAAGAGCTCAATAATGCTGTTATTATCTCTACTATAACCAGTGATTTGGCTAGAGAGCAGCTTTCTAATTTCCAGGTATGTGAGCATGCAATTGATTTCTGTTCTCCTTTCTTGCTGTTTGTTTGTTTGTTCTACTTCATCGTGCCTGCCTGTCAAATCTTTCATTTCAAGTAATTGTTTCGCTTGCACTTCTGTCCATGTGAGCTGCAAGTCTGTGACTACTGGCTGTGCATCTTGTTATTTGGTCTTAGTCTAGAAATTGTTGCTACACTCTATAGAAAATTTGGAAATTCTTTATAGGCAACACAGTGCAGTTTCACAATTTACTAAATGGATGTTTGAATGAAGAATTAAGTCAACGATTATAAACAAGGAAGTGCACAATCAAGGTATGCAAAAAAAAAAAGTATTTACCTACCAATTTGCACGGAGCTTAGGATTAACTATGCATATGTATCACTGCTAGCTTCCCCAAATTCCTCTTCTGCTTGATATTTGGAATAGCCTAAAGGTTCGTTGCATTCATTGACCCTTCAGCCCTCAGGTTTCTATAGTATTCTCGCCTTCTTCCTTTAATTGCTTGCTTTTTTTCAAATAAACATCTTTTTCGTTGGAACTCCCAATTTAATATTTAGCAACACATACTATTTAGACTTAGTGTATTTGGGCTTAGTTGTTAGTGTTGTCATCGTATACTCACACAATCCATAGAGCTCTAGAGTAAAGCTGCAGTACAGTCCCACAGCATCTCAGTAAATCCTTTGTAAAATTATGGCTTGCAAAAAGGACTGTTGTTTGTTCAGGATAATATTTCAGAGCTGTCTTTCTGTTTTAAGCAATGATTGTCTCTTTCTTTGTATTGCATGTTTCTTATTCTTGGAATAATCATTTCCATGTGAACATACAGGCTGTGGTCTTTACTGATATCAGCTTAGAGAAAGCAGTTGAGTTTGACACTTACTGCCACAACCATCAGCCACCAATTGCTTTCATCAAATCAGAAATTTGTGGCCTTTTTGGCAGTGTCTTTTGTGACTTTGGTCCTGAGTTTACTGTATTGGATGTTGATGGAGAGGAACCACATACAGGAATAGTAGCATTGATCAGCAATGACAACCCTGCGCTTGTTTCCTGTGTTGATGATGAGCGTCTGGAGTTCCAGGATGGTGATTTAGTTGTGTTCTCAGAAGTCCAAGGAATGACTGAACTAAATGATGGGAAACCAAGAAAGATTAAGAATGCTAGGCCTTACTCTTTTACTCTAGAAGAAGACACTTCCTCATACGGGACATATATTAGAGGTGGTATTGTTACTCAGGTCAAGCCACCAAAGGTTCTTAAATTCAAACCCTTGAAAGAGGCCATTAAGGAACCAGGAGAATTTCTCATGAGTGATTTCTCCAAGTTTGACCGTCCACCACTTCTGCATTTGGCTTTCCAAGCTTTGGATAAGTTTAGGAATGATTTGAGGCGATTCCCTATTGCTGGGTCTACTGATGATGTGCAAAGACTGATAGATTTTGCTATTAGCATTAATGAGTCTCTAGGTGATAGCAAACTTGAAGAGCTTGACAAAAAGCTCCTGCACCATTTTGCAAGTGGCTCCAGGGCTGTCCTGAACCCTATGGCTGCAATGTTTGGTGGTATTGTAGGTCAGGAGGTTGTGAAAGCATGCTCAGGGAAATTTCATCCACTTTACCAGGTTATAATCTGTTTCCTTCTTTATAATAACGTAATCCCCCTTTTTTATCAGCAGTCTTCATGTAAACATTAATGTATTTTCCTGGTTTTGCAGTTCTTGTACTTTGATTCCGTTGAATCTCTCCCTGTTGAACCATTGGAGCCAGGCGAGTTGAAGCCAGAGAATACTAGATATGATGCACAAATCAGTGTTTTTGGATCTAAGCTTCAAAAGAAACTCGAGCAGGCAAAAGTATTTATGGTTGGTTCTGGGGCGCTTGGATGTGAATTCTTGAAAAACCTAGCGCTAATGGGCATTTCTTGCAGTCAGAATGGAAAGCTGACTGTGACAGATGATGATGTCATTGAAAAGAGCAATCTCAGTCGCCAGTTTCTATTCCGTGACTGGAACATTGGGCAACCCAAATCCACAGTTGCTGCTACTGCTGCTATGGCAATTAATCCTAAGCTTCATGTCGAGGCCCTTCAGAACAGAGCAAGTCCTGAGACTGAAAATGTGTTCAATGACGCCTTTTGGGAGAGCCTGGATGCTGTTGTCAATGCGTTGGACAATGTGACTGCAAGAATGTATATTGACTCCCGATGTGTATATTTCGAGAAGCCACTCTTGGAATCTGGGACTCTGGGTGCTAAATGTAACACACAGATGGTCATACCTCACCTAACAGAGAACTACGGGGCATCCAGAGATCCACCTGAAAAGCAGGCACCGATGTGCACCGTACATTCATTTCCTCATAATATTGATCATTGCCTAACCTGGGCTAGGTCTGAGTTTGAGGGTTTACTTGAGAAGGCCCCCACTGAAGTAAATGCTTTCCTATCTAATCCTAGTGGATATGCAACTGCAGCAAGAACTGCTGGTGATGCACAGGCTAGGGATCAGCTTGAGCGCATTATTGAATGTCTTGAGAGAGAAAAGTGTGAGACGTTCCAAGATTGTATTACCTGGGCCCGGCTCAAGTAAGTTAGCACCTCTTGTGCACCTGAAGCTTATTACGGCATAGTGTGAAGCTGTGTACAGTTGCTTGATTTTCATTATTGCAATATGCAAGAATGTTCCACATCTTAAAATTTGCAACTAAAGCATTTGCATTTTGATTGTTGTGTGCATTTTGCAGCACTCTTTATGAACAGGTCTAATGCTACTTTGCCTTTTGTTTGTATTGATGGTTCATTGTAGGTTTGAGGATTATTTCTCCAACCGTGTGAAGCAACTGACATACACTTTCCCTGAAGATGCAATGACCAGCTCTGGTGCTCCTTTCTGGTCTGCTCCAAAGCGTTTCCCACGACCGCTGGAGTTCTTGACGTCTGATCCAATCCAGCTTAACTTTATTTTGGCTGCTGCAATTTTAAGGGCAGAGACATTTGGAATACCTATACCTGACTGGGTGAAAAACCCAGCAAAGATGGCTGAAGCTGTTGACAAGGTGATTGTTCCTGATTTCCAACCAAAACAGGGGGTTAAGATAGTTACAGATGAGAAGGCTACTAGTCTGTCGTCTGCATCTGTTGATGATGCTGTTGTCATTGAAGAGCTTATTGCAAAGTTAGAAGCAATTTCCAAAACACTGCCACCTGGATTCCACATGAAACCAATACAGTTTGAGAAGGTTAGTACAACCTATCAATCTGCTCTTAAAACTTCAATTTTTTTCCCTGAAAAGTTTGAGAGTAGCTTTTATAGTAAATGCGAATTTCTTTAGCTTTTCCTTTGTAGCCAACCGTGCATCTCTAGGTGAACACTCTTATGATCCTAAAGTTTCCGAGATTGTGTTAAATATTTGAGAGTTGCTGAGCAGCATTTCTGTACGTGCAGGATGATGACACCAATTACCATATGGATGTGATAGCTGGTTTTGCTAACATGCGGGCAAGGAACTATAGCATTCCTGAAGTGGACAAGCTGAAGGCAAAGTTCATAGCTGGCAGGATCATTCCTGCCATTGCCACCTCAACTGCGATGGCTACTGGCCTTGTCTGCTTGGAACTGTACAAGGTCCTCGGTGGTGGGCACAAGGTTGAAGACTACAGGAACACATTTGCAAACCTTGCAATCCCCCTCTTCTCTATGGCTGAGCCGGTCCCACCCAAGACCATCAAGCACCAAGACATGTCCTGGACTGTCTGGGACCGCTGGACCATAACCGGCAACATTGCGCTGAGGGAGCTCCTGGACTGGCTCAAGGAGAAGGGCCTGAATGCATACAGCATATCCTGCGGCGCCTCGCTGCTGTACAACTCAATGTTCCCCAGGCACAAGGAGCGTCTGGACAAGAAGGTGGTGGATGTGGCGAGGGAGGTGGCCAAGGTAGAGGTGCCCCCATACCGGCGCCATCTAGACGTTGTGGTGGCTTGTGAGGACGACGATGACAATGATGTTGACATCCCACTGGTATCAATCTACTTCCGGTGAAGGAGGGGCTGTCACTCCGTTGACATGTCCTTGGGTTTGTCTTTTCAGAGAGACGGATGTATAAGTTGCACCGGTGCCTGTAAACAAAGTGGGGTTTAAGCCACATTACTTATTTTCTTTGCTGCCGTCTGGATAGAGCTCGTTGAGATCATTGATGGTTGTTACCATCCTTGAAACCTGATACAATACCATCATATTGATAATCGATGCATGATGATACCGTACCACTGAATTAGAGCTGTGTGAGATGGTATGTCCTGTTTGTGACTCGTACGATGAACAGCAGTAGTGTCTGTTTTGGTGAATCTGGTCCTTTTATCGTTTGAATCTTGTGCACTTGGTGGATATGGCACCACCTAGTTCCTTGTGAAATCTTTTGCCTCTGAGGACCTGAATTTCTCGTTTTGAGAGAACATTGGAGGCTCCAGATGAAATAGTTGGGTGCTGATGTCCTTCTATGATCTCTATTGAACTCAATACTCTAAAAGACTGGAGCACCTAGTTAGAATGTGCATTCAATATCAGAATGAGAATATACACATGGGTTCGTTGTCCTCTCAACTTGACCTTGTCCTACTTGATTTGAGCAATTCGTTAGATGCATGCAACTGCTCTTCCTCCTCTTGCAATATACAATACCCACATCCTCTTCATGACAAGTACAGCATAATACATACACTGTGTATCATGACCTGCCTTGCATAGCCTACCCTGCGTGGATGTTATCATGATTCATGAAAGGTACAAATACCAACTAAATCTAGTTTTCCTATGAATATAAAGCTTTCTTCTATGTTTTTTCCCCAAGTATTGGATGGTACAAACTGGAATCTTTCTTTGCAAAAAAGCAAGTGGAAATTGTACATGAACGAATGAGTAGATAATTGCTAGGAATAATGGAGTTGGCAGCTGTCTGAGAAGAAATCCAGAACTGACTACTGCCATTTTCAACTCATCATCCTTTCGTCTTTTGGAGCATTTTGATCAATAAGATAATGTAAGTTGCAGACGAGGAGCCTGCTCGTACGCGTTGAAGCGGTCACTGTCTCGATGTCTTGTGAAGATTTCTTTCTGCTTTCTTGACTTAATCTCAGTGATGATCGACTCAAAAATAAGCATGCCAATAGAAGCACAACAAGTAGCTAATTACTATAACATAATAAGATGGTTAATCTGCCTCAGTCGCATCAAAGTTAGATGCCTTGTCAATTCTCTGCTTTGGTTTAATATGTATAAGGCGTGGAGCGTCTGTAATTTGTGATGCTCTTCTCTACCACTTTTTTTTTATCAGTGGATATAACATGTGGCGGGCTTGACCTACTAATGCAAGCCTTCGAGAAAATATTGGGAAATGTTCTAAGTGTGAAAGCTTCCAGAAACTTTGTTGGTGAGAATTATTCCAAATAAGAAAGTAAAAAGGATGACGTCATTTTAAAAGAAAACTTTGAATTAATGAATTCTTCAAGAGTTGGAAGTGTTTGCCCTTTACAACATAATACGGCTACGGCTACTACGACAACTACGTTCTTTTGCTCTGCCTAAATATAATCGTCGTTTAGTAGGAAGCATGTCATATGTAGTATGGTGAAGATAGGAGGACACAGGAGCCAAGCTGCCAGGCGAGTAGATCGTGCACTGCCGGATACGTAATTAAAATATCCCTACATGAACGCAAGTAAGCCTTTAATAAAGCGCAAATACTGGTTAAGTGCCCAAGTCCGAAGTTCACTTTCTGCACATCATAACCGTTAAAACAAAATCTGCCACTGCCATATCTACCTGCATACTATAATAGTACTACTTTACAGCTCCGATACAAAAAGTAGACAAAACATCCGACATCCTAGCTGCCAGAGTATGTGCCAGTTTTCTTTCCTTGCCTCTGTCTCTAGAGTCCAGAGACCATTCGATTATTCCTGAGACGTTGCTTTGCTCTCCTCTCTGGAAGCTCAAGACTTTGTGTGCTCCTCTAGCTTCTCTCTTTCCTACTGCATACATACCGGCCAACAGGACTGGATTGGATTCCTCTCTTGTCCATTTCCTTCGTAACTACCTCTGTACATTTTTGGTCCTTGCAAAACAGATTTATTACCGTGCCCGGTTCCTTGCTTGCTCAGTTCATTGGACTCTTTGCAACATCCTACTTTACTCTCTTGTTTCACTTATTTGACATTCCTTGCTCTTTCTTTTTGTTGTTCTCAACAGCAAGCATTCAATCTTTGAGGGGAGAAGCAGAATAGAGAGGAGACGATGCTTCTTTACTTGGTGATACCTTTCTTGAGGTGGTATGGAACCATCAATCATGTGTGCTTTCACAATCCAAAAGATTTGAGTTTTCTGGCCGACTAGCCCCACCTCCATACTCCATAGGTAAAATTTCGAACCATTTCCCCTCTTAACACTGTTTTCCCATAATCACCGTCTTGTTCTTACTTTCCCTTAACATTCTGCAGAAGAAAAAAGAGGACAAGAGGTTCCAGCTCTTCCAAAAATTGAGATTGGGACAGAAATGGAGGCATGGACCATTACAGCGGCCTACTTCGTAATCTTCTCCTTTCTTGTCTCTGCGAGATTTGGGTCCTGTGCTCCCTACAGTGAAGAAGGTGAGATGTTCTTTTGATTGTTGAAGATTGAATTGAAAGGAGCCTAATAGAATGGTTGCTTCAAGTGGATTTGGATTGCAACCTGAACATATCTAGGTTTTTGCTTCAGGGAGAGCTCTTCCGGGGTATAGAGAGAGTGAGAAAGACCAATCAACTGGTTCTTTGTCAAATTGGGGAGAAGGGAAGGTGATTGGCAGAATGCTCAACTTGTAAGTGTTGCTTTAATCCAATCATTCCTCTTCTACCAAACTGGAACCATATTTGGTATGAAGAGTTTTTAAGAAGGGCTTGAATTCAAATCTCCATGTCTTAACATGTATGTGTTTCATGCTAAATATTTGTTGCCAGCGATAAATTACATGTTTACATAGCTATTTTTTTCAAAGGGTAAACTTCTTAATGTCCTACTTCCATCACATTTAACAGTAGACACCAAAGATTTATCTAGCCTCAAGTTATGTCCAAAGGTATTCAGACTGCAGTCATTGTAGTTCAGTCGAAATTTGCTTCCAAAGTGATGCAAATCTAGATCATTGTACTTCCTGTTAACAATTATATAAGATACTTAGAAGTTATATAGGTCATCATGTTGGCTGTTGTCTGTTGCACCTTTCAATGGAGCTTTAGTCTTTCTGCAGTATTATGTAATCTTAAGCACTTGATGATCTTTGCAGATTACTCGAAGAGAACATGTTTTCCAGTGTAAAGCCATCTGAATTGAAAGAGCGTGGCACAATTTCAGAGTCTTTACCTGATAATAGTGGAGGGTTTGAATCCTGCAGAAAATGTTTAGCAAAGTGAGGGTTCTTTCTGGCTATGAAATGTGTTTAGATTCTTGATTGGATAACTCTATGAGATTTGTCTCATACAATCAAAAAAAAAAAAGAATGAGTCAAAATTCAAAAACAGTTATAAGTTACAGGATTAATAAAAGGAAAAGGGTCACCTCATTCCTCTAAACTATTTTGGAAGAGCATTTAACCCCTCAAATTATTTTTCAGCTCACTTCACCCCTTATGATATTTTCCCTTTTTTCTGTTTCTATTTTATACAAGTCGTTTTTAGCCAAATTTTCTGCGATGGTGATGGCATTATACTTGAGTTCATAAATATTTGTGGATTTTTTTTGAGATGATGGGTTATTAATTGACCACTGATACACCATTAACTTTTCATGATAAAATCCGTAGAATGTTTACCAATATAAATAGAAAGGCCGCATAGGATGTGAAATTTAATTTGTACATGTGCTAGTCATTTGGTTAATCAATTTTCCAAGCACCTTTTCCTAACACATCTGTTCATTTTTTGTGTAGAACTGTTCAAAAAGAGAAGTCAAAATTTTAACAGTTATAAGTTACAAGATTAATTAAAGGAAAAGCAAACTATTTTGCCAAAACACTTAACCCCTCAATTTGTTTTTCAGCTCACTTCACCCCTTTTGGCATTTCCCCTTTTTCTGTTTCTATTTCATTCAAGTCTTTTTTTTAAGTCAAATTTTCTGCAATGATGATGAGATTATACCTTATGTTCGTAAATATTCCTGGAATTTTTTTTTGAGATGGTAGGTCATCAATTGACCATGGATACGCCATGAACTTTTCGTGATAAAATCAGTAGAACGTTTACCAATATAACATAAAAGGCACATAGGACATGGAATTTAATTTGCATATGTGCTAGTTATTTGGTGAATCAATTTTCCAAGCACTTTTTCCCTAACACATTCTATTCATTTTTTTTTGTGTAGAACTGTTCATAATGCCACTCCAAGGCAACTTCTGCAAGCTAGGCAGCTGATTTCTGATCAAACACAGAGACACTCCAAAGGGCAGTCACATCCTCCAGTTCAATCACCAGCACCACGGCTGCAACCTCATTGGGCTATCTACACGTTGTCCATTGCCGGGGTCCTTTTCCTTGCAGCAGTAGCTATTGCTATATATCTTCTCTTCTCCCGTAGAAAGAAGGATAACACTGTCATGCCATGGGCTACAGGGCTGAGTGGACAGCTAAAGAAGGCATTTGTAACAGGTCGGTTTGTCTGTGCCATCATCTTACTAATGCAGAAGTTAAACCAATTCATGGTGAAATGCACTTATCAGTTTCTATAGAAATTTGTTTTGTGTAATTGTAAAACTACTGAATTCACAAAATCCATGCATCAAGCCAGAGTGTCTGATGCATTTTACTGATATTCAGTAAATATGTTTTACCTTTGTTTGCAGGTGTGCCTTCTCTAGAGAGGACAGAGCTGGAGGCAGCATGTGAGGGTTTCATCAATGTGATCGGCACTTTACCTGAAAGCACATTGTACAAGGGAACTCTATCAAGTGGAGTTGAAATAGCTGTTCTATCCACTTCAGTTAACTCTGCACAACAATGGTCGGCTCGGTCTGAGGAGCAATTCAGGAACAAGGTACTCATATGTTTTGTAATGATGCAAAGCATACAGCTACTACTCGTTCTCTCAATACAGAGTACTAACTAACTGCTCTTCTTTCAGATCTCGGTGTTGTCCAAAGTGAACCATAAGAACTTCATGAGCCTGCTTGGTTACGGTGCATGCGAGGAGCCATTCACCAGGATGATGGTGTTCGAGTACGCTCCATGTGGTTCCCTCTTTGAGCATTTGCATAGTAAGACTCCAATTTCTTCAACCTACCAAATGCTGTGGCTTGTTATTTTTCCGCCAAAAAGGAAACTTACTTGTGTGCACATGTATTGATTAATTAATCTGAAGAGCAAACGAACTGTAATATATAGCCAGTGATGAATGGCAATTGATGTAGCATATCAATTTGGTTTGCAGTCAGAGAAGCAGAACATTTGGACTGGAAAACACGGCTCCGAATCATCATGGGAGTAGCCTACTGCCTGGAGCACATGAGTCAGCTAGATCCTCCTCCTCTTCTCCCAACAAATCTGAGCTCATCAACCATCTACCTCACCGAGGACAACGCAGCCAAGATCGCCGACATCGAATTCTGGAAGGATGACAGCAAGCTGCAGGATGCAGCAGCAACGTCGCGAGAGATCAATATCAGTAGCCGGGACGACCACCAAGAAAGCGTGGTGTACAAGTTCGGGATTCTGCTGCTGGAGGTGATCTCCGGGCGGCGGCCGTTCTCCGAGGACGACCGGCTCCTGGTGCTGTGGGCGTCGAGCTACCTGGACGGCAAGAGGCCGCTCAGCGCCATGGCTGACAGGACGCTGGTAAGGTCGTCGTCTGCCGCGCCGGAGGAAGACGTGGCGGCGCTGTGCGACGTGGTGCGGCTGTGCGTAAGGAGGCCGGAGACGGGGAAGAGAGCGGTAAGCATGGGAGAAGTGGCGAGGCTGGCGAGAGAAGTCGCTGGATTGTCGCCGGAGCAGGCCGCACCGAGGGAGAACCCCTTGTGGTGGGCGGAGCTGGAGATCGCCTCCTCCGAAACCGGCTGAAATTCAGTTAGTTCCACTACATTGCGCCTGAAAGCCTGAGTTTGAAATTCAGTGTTTTTTCTTCTTTCTTCAATCACGCTAGGCAATTAAGCATTAGGCATGCTATGCCGTTCAGACTTGTATAGATGATGAAATGGAAAGAAATTAGTATTTTCATTGTGCTATAATTTTATCTCGTGTAAGATTCAGTAAAGTTATCTAGTTTTTTTTAAACAACCTATAAAAGATAGTGTGACATCTCGTATTGAAAAAGTATACAACTTATACAAGTTTACACCTCTAAGAATCTATAGCCAGAAAAAAAATACAGCCACACCATACGACTAAACCAAAAACCACTAACCACTGTTAAAGATTAGTAAGAAACACAACACACTTTAAGAAAATGCATCTTTGGATATGATATTGAGGATGCCATCGCCGTCTGTCCTAAGAAACTAGAACGTGGTTTTTACCTGATCAAATTCATCGAAAAGAGAAGGACAGATTAGATGATAACACTCCAAGAGAAATGTGGCGCTCACAAATGTTATCGTTGCCAACTCGTACACGCTAGGCTTACATCCATAATCCTTCTACCCTTCTGTACCAAAGTGCACCTGCTAGCAATAGCAGCCACTGCCACCTATTATCTTCAACGCACAGCCACCACGCCAACGCCTTGCCGTCGGCTAGAGGAGCTCGACATCTGGTGTGCTCTAGATCCATCCACGTCGTTGGATTGGAGAGGAAGAGGGTGAGAGACAAAGATGGATCCCCTCTCCTTCACACTAGCAAGCCAATGTGACTATTTTGTGGCGACAAGTCGCAACCATAAGAGGACTAGTGTTTAGATGGAGTTTGCTACCCGTCTGCACGCTCACCTCACAACATTGCTATTATCATCACGTCGACCAGGTTGCTACGTCACCGTTGCTTCAGACCACCTGTCCACATCGCTATTGCCTCACCCCTTTGCTACTTGCTCTCACCGAGACTCCTATGCGACAGCGCCAGGTCGTTGTCCCACTACCATCGACCATACCACGCCGGCCTCTCACTGACTCCAGTCACGACAGCCTCCGTCAGGCTCCCATAGTCGTTGCTCATGCCACGTGAGCCTTATCACCACGTTAGCCTCCATGCCAAAGAGGAGAGAGGACCTACCTCTTGCCACCACACCTAGCCTATGCTGCAGCTGCTCCCGCCTATCCCCACAGTTGCCTTTATAGTCCTTCAGACGTCAGCAGCCAACTCTACCACGACCACCTATGTCACCTTTCCCGTCGGCGCTAGAGCCTACCTCGCGCCACCGTGTCCACCATCGACGTTGTACTACCGCCACCACCGAATCTAAATCTAGGAACGCTAGATCTAGACACACTCATGACCACCCTCCACCTTGGGCTACGTCTTCACCTTGTACTGGCTCTCTTCCGCTCCACTGGTCGTCGCTCGCACACCAGAACTAGGTGGCTTGGCTTTCACTTCCTCCCTCGCTTTGGTGCTTCGACCACTGCAGTTTGGAGGTGAGAGAGCCATGCCACCGTCATCCTTGTAGCCTTCAACTTTGTCGGCATGCCGCTCAGGTAGTGGTGAGGCTAAGAATAGGAAGGAGGACAATAACAATGGTCATTGCTCTTTTCGCTCGAGTCGCTCGTAGGGCTTAGAGCGACATGAACGCTAAAGTTATCTAGGTAGATAATGACATTATATGATTTCACATCATGATTTAGAGCATGCACGTAACAATGTAAGGCATGTTTTTTTTAACAAGTTTTTATATTCTCTCAAAGAATATCTAAAATAGTGTTACGAAGATGAGCCAAAATACTAGTTAAATCAACCCTAATTGTCATATTGTGGCCACCAACTCATACCATGAAAAATAGACTCATGAATTGTTTCTTTTCTTTTCTTTGTTTTGTTTACATACCTGCAGTAATTTTTTTCATTTCATCATAATGTAATGATACATAAATCTTTTATATATTTATGAAAAAACATAAAGCATCGTCTCAGAAAATTTCCCCATATTCTAGCAGCAATTTGTATTTTTCTCAAAAAAAACCTACGAAATTCTAAATTGCAAACACGACTTAAGTGAGAAACAGCATCGATCTCTACATAAAATTTACCAAAAAAAAAGAAGGTTCATAGTGTTATTCGTTGCCTGTGAAAGCATCCTTCAGTTTCAGTTTCAGTAGTTGAGTGAGAAGTCGCCCGCTTCGTCTCCCATTTCCCCTTCCGATCCAATGGCGACCACACCCTCTCCCGCTTCCGCCCAAGACTACCCCGACGATGAGGATGACGAGTTCGAAGACGACGACGACCTCGATGACGAAGATGAAGAAGACGATGACCAAGAACCCTCCCCGTCCCCGTCCGACGGCGCCGATGAGGCTCGCCTCGAGTCCGTCCTGCGCCGGCTCACCGCGGAGGAGGTCCGGATCCGGGTGCACGATGTGGAGATCCGGGGTTGCAGCCGCACGCGCCGCGCTGCAGTGGAGGCGGCGGTCGGTTCGGACCTGGCGCGTGCCGCCACCGTCAGAGACCTCGTGCGCGCTGCAGCCGCGGCAGGCGATCGGATCCGTCGCCTCGGCGCCTTCGACACCGTATCCATCACCCTCGACGCGGCGCCGCCAGGGATCCTCGGCAACGCTGCCGTCATCGTCCTTGTTGACGTCGCCGAGGCCCGCGGCCGCGCTGCCGGCGAAATCGGCTTCTTCACTAACACTGGGGTGTGTGCATCTTGCTTCCTTTTCGTAAAATTGAACATCCATGTTTTGATTACTTACTTTGCCTGAGTTACTAAAAAGATTAGACCAAACGATCTTGCTTCGATTTAGGAACAAGCGTCTAAACCTAGCCAATTCCAACTAAAATATTTTTTTCCATGGAAATAAGGCAATGTTGTACCATACTTTTGATCTGCAGACAACAGGTGTTAATTTGTTATGCTGGTACCATGACTTTAATGATGGACATGATTAGGAAAATTTTAAGCGTATCTCTAAGTCAATGAATGCAATTTGTTTTCTTAGAATTCAATGCGTGAAGTCGATGTTGTTTTTAGGTGGAAACCACACAGCTCTCTTTAAGGACTACTGTCAAATGCACATATGGTTATACTAGTTGGTTGAATTACACTGGTTTGATTCCTTGGAGAAAAAAAACAACTCGTCCACTGCAGTTTCTTTGTTTTGTCTACTGTAATTTTACTGTAGTACGAGTGAAAAATCAAGCAACGATTTTTTCCATTCATCCTTTACTACTTTACATGCACAGCGGGCCTTGAAATGTAACAATGAATGAAGTTTCATAACCTACTTTGGTGGGATTAGAATGCCATGATGGCCAATATCTGCTGCATGATTTCAATTGCTTTTCAAATCTTCTTGTGCCATCCATATATTTCCTTTTTGAATCTATTGCAGACTAGATCATGTTCAGTTGAAGGTTCACTGAAGTTGAAGAACCTATTTGGATATTGTGAAACATGGGATGCATCCGGTGATCTTGGATTAGATCAGACATTGGAGCTAAGTACTGGAGTGGCAATACCAAGAATCGGAGCAATTCCTACTCCACTGGTAGCTCGAATGTCATTTCTCTCAGAGGACTGGTTGAAGTCTTCACTCAAAGAACACATGATGAGTGTTTATGTTGGTTTGCTCTCCACCATGAACCATAATCTCTCTTACAATCTGTCATGGCAAACTATAACCGACCGAGCACTGATGTCATCCAATTCCATAAGGGGGCAGTTAGGGCATAGCATTCTGTCCTCTATTAAGTATGCATACAAGGTTGACCAGAGAGATTCGAGAATTCGGCCGACACGAGGATATGCTTATTTGTTTTCTTCTCAAGTTGGAGGCCTTGCACTAGAGAGCACAGATGCACGTTACATTAGACAGGTATATTGAAAAACTTTACCTTTGTGTTCCATACCTGCCACTTCCTTGAATGGGGAAATCACATGACTTGCTCCATAGTTTTTTGCCTGTTAAAAGCAGTTTATTCTTCTTGTGTGATATGAATCATGTCATTAAAGTACCAAAGACTTCTGGAATTAAATGCTTTGTTCAAGCATTCCGAATTCCTTTGTTGCATTTCCCTTTCTTTTTAGCCTCTGCACTACTGCAGAAACCAACAACTTTGCCTTTAAATGGCATAACTTGGTCCATCTCTGTTCTGTAATATCTAATGTGCTAGACGTCAGAAAGTTTTTATTAAACAACTGATCTGCTTCAAGCCTAAACTAATAGAATTAGCAGGAATCATATTGTTCATTTCTCACTGGTATCACAATTTTTATTCAATTGTATCAGGAACTTGATCTTCGAGTGGCTTTACCGCTGGGTATGTTGAATGGTGCCCTTAATGCTGGAGTGTCTGCAGGGCTAATCAATCCATTGGCAAGGGGATCAACAGGCTCTATATCCCCACTTTCAGAGCAGTTCTACTTGGGTGGCAATAGGCCTCTTATGTGCCGCTTGGGTGGACCATCATCACTATTAGGTTTCAAGAAAAGAGGACTGGGAGCAGATTTGCGAAGCAGTACCCCAAAGAATTCTGAAAATGTTTCTTCCACTTCTCCAGAGCTAGGTACACGAGGAGGTGACATAGCAGTCACAGCCTTTGCTGATCTGTCATTTGATATACCTCTGAAGCCACTCAGGGATCTAGGAATCCATGGCCATGCATTTGTCTCAGCTGGAAATCTTGCCAAACTAACAGAGCCTGATCTCAGGAAATTTCCTCTTGCTGAGTTCCTACAAACATTCAGGAGTTCTGCAGGATTTGGTGTAGTTGTGCCAACCAGATTATTTCGCATAGAGGTTTGTCTTTGACATCCCTCTGAAGTAACTGATGAAATATTAAATTTTATTTTGTTGTGTTACTAATTGAATGTTTTTTCCTCTTGCCCAGGTGAATTACTGCTACATCATAAAACAGTATGATCATGACATGGGGAAGGCGGGGATACAGTTTAACTTCTCTTTGCCCTAATTTCTTTCTGTGACAAGATGAATAGCTGTATTTCCCCCTCGCTATGACTCTCAGCTCTGGTTCTTTTTTCCCCACAATTAATCTCTCCAGAAAAAAGCAGGCCCAAAAACTGTAGGTGATGAATTCTAGTTCTGGTCTGTGATGTGATATTGTATAAATGTGTACAGAAAGATTAAGACCCCGACTGTATATAAGAGGGGTCGGGTCTATATATATACAACCCAGTGGTTCAGTGGTCTAACACCCCCGTAGTCGCAGCGGAAGGGGAACGGACGTAGAGATTAAACCGAAAACTAGTGAACAAATACGTGGGCAGGTCTTTAGTCATTATATCGGCGAACTGATGCGCTGATGGTACATGGAGTATCTGAACATGTTCTAATGCGATCTTATCACGGACAAAATGGATATCGATCTCGATGTGCTTGGTGCGTCGATAGCTGAGGAGAATACAGGCGGTGCAGCGGGGAGCGAGTTTGTGGGAAGCAGTGGCGGTGAGGTTTGGGTAGTAAAGGCACCTGAAGACGCGAAGGTGGGAGTAGTTGGACGCTGTGCAGTAAAGAATGGTGTATAGAACGTTGTGTTGGATGGAGGAGCACGTGCGCCGATTAAGGAGTTAAGTCGCAGTGGTTAGAGCTTCTGTCTAGTAAATTACAGGTAAGTGGGCATGAAGTAGCATAGTGTGACTTATGTTATTGAGGGTGCGAAGGAGGCGCTCGGCTTTGCCATTCTGGAGAAAGGCGTAGGGGCAGGAGAGCCGTAGATGGATGCCCTATGAGGTGAGGAAGGTTGCAACAGTATGGTTAATAAACTCCGTACCGTTATCGGTTTATAGAGCCTGGATGAGGAGGTTGAACTGGGTAGAAACGTAGGTGGCGAAGTTAGTGAGGTGAGAGGTGACCTCGGATTTGTTAATGAGCGGAAACGTCCAGCAATAGTGTGTGTAATCGTCAAGTATGGTAAGGTAATATTGATTACCGAAGACACTTTTAACTGAAAAGTCCATACATCACAATGTATAAACTCAAACGGTCGTGAGGTATAAGAGAGAGAACGAGAGAAAGGTAGACGCACATGTTTGCCAAGTTGACATGAGTGGCAAACTGTAGAGCTGCTGTGGGTACATCGGATGGACGCGCTGCGACGAAGGGTGACGACAGCGTCGGGGTCGGGGTGGCCGAGGCGAAGATGCCAAAGGTTGGTGGAGAGGGCGACGTTGGTGTGTGGGGTGGACGGTACAACAGGAATGGTGTAGAGGTCTCTGCCACTATTGCAGTGAAAGATCTGTCGCCGGGCTGTGATATCCTTCACAGAAAACCAGAAGCGTCAAATTCGATTGAGCAATTGTTGTCTTGTGTGAATTGGCGAACAGATACAAGATTGTGAATAAGGAAAGATATGATAAAAACATTGTGAAGGGGGAGGTTAGTGGTGGGTGTAGATAGAGAATAGTCACCACTGCATTGGATAGGAAGAGAGTGGCCATTACCGATGGTGACAAAGGGGAGGAAGAGGGGTGACAAGAACGGAGTATATCAGTCGATGACGCCATGTGGGAGGACGCCCCAGAGTCCAGCACCCAAGGGTGTTGTGGATGGAGCGTCATCTGGTTGAGGGCGGCGACGAGGCCAGCCTGGTTTCAGAAGAGAACCGACTGGGTGGGTAGTGTCGGTAGCATCGGCTAAGACGGCAGAAAAGGAGCCGATGCCAGGTGAGCCTGAGGATGGACACCGAGAACCCCTGGTTGCCATCCGATGGGGCTACGTGGCTAGGACTAGGGTGCCTAGGGGTTGTAGCAGAGCCACGGACCCGTGGGATCGGCAGGCTGGGCAGGGACTAAACCAGGTCGCGATTGCATCGGAACCTGCCAGTTCTTGCCCTTGCCTTTGCCGGTGCGGGTTGTGGTGCCATGGTTAGAGCCATGGCCACCAGAACCGCGGGAGGGAGCAGCAACGCAGGATGCTCGGCAGCCATTATCGGCTACGGCGAGGAGAGCGGTGTGGGCTACGGTCTTCTCGTTGTTGGCCAGACAGAGTTATTTAAGAACTAATATGTCATAAGCCCGGGCAAACGATGGAAGGGGTGTGGGGTTGGCGATGTCATCGGCGGTATTTAAGAAGTGGGGGTTGAGGCCTCGCAGAAGGGCGAGAACGAGTTGAGAATCGACCATAGGGTGGCCGACATCTTGAAGAGTAGCAGCCTTGACCTTAAGGCATTGACAGTACGAGAAGATAGATGAGTCTCCTTGTACTATGGAATGGAACTCGTTGAGGAGGAAGATGGCGCAGGGCTGCTTGTTTGCGAGGAAGATCCGCTCGATAGCCATCCAGAGATCCCAGGCGGTGGGGTCGGTATCTTCCATTGCGAGGTTAAGAACAGAGTCGTCGACCGAGCCGAGCAGCCAGTTGCGCACGCAACACTCAGCGATGTCCCACTGGGGGTTATCGGGGCGAGGTGGAGCGGAGCAATCGATATGTGACCGTAGGCCGAACTTTCCACAAAGAAATTTGATGAAGAAAACCCACTTAGAATAGTTGGCATTAAGGTTAAGAGAGATAGTAACGTGAGATAGGGGGTGAGAAGATCGGCGAGGTGGTGCCCGAGGTGTGGTCTGGGGCATTGAGAGCCGGAGAAGATTCCGCGACTGGAACAGTACTGGAGCTGAGGGCGGACTCGGTGGCCATGACGAGAGAAGAACATGGACAAGCAGCCGATAGGAGGAAGCCGATGAGAGGAAAGATCGGCCGATCAGAGAGATGAGAAGCTGATAGAGAGTGGACCGGTCAGCCGATGGGGAGTGGTTGGCCGATGTAGAGTAGGCAGCAGAGTAGGTGACGAAAAGGTGATGGCAGAGTAGGTAGGTCAGAGAGTGGTTGGGTCACGGACGTGTGAGGATTCACGTCCGTGGACTCATGGAGGCCAAGGAGTGGAGCGGACACGAAAAAGGCGGAGAGAGGCCGAACACGAAGAGAAGATGTTCGCGTCCGGGAGGTAGGGATTCGTGTCCGTGGACACGTGGACACGTCAGATTGGCTCGGACGTGAGGGAAGAAGGTTCGCGTCCGAAAGCCGTTGAGCTAGTCGGAAAAGCGGGAACCGAGGGGAGGGTTCTAGCTGATGGAGGGTGGACAAGTCCAGCCGATGAGAGGGCGGACGAGTTCAGCCGATGGAGATGACAAGCGTAGATATGCGCCGGCGTCAGAGGAGAAAGGATGCACGAAGCAAGCAGAAGGGCGGAGACGGGTGCGAGGCGAGACGAGGAAGCGAATGGAGACCGTCGCCTTGTTGCACGGAGGTGGAGCGGAGAAAAGGAAGTGTTTGCGGGGAAGACAGGGAGAAGAAAGGAATGGAGACGAGAGAGCGAGGAGAGAATACCGGAAAAAAGGTCGGCGACGGGGAGAAACATCGACGATGAGGAGGAAAAGGTCGGCTCGCCGGTGGGAGAAAGCTAGCGTACCAGAGATGTCTAGACTTACTCTGATACTATGTAAAAATGTGTACAGTGGCATTGACATCCGTAAAGTCTCAAACCAAAATGGAAATGAAAGTCATGAGAAGCATCAATTTGCAATGCTTTTCTCCTTGCTGCTGGAAGTGACGGTCACATGATAGTTCTGTTCAAGTATCATTGTCAATAAAACAGCTGCGGTGGGAAAAAATGACTGCCCAAGCTACCACGTATGGTTTTGTACATTGTTTGAAATCTGTTAAAAAGAACTACAAGGTCTAACGTGAGTTTCAACATGTAAGATTTCACAGTGCAATTTCCTCAAAGAAACACTATACAGTGCACCCTGTGAAGATATCTTGTTTGGAATATATAATAGGAACATGTTACCCATTTTTCAAATATTCTGGAACAATTCTATGCCCTCTGCATGGAAACAATATTGCTTATCTCAGACAGAAGAATATATGTAAAGGCATAAAAAGTATCATAGCTTATACTGGATTTGATTCAGTGAATAATGCCGTGACCTCGGCGATAAGGCAGTTAGGGAGATTGGTGACATTGCGATTTCTAAGAGGATGGTGACATGTCTAATACAGGTCAGGTGCTGAAGAAGAGCAGCAACGTTTTTCTGCAGGTGCAGGGAAGGCAACCAGCCACTATGTTTGACAAACCACCAAATTCAGTTATTCAGTTATTCTACAGGTTGGTGAACTTGCCAGACTCATCTGACAATTGTGTGTTCTCCTTTCTTTTTCTCTTATTATTCTTGTCTATATTTCTCACAGCATTGGATGATTGGAACAACTGACAATTTTTTTCCCACCGCTGCTTGTATCGCTGTGATTCTTGAGCTAATGATAGATTACGACACGCAGCAATCAACTAGGTGGTAATTAGTTGGTGCAGTCATAGTACAATTCAGAACGGAACGTCCATGCAAATATATAGCTCATGCTAGTACTATTTTCCATTAGTCAACAAGGCCTAGCTACTTGGTACGACTCCTGTTGATTTCTTATTGCTATGATCAAACGATCTCATCATACAGTGAAATGCTGTTTATTATGGCAATTACACTTGATCGCTTTCCTAGCTTCCAATTGGTTTCCATGATGATTAGCATGCATGTTCTCTGATCAGGAAGGCGAGTCAGTTAATCTTGCCTCGCAAATGGTGGTTAGTTAATCTTTGAAATGGAAAGACAAAGAAAAAGAAGGTGTTTAATGTAGATTGAAAAGGCTACCTAGCTCTCTTTTGCTTTGAAACCAAACGTACCAGTTGGAAGAACTTGCATTGTACCAAATTGGAATAATAATGAGAAAAGGGCAAATAATATGCATTGCTATGGTACTGATCCACGGCTCTCCATCTCTCTAGTCGGTAATCATGCCAGCTGATCTTTTTTACTTCCTTATTTTTGAAACGGTGGTATATCAAACATATGTTGTATGTATATATACATGATGAAGTTTTCAGAGAACAAGCGTGCCGCCGGACAACAATTCAACAATCGTACCAGTTTCCTGTTTTTCTTCCCTACAAAATAAAAAGGGGCTAGCTGGTCAAAAGGGAGAATTAATAAATAGTGTACAAAATGTACCTAAAAGATAAAGTGCTACCGGTTTAATTACACTCATTCGTTCCAAAGTTTAGTTAAGATGTCCAGTGAGTAGTCTAATGATGGACCTCTATATTTAACATCTTCAGAAGTTCAGAGTACATGCACTTTACTACTTTTGTTGTCCATTAGACTGCGTCAGGATTATCCGTATGCTAATACGAATTGAGCTGGACTTCACACGGTCTAACACATACAGAGATTGTAGTAATGCTCTCGTACTACTGGAAATCCCAATTGTACCTCTCCTACAAGATTCCACTGCAACATTGGCACTAGAGTTGGCTTTAGTTCAATTATACTAAAAAATACCTCTATCCAAAAGGATTATAAAAACAGGAATTTATTTAAAAACCTTTGTGTATATGATCAATATTTTTTGAAAGAAAGTGTAAAGATTTTAACAACCTTGGCTTGGCATATTAATTACTCAATTCAAAAGCAGCAGTAGTAAACATCAGCAACAGAAGTAAGTTTACTCCATCAGAGTAACTGTAGATGATAAGAAATGTACACATGCATATATGCAGACAGGAAATTAAATACCAGAGCAGTGGGGCTGGAAGAGAGGAAAGCAAAAGAATTGAAAAGGCATTCGACTTTTTGCCAACCACCGTGATCTTACCTTTCATCCATCCACATACGACCAATTCCGTAAATTGTCTTTGCATATATTCTGAGAAGTTTTCAATGACCTATGAAATTCTAACTAACTGTTAAATTTCTCTATCTGTACGCCAATAATATTAAAATCGAACAAGCACTGTTAAGAAACAGCAATCACATATCCTCGATCTATACGGTTTCATATGTCTAACGGTGGTTTAGCACTTTAGCCCCTTGAATCACTACACATGCAATTGTCAGTAATTAACAGTTTACTCAACCAGTATATATCATTATTATCAATTGGCGGAGATTAGCTATCCTGTGTGTTAGTAATTGCAAAATAATTAATAAGACGTATATATAGGCTTGTGCTAGCTCTAATTTACTGCCAAACACAGCACCGATCCTACTATATATACTTTACTACCAGCAAAGTTAATGTAGCAAGTCATGAACTGATAATCCATGAGATGAGCGCATGCACATACTTACCTGGTGCACATTTATGGTGGTGTGCGCGTGTGCTTCTTACGTATAATAAAAAAATCATTCTGTTTATTTGAATTAATTTCCGTAGCTAGCTTGTGCAGTTTAATTTCCAATGATGAGCTAGCTAAGCATGCAAAGCTTAGTTAGAATATGCAAGTGTGTGTACAAATAAAATAATTAATGCACGTGTACACACACATGCAGTATCAGGACGATATCGGAGTATAACTGATGCGTATATATATCTAGTGTACTAGGTACTAAAAACTCGTGCGTTCACATAGACAGGCAGTGACAAATTGGCATGTAGTACGAGGAGTCAAGGACCTGGACCTCTGCATACCTCTGAAATTCGTCTTGGACTCTTTTCTCCATCTCTCTTTTTCACAGTGTGTCCTTTTAGTCCACTGCTCCTACTATACTAGCTAGAGACGAAAAGGAAATTAACAAGTTAGACTGTTGATGAAAATTCTACTAGTTAGACTCAGAGAAACCTATCAAAGACTTTGGATACAATAAGTTCCAACTAATTCCAAACTAGCTACCTTCTTGGAAGATTGTCTTTCCCTGGTGGTACTAGCTAGCTATACTGTAAAGTCTAGGATCTTAATTATATATTTACCTGCTTCTCCTCATGCATCCACCTGCTGCCTGTAATTACCTAGCTAGCTAGCTTAATTATTAGCTTGTTAGTTACTAGTAATATATATGTGCATATGCTTAGCTTGATCCGGCCTTCCAAAAAAGCCAGCCAACTTTATGCATCTGGACAAATATATGTGTGTGTGTAGCTAGGCTAGGTAGATAGATAGAATTGAATGGTGTTCTCAGCTCCAGCTCCATCTTTTGGCTTAATTCTCCTCCTATAGCCCTCTTTTGACATCAGTGGCGATATCATGCAGACGAAGCAGCATCAACAAAACTACTCGTTCATCATCAAGATAAAGCTATAGAGTTGGCTGGTCGGTGATCCTTCCTTTCCCTAGCTTTGTCGAGCTATGGAAACTGCAGGCAAGGAGGAGGACGACGGCGGCGTTGCACCGGCGGCCAACAACGACGGGAGCTCGACGAGCAGTACTACGGTGGATGATGAATCCGGGGAGAGGCAGCGTACCTCGTCGTCGTCGTCGGTGCGTCCGTACGTCCGCTCCAAGAACCCTCGCCTCCGCTGGACGCCGGAGCTCCACCTCTCCTTCGTCCGCGCCGTCAACAGGCTCGGCGGCCAAGATCGTAAGCAGTCCGGCCTATTTGCCATATATATACATATATAGCTAAATATGTGGATCTTCATCTTCTTCGCTTCAGCCTGATCCTCCTTAAACATGCACATGTGTTTATCTAATTTACCCATCGATCTCGATATGATCCTGATGTTAATTTAATTCATCTTTAATTTTTTTATATATGTATATGTAGGTGCAACTCCTAAGTTCGTTCTTCAGTTGATGAATGTTAGAGGGCTAAGCATAGGCCATGTCAAGAGCCATCTCCAGGTATATATATCTACCTAACAAACTTGTTCTTTTTATGCTCTTAATTTAGGTCAGCAGTAGTATTTCTTTTAATTGCATATAATTAATCCATGTTGCCTTTTCTTCCCTATGTTCGATTTTCAGATGTACAGGAGCAAGAAGATCGATGAGTCTGGCCAGGGTATGTCATGGGAGCCAGATATATGAACTGATGACCAATTAATTCTTCAGAACATATTTTAATTTTTTGTATAAAATTAGCTAGCTAGCGTGCATATATAATTAATAGATATGCATCTGTTGATTGATTTTTTGTGCACATATATATATATATAGTGATAGGTGGTGGTTCATGGAGATCAGATGAGCAGCAGTATCATCTGCAAATGCAAGGTGAAGATGGGGGACAAGCGGACAACCTTGGCCATCTTTCCCTGCCTGCTCGTCATCGCCACATCACCGCTTGCTCCGGTACCATCTTGCAGCCCAGGTAGTTGTTAGATCCATGCAACTCTAGCTCGCAAACAACTTCCATTTAATTTCAGACAACTTTAGTTAGTTCTTTGTCTGGCATGTAGCACACTTGCATTCATAATTGAAGTCTCTCGGTCTCTCCTGAAGTCCTATATAGTTAACTTGTTCTTCTGACTAATTATTGTCGATCACTAACAATGAACTGTATATTTACATATATAGGGTTGGCGATGCATGGTCCCCATGGAGATGTCATGGATCATACTGGCTCCGTGCAGGCCATCACCTTGTTGGATCAAAACCCTATTACCCAGCATCGGCTGAAGCTGAGGCTCATTTCCATAGAACAAGTGCTAGGTATGTAGCTAGAGCTAATACCAGCAACCATCCAGATTTTATCCAAGGCTCTTCTTCATATCTAGATGATCATATCATGAACCATCAAAGACCAGTTCTGAAAGAGATGATCTGCAACGAGGACAGTAACCATCAAGAAGGCCCTCTTAATCTTGTCATGAACCATGAAAGACCAGTTCTGAAAGAGATGATCTGCAATGAGGACAGTAACCATCAAGAAGGCCCTCTTAATCTTGATCTCTCACTCGATATCGGCCCGCGGCGGGAGAAGAGAAAGAGAGAACGCAGCTGGAGGAAACAAGAGGAAGATCATGGTCGTACTGTTGCTATTGGTGGTGATCAAGAAGCAGAGAGTTGTGCTACTGGGCTCTCTCTTTCTTTGTTCTGATGTCTCCCCTGTTGAAAGATGCATGATCACTAGTCCTACCAGTACTATATTGCTGTGCTGGCCTGGTGATATATCACTAGCTACTAGAGATCATACGTCATTGTGGATGATAAATCAAATTAGGGAAGAAAACTCATGAAACAAGGACAAGTACTCTTCATCTCACCATATGACTACACTGTGGTGATATTTTGTGGTACTTATCCTTTTATGCATGTATCTACAGGAAGATAAATATTTATTGTCTATTTCGGTTATTCATTATATACCCTTCATCTTCTGATTAATCTAGCTGATCCCGGTTGATCTATCCGCTGATTCATTAATAATTGTGGCTTATCTTTGCCCTAAGGAGTTGATGTTTGTTACTGAGGCATGCAATTTTAATGATTGAGATGTACAAATTTAAATAGTAATGCAGATCTATAGCTCCCTATTATCTGTCTTTTATTTTGGTTTAATTATACTCAACAGCATGCCTATAAGTCACCTTGATTATGAAAATATCATGTTTGACAACGATCCTTTTTCCTCTTTTTTTTTGTGACGGAACATGCTATCTATTGATATTTGAGATCGATCGAGGAATATCTTGATGTAAGTACGTGCATATGAAATTAACTATTTGACAGTGCATTGGTTCGGTGTGGATTGACTATTTGACAATGCACTACCTTTAAGTTTGCTTCTATCTTAATTATCTTTGTATCTTCCCATGTAGATCTCCGACTTCGTTCTCCATGCAACTCATAAATTATATGTGACAGTTTCATGTGCCGCCTATCTAGACTGACAATTTCAGTTCAACTCAAGCGTCTGATTTTGTTTGGTGCATCACCAGTTCTTCCCTTTAGTTCTATTCATTGAAAAACGTTGCATTGGTTTGTCATGTAGCTTCGAGGTGAAGACACATCTACTCAATGCTCTTTGTTACTTATGTCCAACTTTCTGCTTGTTAGGCAGATTTGCTAATTTTTATCATTACGATGTTTACACTAAAATTTGGTAAGTATCGTAGATAAGATTGGAGAGCTGATTGGTTTATAAAAGGAAATCGATTGATGCAGCAAGAAAGACAATTAGATAGTTTAAAAATAGATTTGGTTCAGTCAAAGATTATTTAGATAGGACTAAGGAGAAGCTGTGAAAACCACAGCAGATTACTTTATCTCTATAGAATAAATCAGTTTAATTAGTTTTGTTAATATTTTAGAGATAGTTTTATTTTATATTTAGGAAATAACGTCTAGAGATTTAACCACGCCGAACTCTTGTAGCTCTAGGATATAAATATAGACCTTCTAAAACTTTGTAAATCATCCATCAAAGATCAAATACAATCTCGAAGCATCGCTACTCTAGTTCATATAGGTTTTTACCGACAGGTTCTGGCTCTTAACGCAGGGCCACATCGGTTAAGTCCGATCTCCGATGAATGGATAAGTCTCGATACTATCTTGGTGTATCCGTTCTATCTAATTCTGCATCGATTAAATCCGATCTCTTAGTGTGCTTGGGTGCATCACATCACGTTTGTGTGGTTATATTGACTTATCGAGCTCCCTTTACTGCCATCGGTCTCGTGCTACATCGGTTAGGTCTGATCTATTAGATCGCTGATAATAGATTAAGTCGTAGGTCGATAGGACTTTACACAAACGTTTCATTAGAGCGAGCAACCGATGAATTATCTATACATTAAGCCTTACACCTAGTGTATCGGCTTCTCAGCCTATATACATATATCTTGAGAGAATTCCTCTCATCAGCTTAGCTAGTCGATGGGTTCGTCTGTTCCTTTTGTCCGTGTGTTCAATTTAGCCTCTCGTATCTTCAGAATATCGGGTCTTACTCCTTACTATTTATTGTATATTCTATTCAGAGCACCATCGGCTTTGTAGCCAATGGGTCTTTTATCTTATTTGGAGCGTCATCACATATTCTAGTCGGAGCGCTATCAACTTTGTAGCCGACGGATCCTTTATTTATTCTTTGCTATCCGCATATTCCTTTATTGGCTTTTCATACTTATGAACGAGTGCTACAACTTCTATCAACAACCGGCCAATAGGATAATTACATGTACTGCTCACCAATCACTGTATTGCCGGACGCCATCGGTTCTATAGACGATGGGTCCATTGTATTATTCCTCATTATCTGTCTACACCTTCATCAGTTTTTCAACAAATAGATGAGTGCTTCAGCCCCTATTAGCAACCAACAGATGGTAGGAGTGCATCAGACGCAGCTGATAATTATATTAACCCTATCGGCAACCAGCCGATAGCAGAAGTTTCTATCAGCTTATCGGCTAATTGACTTTTTGGTTTATCTTCTTATCAATTGCAGGGTCAAATTGATGACACCCGCAACTCTAGCAACCCCGACGAAGGGATCTCGAAGCTGAAGGATCTGCACTGGAGCAAAGTAGATCTCTTAGGCTTGAGCGTGTCTATGCACACCTCCATCGGATCTTCATCAGCTCACACTTGCTCGTTCTCTCAACACGCCTCTCCACCTGGCCCGATCGCCCCGCGCGCGCGTCAACATACGGTGGGACCATTGAGAGTGCACTCCAATGAGCCGAACCACTTGTACTAGAGTTAAGCAGGCCTCCCAGGCCTCGGCGTGTTCATGCGCCATCACATCAGACTTCCATCGGTTTGCACTCGCTCGCCATCTTGGCTCTCCTCTCCGCCTAGTCCAATCGCCCGCGCACGTGTCAACATATGGTTGATGCCAACTCTTAGAATTGATGTGAAGTAAGAAAGTATGTAAACCTATATTTGTAATTTAGCATAAAATATGAGTAAAATACTTTGAAGACACTCTATATAATGTTCAAGGTTTAGAACCTTGAAAACTAATACACAAATTAAGCTACTTGGGCTAATTTTCATATTATAGGACCAAAACTATCACTACGACACCAAATCAGCCTATCTCTAATGGGCCATCTATGATAGGCTAAAGTATCTCATCACGAAGATCCTTTACAGGCTGCTTATCAACTCATTGATTTATTTCTCTAATAATTATTTTGTGTGAAATTATTGAGTATAGATAGACCAAAGTTGGATGTACGGTATTAGTCATTTGTGACAATAGTATAGGAATGGGGTTGTTGAATTTCTATGTCAATCCGTAAACTACATAAATGATAAGATGTTTGCAGAAAGAATGCAGGTGCAGTCTCATCTGATATACAGAGGATTTATGAAAGTGTGCAGATGTTGGACCAAGCATGGAGAGCAAGAGCCACCGAATATTCCAATTGATGAAGTGCTAGATCTATGGAATGAGCAACAAGATCTATTGGGTGGTGATATCATCGATTTCAATCCTGATACCCTCTCAGAGATGTTGTGTGATGTTGAAGAGTCATCCCACAATGAGAGGGATTATGTGAAGTTCAATAAGTTGGTGGCGGATTTTGAGACGCCTCTATATCTTGGATGCAAGCTGAAGCACACAAAGTTATCCATTATCTTAGTTTTCATGAAGCTTAATGCAAATAACGGTTGATCAGATAATAGTTTTACATAACTGCTTGGCTTGCTAAAGAACTTGCTGCTAGTGGGAAACAAAATGCTGAAGATGACATATGAAGCAAAGTAAGTGTTATATCCATTGGGTTTGGAGATTAGAAGAATTCATGTTTGTCAACATAACTGCATATTAGACTATAAATGTACACACGGCTTCTCGACACAAGCGAGATAATAGTAGTGCTAAAGGTAAGTAAAAAAGGTGGCCCCACAAGGCTATGTGGTATCTTCCAATCATCGATTGCATCAAAAGAATATTTGTGAATCCCAAGAAGTCTGAGTTAGTTCATTGGCATGCAATACAATGAAAAGACCATGGTATGCTAAGCCACTTGATAGATTTAGTGTAGTGGAGGAATGCTAATAGAATTTATCTATAATTTGTGGAGGACCTGAGAAACATAATGTTCAGCATAAGTAAGGATAGGCCTAGATGAAAAACTCATGGCTCGCTAGCTTGTTCGGCTCGTGTCTAGCTCATCTTGTCTCGTTTGGATTTGTTAATCAGCTAAGCTACGATTTTAACTTGTTAGTTATAACAGCTTGAGTTGCTCGCAAGCTAAATAAGCCTATCACAACAACTAACAGCCCGATCTCAAAAGCCCAAGTGCAAAGCCCAACAAGGAAAACAACAAGTCCATGCGCTATATTTTGCAACTAGACCAACCCTAGATGGATTGATCCCCTTTTCCCCTCATCCCCTATACATACATACACTACCATTGCCATTCCCTATCTCCCTTGATCTATCGCAAACTTGTGTCTCTCAGTATGGCATTCCCCTATCGTCTCATCGTCTCTTTCTCATGCCATAAGCAGGGTAGCGCCACCCTAGTCAGCCGGTCCGGTTGCCCTACTCCACGCTTCTACCTTGCCATCCCCTCCGTCGGATGCCACTCTACTCAGTAATGGAGCAAATACTAGCGTTGCCATGAAGTTCTGAATCAAGGATTCGAGAAGTAATCACCGTCACTAGTGAGTCACTAATAAAGTGTTGTTGCATTTATCGATTTTCTTGCGTGGAACTGTGATGATGGACTTTTGGTTGATTGTTTGGATTATGGAGATATCAGTATGGCAGAATGAATGGATGATGTGTCATGCTTTTGCTATTTTGCTTGCACACAATTATTGAGTATAAACATTTGGTTGATTTGGTTACTTGATTCAATTACAATATGTCTGGACGCATTTGTTGATGTGTTGGCTTGCGAGCTAAATGAGCCGCTCAAGTTGCTAGCTAAGCCAAGCTGAGCTGGGTTTCTAGCTTGTTAGGATAACGAGTCAAGTCAAGTTGGCTTATTATCCTAATGAGTTAGACTGAGATGAGCTGACTGAGCCAGCTTGATATCCACTCCTAATTACGAATGGCATTAATCCCTTTGATGATATGAGTAGTAGTCACAGCATATGATGAGTGCTTTTGATAAACTACAACCTGCAGTAGTCACATCACTTGGCCCCCTTGTTTGTGTTTTAAGAGAAGTATATTATGCTTTACATACTTGTTCAAGGATACAGGCAGCTTAATAATTATATTGATGTGTACTTAGAATCGATAGTCTATGACCTAGAAAGTCTATGACAAGAGGGATCAAACAATATTGTCTTGTCACAAATGTGATGTTTCTGATCGTCTAGGGAGCAAATGACCTACAGTAAAATATTCTCTCACCAAAATCACCCTACCAATTGTCATTAAGTGTCTGCAAATTTGCAATTTTGTAAGATGGATATGTTATCGAGTTGAGAATAGTGGGACCAATTCTATAGTACTGCACGCGCCCAAAACTTGCATAGTGGCAAGTGCCTCCTCACGACACATGACATTTCATTTGATGCCTATCAACCAAGCCAAGCAAAATGCCTCACCTCTCCCAAAAACACAACTAGCCCAATGGCATTAACCCCTCTCACTACCTCCAAAATAATCACCAACTTCCTCATCCTCCTCTCCAAGCGCCTCTGCCCTTTCCTCAGCCTCCCTCTCCTCCTCCTCCTCCTCCTCCTCCTCCCTTTCCTCAGCCTCCCTCTCCTCCTCCTCATCCAAACTCTCATGAGAGTAGGCATCGCTATGTCAAAACCTATTCCAATCTCTACCTCACCAGCTCACTGAGTCTAATTGTAAGCTACAACCTCCAATATCTCAAGGTCTATGTTTAGACATAAGAACATTCCGTCCTTAGAGTATTTTAGTGTTGACAATTATTCTAGCTTAGGACGGCACCATAAAATTAGAGAACCTTCTTGTCAAGGAGGTGTGGCTAAAGGTGTTTTTCAAGGAACTCTGCAAACTCCACTTCATCTCTCATGAGCAACTATACTGTCTAGTGAAAGTGCAAATTGAAAAAACTCGTTTAAGGCATACTCATAATTGGTACAAATGCAATATAGTGGTAAATAATTCTATACTTGAAATTTGGCACTCATTCAAGAATCTATACGTGTAACCAATTAGAATTAAGTAAGTAGCATCCTCTCAGACAATGCATATACGTAACTATCAAGGAGAATTAATTGATAATCATTATATCCTCTACTAAAATAGAACACATGAACAAAATAAGGGCTCAAAAATAATTTGAAATGTGAGATATTGGGTAAACAAATAGTATGTGTAAACAAGAATTACATCGTGTAGAGCGGATTAATTGTCTTACATATTTGAGCATATCGTGCAAACTAGAAGGTGACATATACGGTTTTTACAAAAACATATTTACATTTGTATAATTAGTCATGTGGATAACCTGATGATCGTAGCATGCGAGGAACTGGTCATCTTTGCGCAAGAGACGATGGGTGAAAATTTAGGCTGAGGTCATCAATTATTTCAAATTACATGTGCTTTTATGAAAGTTTTATATTTATATGACAATCGATGATTTTTATGTCCGTGCGTCGAGTATAATCACAATGTAATAATGCAATGCTTTGCTCCGTTTCACTGTCCCCTTGGTTTGCACGTGAAAATGGGGTGAATCTGGCACGGTGTGGTGTTGTGTTGTCGGGCACGATGCGATCTGTGGAAGAGTGGACCGAGTCCGTCTCGTGGAGAGGCCACGCCGGCGGCTCGCCACGTTGAGTTGCTTCCACCGATGGCGAGCGGAGCTCTGACCAGCATCTCTCTCGCTCTCTTGCTCGATTCTCGTTTCTCTCGCACCTTGTCTGTCTCTCGTTAGTGTCCAAAAACAAATAAAAAGAAAAAAAAAGAGAAAAGGATCTTCTCATTATCGGTCTATCCGTGCGCGCGGATCACCCCCGAAACTGCTTGCTAAACCTAAATCGGTCTCAGGTTCGATTGGTCGATCGTTTCGTGTTGCAATGCCATCGATCCCTCTGTTGATTTGGAGCTCTCCCGTGTACCCCTCTGCTGATTTTATTTGGGCGTATTAGAGTCCGATTCCTTGCAGTTTTGTGTTCGAGCTGGGAATTTAGAATTTGGAGACGACCCAGCAGCGGGCTACGCGCGCGACGCACGAAAGCGCCTTGTCACGATCGGAAAATTACGACTCTCTGAAAATCGGCTCCCTGCATCCACAAGAACATTAGACAACGGAAACAAAAAGATGCATAGAGTGTGAGGCAGCGCATCATCCTTGCCTCCACAAATTATAATGAGATGATTAATCCTAACTGGTTAATGCGGTAGAGAGATTGGGAAGATGTTGAAGGTCTCGATCGCTTATTACATACTCCGCACAAGGACTGATCTGGACGTGAACAGTATAGTTACCATGAAATTGAGGAGGAAGAGACGAGATGGAGAGAAACGTGAGGATTATTATATCACAATCATTATCAGATAGGAGTAGTATACTAGTACAGCAGTGTCCCGATCCAATCTTGCACAATCCAAGGCCACCCACAATTAAATCTCTTACTATCAAATTGAGTTTGTGGCGGCTAAGAGGAGCATTGATTCATCCATGTGGTCGGAGAGGCCGCTGCTCTGGGACGCCGGCGCCGTGCTCACCGGAGCCACCGCCCTCGCCGAGCTTTGCCTCTGGGAGGGGGTCGGCAACCGCGCCCTCTTGGACTAGCCCAGCTCTTCTTCTTCACTCTGATAACACTAGCCCAGCTCGATCAGGAGCTCAGCTGTATGTTTCTCTTTTTGCTGTGCATCTTCAGAAACTTTGCAGGAAACTCGTGCATATTACTGTTGGGTTAGTATACTTCCTTACGTGTCCTTTGTTCAGGTAAACCAGAGTACCAGACCAACATTTTTTTGCCATGTTATAGTCATACCAAGTGTTTCTGCCTTCCTGACAACTCTTCCTGATTGCAGCGCGGACGATGTCTATGCTCCCTTTTTTTTTTTTTTTGCTTCCTTGCCATTGCATTCAACATCGAAAAGGTTACTTGATTGGACTTGGTACTGTCAAAGAGGTGTCGCTAATTCCATGACCAAGAACGGAGACTGCAGGTAGCTATTCCCCTTCGACAAGTGAGGAAATAAAGATTTGGCATTCTTACATATTACTGCAAAAAAATTGTTTTTTTTTACACTGATGTTCTCTTGCTTTCAGAACATCATAGTTCTATTGTTTCTACCAGTTGATTCAATAATGGGGTAACAATTTCTACCCTTCCCCTTTTGTTTCTAGAGAGCTTCTTAAAGGTCCACTGTACTATGCTTGTGCTATAACTCTCACAACTGTTATTTTCAGGAGGACATCTCCCATTTCAATTGCTGTGATTTGCAACTTGTGTGGGATATTGACGGCCAAATGAGCCGTGCCAAACTAGGCTAGCTCGGGTACAAAGGCACTGTTTATGGTTTAAACATAAACATGGCATAGCCTATTTGATCATGGACCAGCCGTCACCTTAACCTAGCATGCCGGCACAAATACCATTCATAGCATGGCATGGTATGGTCTAAGGACAAGTGTCCACCCACACTACGTCGCACACGTGCTCGTGTGGTTGTGTTGCGCCTACGCCTCCCTCCCCACCACATGTCATCATCTAATTTGGTTGAGCAAGTAAAATTACAACGGTCACCTAATAACGGCTATTTTAATGGCTAAAATCCTAAAATTAGCCGATATAGCTAAAAAAATTCAAAAAATACCAAAGAAATCCAAAAAAATATGATTTTTTCTATAAATAGGGTAGCCGGTTTCAACATTTATGGCTTATCCAAATATTTCATCTTATGCTCTCTCATGATATTGTGATCTCTCATCCAAAATTTTCTCATGTTTGTTAAAAATCAAAACTAGCTAGAAGAAGATATATACTCTTGTTTGAAGGTTGTAAACTAAGGGCTCCTTTCTAAAGGACATAACAAATATATTGTATTTATGTATTATTATTCATTAGTTATTTATTTCCATGAGAGTATGAGACCTATTTACTGAAATTACGTACTTTTACTTTTAAAATTTCAGTATGGATGATCTAAACTACCCGCCATTCCCTCTGAATGAGTACGACCCAAATTCCATACCGATGTTGTACCCAAATATCGAACAAAATGGTAGCAGATCGACATCGACACCAGAAGAGTGACATCGACATATGTGACTTTAGAAAACTTCAGAAGGATCAGAAACTATGAGCGCAAGTGCATCAACGGCCATGGGCTTAAAGAGATTAAGAACTTCTACTGCTTGGCAAAATTTTAATGAGATAAAGGAGACTAGCCTTGATGGAAGAGAGGTAACGTGGTCTTAACATTAAAATTTTAAAGAGTTGTTAATGAATTCAATTTGAAGAGAAAAGTCAATAAAAATGATGAAGATTGCCTCATAAAGACTGGATTCAAAGAAGAATCTATAAGTAGATAAAAAATAATATATCTTTGTAAATATCTTTTGTAAATAGTAGGAGCACTTTTCTTTTCTTTTTCTTTAGGAAATAATATCTCATGTCAATCTTGAACTTGTATAAAACCAAGGATATAAATATATATACCTGGGGTCATATAAGATATTAGAATCAGATCAGTACAATCAAATTTGGCGCATCGCCACTTTTAGGAGTAGAGGTAATGTAATTTTCAATAATATTTTGCTTTAGGTTAGGCTGCATCGGTTAAGTTTAATCTCTAGTAAGAAGTAAGTTTATCATATAGCAAATATATCGGTTTGGTTAAGATTTTCTTAATTCGGTTTGATATCTTAGCTAAGTTTATATATTTAATGGTTATCTTAATGCATTCAGTTATGTTTAAGACTGTATTAATTCAATTTTAATATGATCTGATGTATTTATCACGCTAACATATAATTTATTAGTTTATTAATTTTATCTTATTATTCTCAATCTTATAATGTTTTGATTAGTTTGATCTATTAGATTACTTTTAATAAAATAAATCTTGATAAGTCGATATGTATTATTCAATGTTTTATCGAAGTTCTACCCGATGAGTTATATTCATACTGTATTTACACCCTCCTTTAATCTCTATCAACTATATACCGATAGCTTGAATCCATATCAGCCTTTTGGTCAATTGGTTTATTAGTATAATTTTTTATATTTTTCTCGTTAATTATAGGTCAAATTGACTCCTATGTTTTAAACCTCAAGAATTTAAGAATCTACATTAGAGCTAAGTAAATCTCCTAAGACTTTTGTGAGTTTGACACATCGGCGTAAATGTCGGATGATTTTTGCGTCAATAGTGAGCTAGATGTAAAATATACAGAAATAAATTATCTAAAAAATCTTCTAGTAAAACAGGATGCTTAAAGCGATATATTGAGACTTGTACAAAGAAGCAAGGATACCAATTATGATAATAATAAATGACACCAAATCCTGATGGTATGGTGCATTCGTAGGAGTACAATCCTTCAATAGTAGGAGACTTGAGTTTTTACCCTTTTCTCTTGTCATGATTTTTTAAAATATGAGATTTTATATAATAAAGTTTTTAATGAGGTAGCTATGTAATTGCTCTTTTTCTCTTTATTTTTATTACAATTTTAATTTTTCTATATTTTTAAAGCCTAATTATATTTTTTAATGTACCATTATATTTAACCGATATAAAATTTTTTCTATTTAAATATTTCTGGTGTAACATTCATATTGTAATTAAAAAATATATATCGCTAGGTTTAACCGACATGAATTTTTCTACTTAAGCATTTACTTTTTTTCTAATTTTCTATATTCTTTTCTCTTTTTTTTTGCCTATTTAGAAGGTTGGCCGAGCTATGCTGCCGCACCACCACCGGTGCACATGCCATACTCAGACTGTGCCAATTCATATTGTAATTAAAAAATATATATGGCTAGTTTTAACCGACATGAATTTTTCTACTTAAGCATTTATTTTTTTTCTAATTTTCTATATTCTTTTCTTTCTTTCTTTTTTTTTTTTTGCCTACGCTGACCGGGATATGCTGCCGCGCCACCACCGGTGCACATGCCATACTCGGACTGTGCCAACACGAAACGGTCCAATGCCTCTTTGGGCTATACCTGGCCGAGTGATCGATACGTGGATCGAGGCATCATAACCCGCTATAGCGACCATGTCTTAATAGACCATGTTGAAGCGTGCCTCGGGCTGTGCTAGCCCGGGCGGCCGGTTTGTTTGGCTGCGTATATGTGCGGGAGACGGTATGGCATTAGCTTCATTTTCATGCTATTATCGATTTTGGACTGCTCCTTTCATTCATCAAGTGAAAAGTTTCAGACGTCAACTGACTTCTCTGCAATGTTTCTTTCAGGTGTAGCTGACATAGCGATTCGGTCATGCAAAGCTTCCTTACAACCCTGGCAAATCTTATGCTGGATCAGTTGCAATGTTCTTAGCCAGTTTCCTTGCTTCAATTCTGTAAGTAACAAACTATCTAATAGCTACATTCTACTGAGGTCTTGGTACCTGTTAATCTGAAACTATTGGAGTATTTGCCAGGTACATGTGCTACTTCCACCTCTTCGGATTTGTCGAGGAGAGCTGGAGCATGGTGATCGCCTTTGGCGTGACATCGCTTGCTGCTGCGATTGTGGAGTCGCTCCCTATCAGCACACGCCTGGACGACAATCTGACTCTGCCACTCGCCTGTGTCCTCGTTGGTGTCCTTGTTTTCTATTATACTGGGGCCAGAAACCTGTGCTGTATGAGCGCTGACAGCAGTGACATTTCTGCGCTTGTTAGAATCAGATGTCCTTGGGCAGGTTCTAGTGAGTAGCCGCCCTACAGAGCTGAAAAACAACTGATTTACCGATATCAGATTCGATTGCATGTAACAAGAATGGATACAAGCTGCAAGGTGCAAGCATCATAGTTGTATCTTGTAATCAAGAAAACATAACTTGAGGAGAGGAGAAACACACCAGAGAGCAGTCTTCAGTCCAAAAGCCTAAACTGAATGTTTATTTTGTACGGTGGTTGTGTGCAAGCTGCCAGCCCTTTTTTTCCCTCAAAACATACTTCTATTCCATGGAAATTACAGGCCTGAAAACATGCACAATGATTTTCTAGAGGTGCAGCAGAGGCAAACCTCCAGATTACACAAAAATGCTAAAAAAATGTCAGAACTTTTCTTGAGTGCAGTAATGTGTGATTAGCTTATTAATACTTCAGTTTTTGCTTGTGCGTTCAGAAGAGGGTAATGACAATGAAATTCCATATTGTGAGCCTCATAACTCTCGTCTGGTCATTGCTATCCAAATATCACTATCAAACACTAGCTACCACCCATTTTTGTGCACAGGAAACAGCCTGCCTAGCAAGATAGCTTTCAAGCCACAAGCCCGTACTTTATGACAGGCAAATCAGAAGCCACAAATTAATATGCATGCTTTCTTCCTGGCACTGTCAGCATATGTAAATTTTGTCAGCTATTAGTAAGTGCCACACTGCTAGCACACAGAAAATACCTTGTCTGCTAAATGAGTCTTGTCTGTTTTTGCAAACAAGGGATAAACATTTAGAGACAGACAATTTGCAAGCCACATGTTCTGGTGGCTTTGAACCCTTTGAAGGCAAAGAGCTCTCCTCCTCCAATGTGTCTATCTATCTCTAGCCCAAGATATCTGGCTTGCCATTCTCATAGCTTGCTAGTTTCTGCTGAGCTGAGGGAGCTCTGTGTGTCGTTAGCTCTCCTGCCTGGGATAGTGATGAGTGCAAGGAGTCATGCTTGTCAGGCTAGGAGTCATTGTTGTAGCCTCCGTCGCAGCTTTAACTCTTAAGAGAGCCAACAGTGGCAGCAAAGGTACTATACTTGCATCTCTCTAGCAGTGGCACTTAATTTGTTCATTTGAATTTCTCACTGGAGCTCTTGTTGAACTTCAACAGATGGTCAAGCAAGGAAAAGAAAGGATAAGACTCGCTACTCTGAACATGTAAGTGCATGTCATTCTCTACTAGCTTAAAACTTCTTAGTTTAACTGTTTTTTTCAATTGCTGTGGTTCAGGGGGAGAAAGAAGAAGAGAAGGAAGAGGTTAAAACAATCAGTGGCATAATCAATTCAGCTCCTTCCGATGACGACGACATGCTCTCCGAGATCGAGAGCCTCTTGTCAGGGGAGATCGATATCCCTCTACCGAGCGACAGGTTCGATGTCAAAGAATGCTCTCGGTACAACAGTGTTAACTCTGAGCTGGAGAGGCTACGTGGACTTGTGCGTGAGCTGGAGGAGAGGGAGATGAAGCTTGAAGGCGAGCTGCTGGAGTACTATGGCCTCAAGGAACAGGAGACTGACGTCGTGGAGCTTCACAGGCAGCTCAAGATCAAGACGGTGGAGATAGACATGCTCAACATCACCATCAACTCGCTGCAAGAGGAGAGGAAGAAGCTGCAGGATGAGGTCGCCCATGGCACAGGAGCCAAGAGGGAGCTAGAGGCTGCGAGGAACAAGATCAAGGAACTGCAGCGACAGATACAGATGGAGGCGAACCAGACAAAAGGGCAGCTGATGCTGCTCAAGAACCAGGTGATCGCACTGAAGGACAAGGAGGAGGAGGCAGCCGTCAAGGACGCAGAGGTGCGGAGAAAGCTGAAGAAGCTCAGGGAGCTGGAAGTGGAGGTAGTTGAGCTGAGGAGGAAGAATAAGGAGCTCTTGTATGAGAAGAGGGATCTCATCGTTAAGCTGGATGCAGCACAAGGAAAAATAACAGAGGTATCATATTAGCATTTTCACTCAGTAATTATATGCTTCTAAAGCCTCACATTTGCCTGGCATCATTTGCAGAAGCAGCAGTTCTTTTTAATGCTGACATTTTTTTCATGTTTTATGTGGCATGCAGACAGCTGGTTGCTGTCCTACAATTGTAGCCCTCTGTCCTCTATTTCACATTAAGAAAAATTGGCACAAAATGACAGGCTTTAATTTTTTTTCTTTTAGTTTCTCCTTGGGATTCCACCAATCAATTTCACGACAACGACTCAGAATTTAGACTTTTCTCTCACGTTATCAATACTGCATTATTATCCATTGGACTAGATTTGCACACACTAGCATTGGTTTAATTGAAAAATCCCTTGCCCATTCAATAATGCATAGCTATATTGAGAGCTAAACTTATATTTCAAAACCACATCATAATTTCACACTGATTCTCTCAGGAAGAAGAATGAACTAGCAAGAGATATTTTTTCTTGATGTTCTTTTTCAACATATACAGATATATTAATTGCATAGCTTATCATTATGCAGAGTGATGTAGTAGCCCATGCAAGAGAGGAGATCAACAAGCTGAGGCATGCAAATGAAGACCTCACAAAGCAAGTGGAAGGCCTACAAATGAACAGATTCAGTGAAGTAGAAGAGCTAGTTTACCTGCGTTGGGTTAATGCTTGTCTGAGATACGAGCTCCGTAACTACCAGACACCATCAGAGAAAATTTCTGCTCGCGACCTGAACAAGACCCTGAGCCCAAAATCTCGTCAGAAGGCCAAACTGCTAATGCTGGAATATGCAGGATCAGAACGAGGACAGGGTGACACTGACCTTGAAACTGCTTCTTCTGCACCTTCTTCACCCAGAAGCGAAGACTTCGACAATGTTTCAGTTGACAGTTCTTCTAGCAGATACAGCTTCTTTGGCAAAAGGCCCAATCTGATGCAAAAGCTCAAGAAGTGGGGAAGGGGCAAGGATGATGGAAGCAGTTTAGCATCACCGACATGGTCCCTCACTAGTGACTCCCCAAAGAGTACTAGCCAGAAACCAAAGGGGCCCCTAGAAGCTCTCATGCTCAGAAATGCAGGAGATGGTATGGGCATTACAACATTTGGAAAGAGGGAACAAGATCCCAGTGATACCATGGATGAGGCAAATGTTGCATCCTCATTCCAGTTGATGTCAAAGACTGTACAAGGTTTTGCTGATGACAAGTATCCCGCTTATAAAGATAAACATAAACTCGCCACAGAACGAGAGAAGGCAATAAAAGAGAAGGCCGAGAAAGCTAGGGTACAAAGATATGGTGGTGTCAACAGTTCAGGCCTTTTGTCCTCTCCAAAGTCTGCACTCCCTCCAAAACTTGCTCAAATAAAGGAGAAGGCTCCTACAGCTAATGTTGAATCCAGTGACCAATCTAGTGATAACCAGAACAAACCTCTAGTGGTGACACAACTGAAACTTGCAAATATTGAGAAGAGAGTTCCAAGAGTCCCTAGGCCACCTCCTGCACCATCAGCCACTGCCTCAGGAACTGCCAACACTGCAATTGGGGTACCTCCACCACCGCCTCACCCGCCAGGTGCACCTCCTCCACCGCCACCTCCTGGTAAACCTGGTGGCCCACCACCACCACCGCCACCCCCTGGTTCCCTACTTAGGAACCTTGCTGGTGGTGACAAGGTACACCGTGCTCCAGAGGTTGTAGAGTTCTATCAAAGTCTCATGAAACGTGAAGCCAAGAAGGACACAACTTCTCTTGGATCAACAACATCAAGTGTTTCTGATGTGAGAAGCAACATGATCGGAGAGATTGAGAATAGATCAACATTCCTCTTAGCTGTAAGTTATTTCAGATGATTCTACCTTTCATAAGTATATACTGCCAAATTTCTGTAGTCCATTACTAATTCAGGTTAGTATATAGCTGGTGGGCTAAGCTTAATACGAAAACTGACTTTTTTTATATACAAAAATGATTTTTTTTCAGGTCAAAGCTGATGTGGAGACACAAGGAGACTTTGTCGAGTCTCTAGCAAATGAGGTCCGAGCAGCAAGTTTTGTAAATATCGACGATGTTGTTGCATTTGTAAATTGGCTTGATGAGGAGCTATCCTTCTTGGTAAGTTTATCTAATAATTTTTTTCTATACAACACACGACAAAATAATTAGTGCTGAAAAGGGTCAATTGACATTTTAGGTCGATGAACGGGCAGTACTAAAGCACTTCGATTGGCCAGAGAGCAAAACTGATGCACTAAGAGAGGCAGCCTTTGAGTATCAAGACCTGCTAAAATTAGAACACAAGGTTTCGTCATTTACTGATGATCCAAAACTTCCATGTGAAGAAGCTCTCAAGAAGATGTATTCCTTGCTTGAAAAGTAAGCATCTCCTCTGAACCATTCTTCTCCCAAATTCCATGGTTCTTAAGAGTGAGATAATAAATATCTTGTCAAGTCCAAATATCTTTAGCAAGCATAAGCATTTGATGTTTAATTGGACTAACAAGTGTCATACTTATGTCAGGGTGGAGCAGAGTGTTTATGCGCTACTTCGTACTAGAGACATGGCCATATCACGCTACAGGGAGTATGGAATACCGGTGGATTGGCTGTCTGATTCCGGAGTTGTTGGCAAGGTTAACATCTCTAGCCTCTGTCTATTGCCACTTTTTTAGACCATATAGCAAATCTGAAATCCAAATTTCATCTTGTATGTTGGGAATAGATCAAATTGGCATCTGTTCAGCTGGCGAAAAAGTATATGAAGAGGGTTGCCACAGAGCTTGATTCATTGCAAGGCACCGAGAAAGAGCCCAACAGAGAGTTCTTGCTTCTCCAGGGTGTCAGATTTGCTTTCAGAGTTCATCAGGTATATAATACATCGACCATATATACAATGGTGTTGATTAATCTGAAAGATGAAATGGGAATTTTTCTAATTGACAACTTTTCCATGAGTGCTTTGCAGTTTGCCGGAGGCTTTGATGAGGAAAGCATGAAGGCTTTCGAAGAGCTAAGAAGCAAGATGTCTACACAAACATCTGCTCCACAAATTTCCGATGCATAATTCTAACCATGCATTCCACACTCAGAGTGGTTTGTTTGTTTGAAAGGCATGATTAGTTAGTAGCTAAATTGTAGAAAAATGAGAACTTCTTTTTACAAAGGTGAAAAGGAGAAATGTAAATCCCAATACTGCCTCCACTAAAATGCATATGGCAAGAAAGGACGATAAGTCTACAGGTTCTGAATACATGTAAACTAAATTATAGTGTAAGTGTTTTTTTTTATTTAAAGGTTGCAAAAGCGCATTTAAAAAACAAAAGAACAACGCAGTCAGCCAGACTACTTACACTACTAAAGAAGCTATTCTCAACACTGGCACAAAGGGGAACCACCTACAACCCTCAGAGCTGTAGTACTCGTAAATATTTTAGTTAAATTTCATGCAGGAAAAGAATCAACCTTTTATTTTTAAAAAAAAAGGAATATTCAAACTCTTAAAAAAGTCGATTTTTTTCAGTGAAAAGTCAATTCGGAGGAAAATGCAAACAGTCGTGAATCGTGGAGGAAACAATTGAGATTCCGAAAGGAAAGAAAGTGAAAATCCGAACAAAATAAAACCAAAAAGCTGCAAAAGAGAAATAAGTTGAATCGAAATCTGGGAGAAAGGAAAGGACCTCACCACTAGCTCATCCCCGGAGCCCATCACGGCGCGGCAGGCCCTGCAGCTAACTGCCTGGCGCTCTCGCTCCGCCGCGGCCGCCAGCGCCTCATTCCGTCGCTCTTCACACCGTTGCGACGCTTGAGGAGATGTGCGTGCGTGAATGGCGGTTTGGGGATATATTCTTTTAGCGAAAGAAGATTTCAATGGCAAAGATAACAGTTTTTGCAAAGATAACAGTTTTTGCCATCCTGCAAATCGATCCTAGTACCAACCAATGCTTTGATTTTGCTTGCTTGTTTCTCTCCACATCGATCGATCGATCCCAATGTGTATGTCTGAAGTAGCAAAGGAGAATGTCCAAGGAAAAGAATAAAAAATAATTGGCAAAAGAGAATGTCGAAGGATAGAAAAATAAAAAAATGGCCCATGCAGGTCTCGAACCTGCGACCTTCGCGTTATTAGCACGACGCTCTAACCAGCTGAGCTAATAGGCCTCTAACGCTCTTCAACATATACTCATATAAAAGATCCAAATTGATGCTATCTATTATACTTGGATGAGGAGATAGGATGATGTGGCCACGTGATCACCGACGTCGAGGACCCTGAGAATGAGGTTGCTCTCTCCGATACCGGCGGCGCTTGGAGCAGAGACAGAGGAAGAGGGAAGCCAAGAGGAGTACAAACACGACGACGACGAGCAGTAGAAGCAGCTCCTATCGTCATCCACCATCCGCGCCGCCAGAGCAGACGCCGGAGCCTCATGGTCTCGCACGGCGGCGGAGGTCATGATAGACATACTCCTACTTACTGGGTGTACGTGTTGGTGGTACGAGTGGCTAAACTAGTGGACTACTCAACTCCAACGATACTGCCGTCTGTATGTCTGCAACTGCAACTCTGCAAGTGCCTGCCAATAATTTGTGTAGACCGGCCGATGCAAATCGATAGAGATTGGGCCACCCATACGTACACCAAATTATATCAGTTTACATTAAATAAAAAATCTAAATATACAACCTTTAATCACTCCACCATTCCGAGCCAAGCTTGCTTTAATATATTTTCTTCACATTAACTACATATATTCTACATTAACATCATATACTCTATATCGACGAAACATTCAGGCACATGGAGCAAATATTAACATCAGTTGGAGTTAATAAAAACAATCAGATATTATCCGTGGCTTTCACTTTCATCGAGAGCATGAACACTAAAAGCCAGTATTGGTTTTTCTAAAGTGGGTAAAAGATGTAGTTATGCGTATGAGACCAGATATATGGCTTATACATGATTATAAGTCAGACTCCTATGGGCTATTAAGTATTTGAGAGATGTGCTCGCCACCAAACCTCGCAGGGGAAGGTCTGACCGGACCGAATGGAGGTCCGACCAAGGAGAGACAGTGGCTCGATCACGCGAAGGCCTAGGAGATCTGCTTAGCTATAGTGTAGATCCTTAAGCTTTGAGATTTGAGGGTGTGCCAGTCAATTTAATCCTACAATTGACAAGGAGGTGAGATGAATGGTTTAATCGAACTATTGGCCGATACGAGCTCTCGCTATCGGCTGGCCGCCGATAGGATCGAGTTGGTCATCAGCCACGTCCGGATGGCTACTGCTATCGGCTAGTCGCCGATAGGTATTAGGACACACTTCCATTAGCTGGGGAGCCGATAAAGGCGTAGACAAATGTCGACAAAGGATGTGATGGCTTCGGGTGTAGCGAAAATGAGATCCTGATCCATTAGCCGCAGAGCCGATCGGGGCACCAAAGGGTATTCAAAGAATAGCAAAGCACGCGGGATCCCTCCTGGTTGCCGACGGAAGCTGTAGAGCTCAAGCATCGACTGAACAGCCGATGGAGACATGAGATAGACACGTGGAACGGATTATAAGACCTATCGGCCAAAGTGCTGATGACGCTCTGCCGCATCCGAAGCGCGGAGCGGGGCCCGATCCCTCGTGAAGCCACGAGGGCCAGCGACCACGGTAACGGCGCGGTTAGGACTAGCCTCGATAATTTAGATCGAACCAAGACAGTATGAGGTCGGGGACAAACAACACGGAGACGACAAAAGCTTAGACCGAACGTGACGACAAGGGAGGAAAGAGGCGAGGTCATCAACTACCTACCGACCGAACGTTCGACACAGGCCTACACCTAAACCCATCAGCCGCTTGAGCCGATGAGGAACGGGACCCACAAGATCTCGACGTCGGCCACGTCAGACGTGAGCCCTAGAAGATCAGACCAAACTGAGATAGTCCAGGAAGCGTCCGACATTTCCGGATCGACCTCTAGAGGATCGATCGTTAGACAATATGCGAGACGGATGTGGGGCCTGCGTTGAGCATAACTCATCGGCTACTCACTCCGGCGAGGCACCGCGCAAAGACCTGCCAGGGCGCCGGTTCAAACCACCGCCGCCGATCTCGTAGGTCGAACCTAACCGATATTGCACGAGACCATGGACGGAGGAAGGAGACCGACACGCCGGCGTGCCTCGCGCGGACGTGGTGAGGTACGCTCGATTCGACTAAGAAGTCGAACCTAATCGATACAGCCTTAGATAGAACAGAGCATACAGTAAGAAGACATATCTAAAAGTATGCATGAATCGATCGAAAGGCCGATGCATTAGGCGTAATGATCAATGAAAGTCTTCTAAAAACATGTGCATATCGGCTAAGGAGCCGATACACTGGACATGTTGATTAAGGTATGGATAACTCATCAGCTAAACACTCCGATGAAACGCCGAGCAGAGACCTACAAGCTTACGGCTTAATCTACTATCTATAGTCTCGTAGGTTGAACCTAACCGATGCAGCACGGGACGGATGATGGCAGAGAGATTTTGGTAAACCGATAAACCTCGTACGGACGTGATGCGGTACACTCGATCTGACTAAGAGATCGAACCTAACCGATACAGCCTTAGATAGAGCAAGATATATCGAGATAGTAGCGGGACTTGCCCCTTCGTCAGAGATCGAACTTAATCGATGCAGCCCCACGTCGAGAGCCAGACCTCACCGGTAAAAATCTAGATAAACTAGGGTAGCGATGTGCCAAAATTGTATTGATCGAGAGATAATTTACAAGCTTTCAGGAGGTCTATATTTATATCCTGGTATTACAGAGTCCGATATGGTTACAACCATCAGACGTTACTTCCTAAAAAATATAATAAGAAACTATCTCTAAGAAAGTTAACTGAACTAACTAAACTTTCATATTATAAGATAAAATTTACATAGATAAGTCACCTTGCCATAAGTTTCACGGCTCCTTCTCAGTCTCGGCCTCATTTGAATAGTCTTCTATAATTAAACCAAATCCTTCCTCGCTTCCTTCTATCGGCTTCTTTCCTATAGCAATAGGACTCTTTTTTACTAAACCGATCGTCTTTCCAATCCTTCTCTAGGCTTATCAAATTTTGACGTTAACAAGATAGTAACGTAGAAAAGTGGTATGCATAAGAGTAGACAGATGTTCATAGCAGATGGGTGCTAATTTCTACAAGCAATTTAAGAATAAACACTTTAGGGATCATTTCAAGAGGTTTTGCTCAAAATCAACGAAAAAAATTCAATGAGCTTTAAAGAAAGTTGGACAAGCTAATAATAAAACAAGCAGATGAGCAGTACATAAAGATAACATATGTAAGCGACGAGACTCCCAAGACTCTAGAACGACTCACTAGTGATGATCATATTATGAGAGGAGGTCAACATCCTAGGTTAGAAAAATTTTGTATTGGATTGAAAATAATTTAAAGGAGAAATATGTCTTATTGTATGACAATAGTTGTGCTAAGTTTGTTATAATGACTACTAATTTTATTGAGGTTTATAATTGAGTGATACGTGTTGTAAGAAGACCATCGTTTGTTATCATTGTTGAGTTTATCATGTATAGCACATGCAAGTATTTTAGAGTTTGGTACAAAATAGCTACGCTCTCTATTACAAATAATGTATTTTCTTTCTTACAGTGATGATGAAGTACTTTAAAAAAATATAAAAAGCCCCAAGAACATCGAGTTATACCTTAAGATATATAGTAGCACAGGTTCAAAATCTTATATACTAACGAGGCCAAGTATGGAATCTATCGTAAGAGAATTATGCAGGACTATGTCTTGAAGGATGACAGAACATGCTCGTGCTCATGCTAAAAGCCAAGGTTGTACCACTAACAGTGTTTCTATGGTTTTTTGCAAGCTCGGAGTATAGAATACTCGACCATCATTTTGTGTCACCTTATTTTAGGAATGAAGCCATCATGCATACCTATAGTGGCAAGGTATTTGGCTTCGATATTGTAGAGTTTTTCATAACTCAATAACATTTGGTTTTTTACATTCTACACCCAAAGAAAATGAAGAATAAGATAGGTTATTGTAAGAATAGATGGATTTGCAATGACATGAATGAGTCTGAAGTATGTGGAAGGTTCATTGTAGCAAGTATAACAAAGAGATGTAAACTTACAAGAAGTGTCCAATAGATGCGAAGGTTTTGAGTAAAGCGGAAGCTCCTCCATTATGAGCAAAAGCCGATGAAAGACACTCCATAGGGGAAGGCACCACTTCAAGCCCAACCTATCCAAGGTGTTCTCATGCACTTGGTGGTTCAATCGTATAATATAAGTCTATGTATTATTTTAAGAATAGATGTGTAACTTATTTTATCGTAGTTTAAAGAGTTGTGAACATTTTCTTCTATGTTGTATTAACTAGCTGTATCGTAGTATTGTTTACTTTCTACCTTATAGTAATGTTAACTATTATTTATTTTCTCTAATAAAAATTTATTGTCAGTTCTATAAACCATATATTATTTTTTTTTATTTTCGATAATCGTGTTAACATTGTTTTATAATGCAAGTATGGCGTGCCAAACATAGGAGCTCCTAGACCTTGGTCTAGATCGGTCACATCGCTCCTACCTCTCAATGGTCGAGAACATCATGTTGACCATTGTTTGTGCGCAAATCAGTTCATCGTGTTCATCGATAGAGATCCGATGCAATGCACCCAAACACGCGAAGGCATGGGAGATCTATTTAGTTTTAGTGCAGATCCTTAAGTTTCTTGGTGTCTTTGGGTTATCAGGGTTCAGGGTGTGCCAATTAATTTAATCTCTAATTGATAAGGAGATAGATAGAGTTAGATCATTGAGCCAATTGGTCGATAGGCCGATATAAACTCCTACTATCGGTTGGATGTACCAATAGAGTTGAGATTGTCATCGACTGTGAGTCCAATGCACTCCTACTATCCACTAGTTACCTATTTGGGTTATTAAAAGATATGCATGTTTAGTTAGTTTTATTAACTTATTATAGAAAGTTTTCTTTCCTGTTTAGGAAATAGCGTACAAAGGTTGTTTGTAACCATATAGGACTCGTATAACCCTAGGGTATAAATATAGACCCTCTAAAGGTTTGTAAATTTACTATATGGCTCAATACAATCTCAACGCACCGTTAACTTAGTTCGTCTAGGTTTTTCTAGCCGATTCTGGCTCTCGATGCGGGACCGCATCGATTATGTCAATCTCTGGTGAAGGGGTAGGTCCCGCCATTATTTAGGTATATCTGCTTTACCTAAGGCTGTATCGGTTAGCTCCGACCTCTTAGTTTAGTTGAGTACGTCATATCATATTCGCGTGGGAGCTATCGGTTTATTGGATTTCCTCCTCAGAATCAAATGAACGGTATATGAGAAGAAAGGAAGAGTATGAACAACGTTGACTAGTTGAATGGTCAGGCTGAAGGCTATAACTTCTTGTAATACCTCTATGATGAAAGCATCTTAAGTGTGCTTATGATGTTTATTGCCAGGTGATGAGATCAATAAGTGATAATACTTTAGTAGAATGTACTTTGTTTGTCTAAATATTTTTTTATGATGATTTCATTGTAATTTTGTTATACATCTATTCAATTTGCTTTAATTTCATTATCACCTTGACTATAATAGCTATGTGTGCATCTTTTCTCATGAGAATTCCCAAGAAGATGCGAATTCAGATAATAAATGGACATAAAAAATCACCATAGAGTTGGATCATACAGTTTGAAATAATTAAACAATATATACAGTCTAAAGTAGAGTATGAGCGAAGAACCAGCTACTCTATAAACGGATGATTATAAGTAGACAATAAATGATAATATCAAGTTTTAAATAGATATTCCTATTATGTTACCTATTACAATATGACATTTATATTTTATCTATAACATATAAACCTCGTACTATCTATATAATATTTTTGTCACTATGTCCTCATGTAAACCTATTAAATGTTTGGCCCTCTAATTAACGTTGAGTTTTTACATAATTTAAACATCTCAATTATTTTTTTTCTATACTTTTAAATTTATTTTATAATTAAATCTCTAAATAAAAATAGATTTATTTAAAATCTATTCTTTTTGACATTTATACGGTTGGCAAAAAAAACATTACAATAAAGGACAATAAGAGGTCACCGATCCTTAAAGACGTCTCTAAAAAAATATCATAATAAAATATTGCAAGAAGCCACGCTATCTCCTCACGCTCTACATAGGATAAATTTATTATGCTTCCATCAACAACCTGTAGTTAACCAAAAGTCAATGGATATTTGTCTATCAGATTTCAAGCTATCTGAAGACATTCAAAAAACATTTGCAAATGGTGTTGGGATATAGATACCTAATTATTTTCAAATGAAATATTTTAATAAAAATATATAAATAAAAAATTCGTCACACCTGACGAGTGAGAGAAGCTCGCTCGCTCTCTTCTTCTTAAACCCTAGAGCCACCCGAGACCGCCGCCGCCGCCACAGCGCCGACGAGGAAGAGCTGAGAATCCGAGGCGATGCCGAAATCCAAGCGAAACCGCCCTGGTAAGTGGTAACTGCACCGTCCCATCCAATTCATAAACTCCGCTGCGCTTTGTTGCTCATCCAACGATCTGACTGATTCTTAGTTATCTCGCTCATCACATGGTATCTTTTGCAATACATGGTTGTGCTGTTTGTTCAAATTGTGGAGAATCATCGAGTTTAGTTTGCACAACTTGTTTAATTGTTTCTTTTACTCGCCAATAGTAAGCTACAAGCCGTTGCACTGTGATGTGCCCTTTTCCCAATGCCAAGGGATATCCAAAGCTCTCTCTTTTTCCCCCTACTAGATTATCACTGCTCTGCATATTCTGCACAAATCACTATTCTTTCGTAACTAGTTATCAGCAACAAGCTCTAATTTTGTCCCTCTAATTTCCGCCCCTGATACGAGCGCAGTAACCTTGTCGAAGACCAAGAAGAAGCCTGGATTAGAGCGCAAGGGCAAAGTGGTTGCCGATATCAAAGATGCAGTTGAGCACTACACGAATGCCTATGTCTTCACCTACGACAACATGAGGAATCAGAAGCTCAAGGACCTCAGAGAACAGCTCAAGGCCTCTAGCAGGTACCTCTTGTTATGGTTAGTCACTTAAGTTTAGTCTAGCCGTTACAGTGCCTCTCTGCTCAAAGCCTCAAATGATATGCTGCATACATTGAATTTTGGGTTCTTTTCCCTTTAACCTTTCAACTACAGCATATTTGCATGTATTTGCAAAAGCTATTCATCTATTTCTTGGTGTGTACAACCTAATCCTTGATGATACTCTTACATACTGTTTTTATGTCAGGATATTCCTTGCTGGAAAGAAGGTCATGCAGATAGCGCTGGGGCGTTCACCTGCTGATGAAGCTAAAACAGGCCTTCATAAACTTTCCAAGGTGAAATTTTCCGTGTCAATACTTGGCATATAATACAGTCCACACCATTCCTATGAATTGTTTGGTCTTAATTGAAGTAAGTTTTCTGTGTTTAGTTCCTCCAAGGTGATTCTGGACTGTTCTTTACTAATCTTCCAAGAGATGATGTAGAGAGGTACAGTCTCCTTATAAATGGTTCATACTTGTACATGATGACTGCCTATGTTTTTTTTGAGCATTTTTGTTGCCTATCCCATTGCAGATTATTTCGAGAATTCCAAGAGTGTGATTTCGCGAGGACAGGAAGTACTGCAACAGAAACGGTATTCAAGTTGCTGTTTCCCTTTCTATTTGTGTACCTGTTCATGACTTGTAGTCTCAGTAAACAAACTAGAATGACCATGCTTATCATCCTTATCCAGAATTGTCCTACAAATGACAGTGTTAATCTATTTGGTGATTTTGGAAAGGAAAGGTAGGATTTACAGTTATTAGTGGGGAAAAAAAGTCAAAAATGCTTTCACAATTTGGCGATTTAGTGATAGCTGTGTTTTCTGTAAAATGCACAATGTCTGGAATAACTAGGCACTTTTCTTCTTAATACAATATAGTTTACCAGATTTAAAACTTGTTCATACTTTAGGTGGGGCTGAAGGAAGGTCCCTTGGAACAGTTTACACATGAAATGGAACCCTTTCTACGCAAGCAAGGACTGCCGGTTCTTCTGAACAAAGGTTGGTAGTTTCTCTACTTTTGAGCACATATGTTGGAAATTACCAAGCGAAACAGTTGTAAAGTTTGGCTTGGTTGATGCAGGTGCGGTAGAATTAGTTGCGGATCATGTTGTATGTGAAGAAGGGAAGCCCATTTCGCCAGAAGCAGCACAAACTCTGGTATGCAATACATATCTTGTGTGATTAGGCAATTAGCTACACAAAATACTTGCAAAATCAGATCAGCATTTTTAATTACTTTAATCTTGTTACCAAGTCAATGGTAGCATATTCATAAATCGTAATGTCGTCCTAATTATTTTTTGCTTCAAGAACTGCACAGGTTGCAAAACACATTGGCAGGTGCTTTATATAGAGAGTTACACTATATTAGGCTGTTCCGTTAACTTGAAAATATATTTGGCAATTTTATCTGTGTATTCCACTGCATTAAGGTCCCCTTGAAATTCTGTATTGCAGCGGTTGCTTGGGATTCAGATGGCAACATTCCGACTGTACCTTGTCTGCCGGTGGTCCTCTGATGACCTTGAAGTTTACAAGGAAGGCTTGGCGCAGCTGCGAACTGGTGAAGCCGATGATTCTTCTTAAGCTTGTTAGCTTGCACACCCAGTTTTCCGTGACGCACTTTGCTGTATTCTTGTGCTGAGGCAGTTTTTTCTAGTGTGCGTGCGCATGGCGTCTGTGCTCTTGGTACGTTGGAAATCTGAAAAATGCAATCTGTTCTAGATCGAGTGGTCCTAGTATTTTTCTATAAAGCGATTCCTGGTGTTTCATTGGTCTATTTACAAGGTGGCACATCTACGCAGCTAACATGCTTCATTTGTTGGTATCTTTACTCTTCCGAACAATTGTTACTCCCTGAATGAATGCGTTGGTAACTGTATTTTGATTCCTCGCCAAAAGTTTTTGGTGCCTAGCCGGGGCCCTCTGTGAGTGTTGTTCTGCAGGTTTATTTGTTTTTTTAATGTTTCATTCTACCTTTTCTTTTCTTTATTTTAATTCCTTCCGATATAAAATTTCCGAAATGGTCTTTCCGGTTCATGCCTGACCTGTCATGATAAAGAAATAGGCCAAGCATTTTAACAATGTCATAATATCTGAATGAATACTGAAAATTTGCAAGATTGAGGCCGAGCAATTCGTGCAGTCCCCAAAAAACTTGTGTTCTTGATCATTGTGTTTGCTTGTGTGTCCACTGGTACACACTGTGATTCATCCCCAACAGCCGCTTATTGGGTGGGAGCGAGGAGGAAGGAGGAAACGGCGGGTGGCAACCTGGTGCAGATGGCGGCCTGCGCGGGCATCGTGTGGATGGGGTGGACCGGCTTCAACGGCGGCGACCCCTTCTCCGACAACACCGACTCGTCGGTGGCGGTGCTCAACACGCACATCTGCTCCACCACGCGCATCCTCGCTTGGATTTGCTGCGACGTCGGCGTCCGCGGAAGGCCGTCGGTGGTGGGCGGCGGCAGGGCTGGTGCAGGGGAGGGCAGCTCTGCTAATGGGCGTCGCGTCGGGAACACTGCCCTGGTACACCATGAACGCCGCCGCCCCAGCATGTTGAAGGTAGACGACACGCTGGGCATCCTGCACACCCACGCGGTGCCGGCGTTCTCGGCGGCGTCCTCACCGCGCACCCTACTCTCTGCGACATGTTCCTTCCGGTGACTGGTTCGAGGGGCCTCGTCTACGGCGTCCGCGCCGGCGGGGCGCAGGTGTTAAAGCAGGTCGCCGCCGCATTGTTCGTGGCCGGATGGAATGTGGCCGCCACGTCCATCATCTTGGTCGTCGTGAGGGCGCTTGTGCCGCTGAGGATGACGGAAGAGGAGCTGCTCGCCGGAGACATTGCCGTACATGGGGAACAAGCTTACACTAATTTGTCAAGTGACATCAATTGTGCTTTAAGCCATCAGATTGACGTTGGAAATTTATAATCTTTTCTTTTCATGAAATTAAGCACCTACGTGAAATTAACGATTGGTTTTCTTGGTCAGTTTCAATTTTCTCTAACTTACGTGCGTGCTTTGTCGACTACTAGTCACTCATCTTGTCACATCAATACACCATATACTCTTTTAGCATAGCCTTCTTTATTTGTTGTAACAAAGAAGAAAACAAAAGTTTCAGAGTTAGACTAGTACTCAAAGCTCAAACATGTACAGATTTCTTCTGTTTCTGATGACCAGTCTCGTGAATAGAAGCAAACTTAACATGCTCTGTTTCGGAACCTAATTACTAGTGCTTCCTCCTCGGAACTTTGTCTTCATTAAAGGAGGGGTCGTTCAGAATCTCTCTGAGATTAGCGTCCCTTTCGTGATCAAAATAAATGATGTCTGACTCTACTAAACCCTTGTCTTCACTAAGCTTGGGTGACATTGTAGTTCACGAATGGCGCCGACATCACCATCGTTGTCACTTCTAGTTGCACATGGTGGATGCAATATCGTGGTAGGTACATCAGAAAAGATGCAACGACGACCTGCTCGCAAAGCCAAAACAAAAGCCAAAGCAATAATAATATTATCATTACGCCAATCCAGGGCATTAACATGCATGCAAATTGCAATAACGGTTGCCACAATGCATCTACTGCTTCACTTTACAGAAATAAAATTAGTAGGAGCATCACAACATAAGTTGAGTGACTCAGGGAAAGATGCATTGTATTCTTGAACCGGGCAGCAGATGGGCTTTGTATTTGATTTATTAAATCGACCAGGTTGTGAGTTCCAGAATTCGGCGAAGAGGAGTTCGCGCACAGGCGTTGCCTCAGCATTGAGCGCAGTGCCATGGGCGCCTGCCAAGAAGCTAGCATGGTAGCTTCTCCAATGGCGGTATTTCGGTTCCTCCAGTCCAGAAATGTACTATGTGGTTTCTTGATTAATTGATTGCTGCACATGCTTTCGATGTTCCAGCGTGCTAAAATGTGTTTGTCATTGCAGGAAGCAAGGTGTGTGCAATATCTGAGCAGCTTGCCAAATCACCAACCGGGATGTCCGACACGGGCTGGTGGAGTGGAGGCTGTGCGCCTGGGCCTCTTCTTGGGCATTTCTTTGTTGCGACTAGGCATCCATCCATCCATCCATCCATCCATCCATCCATCCTACGCTGTGCTGCTGCAGCTTCTCCGTCAGCTCGCACTGCCTGGACCAAAGGTGCTCCACGCCCTCATGCTTCGACAGCGGGGCGGCAGTGCTGATGCCCACTCTTACCTTTGTTAATTTGAAATATTCCTAAGAGAAACAGAATATATATATATATATATATCATAGTATACTATAGTTAATAACAGCTCAACTACGACTCTTAGCCTCTAAAATATTTTAGAAACTTAATTGTATGAGGGTGAAAAAAAGAAAAAAATTAGTATTAAAAAATATTTTTGAGTTAAAGATTAAAACCTTTATCTTCTTAATCATTCATTCCCTAATAATATTGTATTTCTAAGTGCCCTCTACTATTAAATGCGCAAGTGTCACCACCAATTGCTTACTAACTAATTAGTTACAAATTGAATTAAATTTAAAAATTAAGTGGTTAAATTATGTGGAGAATAGAGTCCGATTTTTATGTATAAATATATAAGGGATTAAGACGAAAAACTAATATTTTATTTTATTTTAAGATAGGAAACTACTTTATAAACGGAAAGTTTACTTCTACACCCAAAGTTTAAAAGTCAAAAGTTTATATACCGATTTAAATTCAAACTCGGATTGATTACACAGAATGTTTAGACATAAAAGACGCAAAATTTGTATCTCTCTGTGATCCCAAGCACTAAGGAAGCCGCACCCCGATGGCGCTGCCCCTCTCAGTGTGTACCGATCGATCGGTGATCCCTAACACCAAGGAAGACTAATTAAACGGAGGATTTCCAGGCCCAGGCCAGTTAACACGCTGGGCCACCAGGATATCCTTGGTTACAATTGAAAACGGAACGTTGATAGTTTTACATTCGTTCTTCAAAATAGTTTACCCCTTGTCTACTTGGCACGTGTCAATTTAACGATTTGTTTTCTTGGTCAACTTCAATTTTCTCAAACATATGTGCGTGCTTTGTGAAACTCACCCTGTTCACACTTATATACCTTTTGCTATATAGCCTTGACTTTGTTTTAATAAAGAAAAAAATGGGAAGTTGTTACTCCATTTTCCAAGGTTATTTAATGACCTTAGAATCTGTTGACTCCGTTCCACGTAAGACGCATTACATGTTTTAACAACTAACTTTTAAAATATTTAACAACAAATATTATAATATAAATAAAATTTTATTTGATAAAAATAATATCGTTAGATTAATATTTAAATTATGCTTATGATTTTATTGCTACAAATATTATAGGATAAATTTAAACTCAACTTATTTTTGGAGACCATGCCAAATTTAATTACATCTTATTTCAGTGGGACAGAGGGAGTGATGGCTAGTGGCATGCAAATTAGTTTGTAATTTTAATTGTCATACTTCCTATCTTTATCTTTCTATCTACATCTGTGTACAAGGGCTTAGTCTAGCTGAGAGGACTCGATTCTCTTGTCCTATTTCTTTAGAATTCATACATGTTTTCTAAAATTTATATGAAATTTAAATAGAGTTTAGATACCAAGACTAATGCTTAATCCCTAACCGTCGTATGCTTTGCCCCTGTAAGTATATCTTTTTTCTATTTCTTTTACTACTAGTGGTATATAATCAAGATTTAAAATTGCACCTTCCACCTTCACACTGCTGCCAGAGCTGTCCACCGTCACATGATGGCAAAGACGGTGGAGATGGAGAGTTTCATGAGACCATGAAACCGCCACGAGCTCTTTGGCTGTGGCAAGGATATGTGACGGCGAATATAGTGAGTTGATAGGGTTAGAGCCATAATGGCGTGGAGTCACCAACTGCCCAACCTTCAGAGTTATCGATCAGTAACCTAGATCTGGCGATTCCGTTAGAATGACATTCAAATGTATATTTTCATCTATACGGATGATATTATTATTATAAGCTCTTCGTTATCAGTTACGGATTGTCTACTCATTCAACTTAAAACTGAGTTTACGGTGAAAGATCTTGGCACTCTTGAATATTTCTTGGCATTGAAGTACATTACACTTCTACTAGCTTCATTTTGATACAACACAAATACATTCAAGACCTACTACAGCGCATAAATATGATATCCTCTAATAGTGTTTTGATACCCATGCTTTTCAACAACAAGTTACTCTTAAAGAGTGATGACCATCTCTCAACTGAATATACTACACGCTATTGCAGTGTTGTTAAGGCTCTCTAATATTTATCTTTCACTCGTCTAATATCTTCTTCTCTGTCAACCGGGTATACCAATTTCTGTTAGCACCAACGATAGCTCATTAGACGACAGTAAAACACATATTGTGTTATCTTCATTCCACGTCTAATATAGGGATATGCATCACTAAATCTAGGTCTTTATTGCTAAGTGCGTGCTCTAATATCATGTTAATATAATTGACGCTAGATAATTTCTATAGGTCATGACCACTCATATATAGAGAGAATTGTATACATAAAAGTTTATGTATATATGAAAGGTTATAAGCGTAACCAATAACAATCAAAAGACATAGCTCTAAATATAGATAATTTTTTATTAAATATAGATTATACACTTCTATATTTAACAGGGCGGTGCTCTCCTTATCAGAGGGAGTGGAGTTAAGACTAAGGCCAGATCTCTAGACGACAACTAGGATGACATCGGGTGGGAGGTGGGATAGGCTATAAACCTATAGTGGCCAATGGTTGTCGATAACCGGCTGAGCTTCCTGCACGTTGGGGCAATAGGGAGCTCTCAAGCAGCGGCAGTAGAGACGATATGGTGTTTTCACAAGATGGTAGTGTTTCGTATACAAAGGATTATGGATAAGGGTGGAAAAAAAGAAACCTATCATAAACACTGAACCGAACCAAGGTAGCGGTTTTTTCGGTTGCCAGTTGAATGCTCAGCTTCTGTTTTGATTTGGATCGGTCTTCAGCTTAGAGATTGGTTTTTATGCGCTGCAAACTGAAGCCACCGAAGAGGCCGAAGTCCTCGCGCAGGAGTGGGTTAGCCGTCTCGTCCCAAGCGATTAGTGCACGCATGCGCGGCATTTTCATCTCCTGCGTGGGCGCCGGGGCCAACTGATCTTCGTGCACGTGTGGTATGTTCCCACGCTTCGCTTCAAGTGATCGACACCTGGGATAGCACGTCGCGTAATGTGCGCGTAGGCAGCATCTCCTGTTCGGTAAAAACCGAACCGATTTTCTTTGTTTTTTTTTATTTTGGCTTTGTTTTTTTTCAACAACTCCTGTTACTATTTCACAGAAACCATCTTAACAGAAATAGAACGTCCACCCTAAATTGTGGATGTTGGATTAATAGAAATCGCTAATGAAAGCTTTGTCATGCTATTAGTTGCCTTCGACGATGATGATGTTCTTAGACATCACTCCTCTCAGTAGAGACATTCTTATGATATTTTCTTCTTCTTCCCACCCAATCTTCTTATGAAAATCTTGCTCTAACTTTTGAACAAGCGACAATAGCAAATCACATCACATCCTTATCATCCGAGCACAACTTTAAAACCCTATTTGTAGAATACTACGTTAGCTCGTGGCAGTTGATGGTCACCATGGGCTATTTTGCATGTTTTGCTGCTACATTTGGACGAGCGGCTGATTTGTAATGATAATATCTTCCACTTTGGTTTGATGTTGCCGGTGGTGATGTGCACGAGTTATAATCGGTGCTAATTTTGGAGAGCCTGATTTTAAGTTTGATGGGACAAGGGTTACATGCAAGCTGTAGATTTTTTTTTCTCACTATGGATAATGTAGTCATTGTCTTTAGAATGGTGTTTCAATTAGTTTTCTTATTATTCATCAAACTATGATCTGTAATAATACAAAGTCATTCGAACTACAAACTACATATGCTATATGCTGTAGCATTTTTGAAATGAAGGACAGAATAAATTCTATTATCTAAACAAATTAAGTGTATCTTTACTAATTGGACATACTAATCACGAAGTGGATATTTAATCATAAAGGTCTAGCTATTGATTATATGGATATTGAGAATTCTTGTTACTCGGAAATGATTATTTACTCCATCTATAAGGAGAGATTAAGGTGGAAACAAATCAGAGCAATTTTTGGCTTTTTGATGATAATGCCACTCATTTAATGGGCGTTACTAAAAAAAATAAGCGGCACAAATGCTAATGCTTGGGGGTGTGTACAGGGTTGGTAGTTAATGAGGGGTGGAAGGATAAAATAGTAAAAGTACCCTATAAATACTTACTTTTGTGTATAAATATTAAAATTTATATTTATGGATGGAGAGAGTAAGTACTAGTAATAAAATCTAAATATTTTCACAAATACTAAAGAAATATAGTCTTTCTATTGATCTATGTACTACAAGTAGTATTTGTGAGTTGTGACTATGGCTACAGGTGTTTAGGCTAAGCTCTTAAGTAGCGCGTGAAATAAGATGAGATATTAGCATATGATTAATTGAATAGTAATTATTTTAAACTTAAAAAATAAATTAATATAATCTTTTTAAAAAAAAACTTATATACAGAAAACTTTTAAATGAAATATAGTTGGAGAAACGTACTTAAAAAACAAGATAGACTTGTGTGAAAAGCAGAAAAGAACCAAGGCTAAGGGTGCGTCTAAGGAGAGTTTTGGCTGAGTACCTCGGTAGCAGCAAAGTAAGTCATCAGCACTTAATTAATCAATAGAGTATTAATTATTATAAACTTAAAAATTAATTAATATGTTTTAAAGTTATATATATAATTTTTTATAAAACATACCGTTTGACACGTAACGAGGAAGTTCTGCTGTAGTTGCTAACAAGAATGGGTCCTAAGTTGCACGTACTAACGCGTTGCTAGATAGCTCTTGCCATCCTGATCTATACTCTGGCATTGAATCATATATCTGTCGCATATGTCTGGCTTCTACCTGGGCGTCTGATGAGATCATTTGAGTTGATCATTAATTTATTATGGTTGCTTGAAAGGGAATTAATTAAGTGCGAGATAACACCACATGCATAAGTATGGTTGGTTAATTGGTGTAGGTCATGTAGTAACCTCTGTACGCGGGCGTCACACGGTAATCAAGGAATAATAAATAATCAGGTGACTGTTAGATTTAGGAAAAACTGATTAATAACCTAGAGAAGAGAATTTTAGAGGCAAGCGACACGCCAAAGAATGCTGTACAAACCAGTAAATTAAATGACGCGGAAATTGAAGATTCGTTTCGTTGCGCCTGCTGCGTCGATTCCATGGATGCATGTGATTAAGGTTGAAGTTTCTCTCCTCTAACGTAATTATATTTACCTACTTATTGCCTCCTTCAACTCCACTGGATGTCGATCTCATGCGTATATATACTCTGATCAATCCAGCAACAGCATCGTCAATATTCCATATACCTATTAGCTAGTAGCATTAGTCGTATAAGCACTGGGCATGGCATCAACAACATCGTCGTCGTCGGTGTTCGCGGCCTTCGACAAGGACGGGGACGGCAAGGTGTCAGCGTCCGAGCTGCGCGGCTGCATGGCGGCGGCGCTCGGCGAAGACGTCTCCGAGGAGGAGGCTGCAGCTATCCTCGCAACGGCCGACAGCAACGGCGACGGGCTGCTGGACCACGACGAGTTCATGAGGCTCTCTCATCAGCTGCAGGAGCCAGACGAGGAGGAGAGATTGAAGTGCCTGAGGGAGGCGTTCGAGATGTACGCGGCGGAGGAGACGACGGTGATCACGCCGGCGAGCCTGCGGCGGATGCTGAGGCGGCTGGGGTCGCAGCACCAGCAGCTGGGGATGGAGGATTGCAGGGCCATGATCTGCAGATTCGACCTCGACGGCGACGGCGTCCTCTCCTTCGACGAGTTCAGGGTCATGATGCTCATGGCTTGATTCTACTGTTTCTCATTCCTTGATTCTTTTGTCAATTAATTAGCGCGCATGTAAAGATGACCGATTAATTGCTAGCTTGGTACGTAATTGATTAACTCTGCGTGTCCGTGTGATGAGCGATTTATTCAATTTTCAGAGGTCGACCGATCCATCGTTCCCATTACAATGCAAGACTCAAGTTTTGCAATGCGCATGCCATGACCATGGGGCAGCTTACATTTGCACGCACGAGGAAGAAGCCTAGCTACAAGTAGCTAGCTTTGTTCATCTAGATGGATAGAGACAGAAACAGAAGAAATCAAAGAATGAATGAGCCCTGATTTTTCAGACGACGACGGCAGCCCATTGTTTGCGTTGCACTGGGTCAGTGGGTCTTCTAGTCAATGTTGCTTCAGCCAATTTTTCGTCAGGAAAAGGATTATTGAGCAACTTCGAGGAAAGTGATCAACAATGCCAGCGATATGCAACGCGTCGACTTTCTTGGGACAACCAGCCAGCGTCACAACAAACTCAATTAGCCAGTCACACAGCATACTGTTGTGCACCACAGCAACCAGGCAGGGTTGGCAAATGCATTTATTTACTCAAGGAAAAACCCATATACTATAGTATATAACAATACACAAGTCACTGGCAACAGCAAAATATTCAAATACTCCATCTTGTCCCAACAAAAAACATTCCAGGTACAATAATCAAACAGCTGGACATAAGACCGTAAACAATGGTGTTCCTGTTTATGGCTGCCAACGCCAACCACTGGTGACTGGGGCGAAGTGTATACGCAAAATGTCTACAAGCTTTTTATCACACAACCTATACAAATAATGGTACCAGGCTTGCAGCTCCCGCTCAACCTAATAACCATCCCTGATCCTATCCCATCGTAATATATAGCAACCGGTAATAAACTCGACCTGGCTAGGGATTTCACTCGCCAAAATTGTCCTGGTACCAAAAGAATCAGTTTAAACAACCAATAACACATCTACAACTTGAAAGATGCCTCAACTGTCACTTCTGCGTAAACTGAAATGCTTATCATCTAAATGAACTCTTCACAAGTGGATAACTCAGTAGCTTCCCATCGGAGGCATCCCATATGCTGGCATAGGTCCAGGACCCATCGGGGGCATCCCCATTCCGCCCATCGGAGGCATGCCCGGCATGCCCATTGGCGGTGGAGGACTGCCCATACCAGGTGGAGCAGGCAAGGCAAGAGGAAGCAATTGGGCATACATGTTCTGCACCATAGAATACAGCTCGGTCATGCTGGCTACTAAAGAATAACAGAATGATAACCAAAAGAAGAGCAATTTATATAGATTACCTGCTGAGCAACAAGGTCTTTTTCTTCCTTCTCTTTAGCCCTTACTTCATTCTGTGATTCAATCCTGTCCTTCACTAGCTCATCAACCTTGCTTGTGTACTCACGAATGAACTGCACACGAAGCAAGCTTTGTTAATGGCAACCTGTACGTAAATGAACAGTTCCAAACATATGAACGGAAACAAGATACCTGTAACAGATAAGGGAATGCAAAGTCCACCATGTTGTTCATCCATGCAAGCTCAAGAGCAACATCCGCACGAATCAAGTCATAACAAATAAAGAGACAAGAAGCAAAGCACTCTTTCTTTCCCTGCAATACAAAATTATAGATGTTACTCATCAGAACGCAATACAGCACAGACAACTAATGCTTCTGCCTAAACAATACAAATCGGGTGAGCTTGCCAATGTTCACTGCAATTGGAGTATTCCTTATCTATTGTTAGATAACATGCTGCCTACAGAAATTGGATTTCTGAATGCATATTTCCATACACACTACATGGGTGGTTCTTAGAAATCTTCGAATAGAAAATTATGCCACTAAAACCAGCAATAAAAATGCATGGCCTGCATATATCTAGAAAAGATGGCAATGTCACAAGTGCATGCCGCATGCTACATGCTAAATATTCAACTCACAAACAAAATAGAAAAGAATGGGTTTAAATCAAACCTGTTCAATGAAATAGACAAGCAAATCTTCTGACAGCTCACGGTCACCAGACTGCGAGCATGTCTCCATGCAATCCTTGTACATGTTGTCTTTCTTCGATAGAGCAATAGATTGCTTCCATCTGCCAGCCTTCTTGTAAATGTAGGCAGCAATCCTCCTCATCTCAAGCAATTCATGCTTCTCAAGCTGATCAAGGTATTCCAGTCATTGGTTATTCAAAATAAAAAAGAAAAAAACCATCAATAAGCAGTACATTCATCTAATCGTTTTACCTTTTGGGCAAGACCTATCTGATCAAAGTTATCGTGCATATCAACCGATTCACGGAGTCTCTCATAGTCCTCCTCTTCAACATAAAGCTCATTCAAAGCTTCATTCACAGCAGAGACATTGTTGCTCTGAACTGCAACCATGTATGGTTTCACAAGCTGCAACTGACCAGCCTGTAGAAAGAATAATTAAACAGTTCAAAATTTTGAAACGGAACAAAACTGATAGACTAATAGAAAGCCCTGCCATAACGACTAGAAGTATCTGTTAAGATACAAACCTTGCGCATTATGTCCACGACTCTTGTATGATCCAAACGAAGCGCAAGCACATTGAGAAGGTCATTGATGAGATCAGGATGCTCTTGCAAATAGAAGTGCACTGCCTTGTAGTATAGCTCAACATTTGCAACTTTAACAGCAACATCCTTAAATTGCATATGATCCCATGCATCTGGAGAATGGTTCATAATAGTGGTGGCAGCATTGTCAAATTCATCATATTGGATGTACAGGTAAGTAAGCTCTTTCCAGTGCTGCTGTTCATCACAAGCACGGATAAGCTTAGGAATGTTGAGACGAGTGGAGAAAAGTTTGATGTGTTCCATGAGCTTCTCAGGGCGATATCTAGCATAGAGGACTCCCAATTCTGTGAAGATGCCCATGTGAGCACGTTCCAGTCCTAGACCACTTTCCATGAGGGAAATAAGTTCATTGAAACATCCTCTGTTCTGGTAGTATTCACTTACTTCCTCCAAGTCATCAACCTATACAAAAAAGGGTGTGTCATAAAAGAACTAGATAAGAAAAGAGTTGTATCGAAATCTGCTTTAGCTCTAACAGGTTGCTCCTGTATATATACCTGAACAATAATATTGAGACCACATATTTGTGCTAGCCGGAACTCCTCAGCATCAACACAAGCAAAGCAGACTTCCTTCCATGTTTTAGCACTGTTAGCCTTGCGAGCAGCATCCACAGCACCTTGGAACTGCTTCAGCTTAACAAGGGTGACAGCCAGCTTAGCCCAGTTTGAGATGAAGGCATAGATGATCTTTGCCGCTTCATAAAGTTCTTCATCATACAACCGATCACCAACATTTTGAAGATTGGCAACATTTGGCATAAGAATGAACTCTTCAATATCACTGAGTCTATCAATCTTAGCATATGCAAAGATGAGTTCTCCATCAACTTTGGGTTCCCTTGCCTTCTGCCTTACCATAAGCAAGTACTTAACAAGATCGTCATACACATTAGCTTCCTCGGCAGCACGGATGACGTCAAGGAAATGTGTTGCATCATCTGCACGAATGAAGGACTCAATTGCTTCACTAACCAAACCTTCACGCAACTGGGCCTTGGCAACCTGGCTCCAAACAGCATCTTCTTCAACACGGAATGCAAACTCTTCAGCTCTTTCTATGCTTCGGATATTATCCAAGAGAACATTGACAGCCTGCACATTTAAGTTGAACTTCTTGAAGATGGCAAAAGCCTCCTCAAACAGTTGTGCTTCAACAGCTACTTCTCCAACAGCAGGCCCATCAAAGTTGTCCAGCCTGTTGACATAGTCCATGACCCTGGATGGGTCAGCCTTGATGGCTGTCAAGATGAGCAGGTTCTGAAGATTGAAGTTTCCACTGAATGCAGAATTCTGAAGGACAATCTTTTCAAGAAGTTCAATCAGTTCATGAGGGAGATCAGCTGTCATGAAAGCCTTAACGGCAGCAGACACTTGCTCAGGGCTCTTGCTTTCAGGCAAAGCCGTAGAAACCACTTGGTCAATGAGTTGCCTTCTATATTCATTTTCAGGCTGTAGAACTTTATCCCACAGATCACCATCCATTCTTTCAACCACATACCTGGCAATTCAAATCGATTTCTATGTAAGCAATCGATCGATGGATTTAAAGATTCAGAACAAATAAAATTAAAAGGTATGAAAGATAAAAACAATTTGCATACCTAGCTTGCAGCTTGAACAGTGAGTTTTTATTGGTGACATTAATAAGTTCATCATCACATTGTCCACGTCTGTAAGCAACAACAGCAAGGGTAGGATCCCGCTTTTCACAGTATTTACCAACTACACGAGAGTCGTAAAATGGATTGGTCGTAAGGAAGTGCTCAGGATTGTTGTTGCTGTCAATGATGATTTTTCCAAGAGCATTGTGCACATGGACATCTTGGCTACCCTCGCTCACTAAGTGCTCCAAAAATTGTGTCAGCAGCCGTAGGCGGTTCCTGAATAAAAATATAAAAGATGAGGTCAGCAGAGAAAAAAAAGCAAGTTTGTATGTGCGTGCGCATGCCCTTAAGCTGACTGGGGAATACAGTATAAGATAAAGAAACAGACCTCTTCTCACATTCATCAACTAGTGGCTCAACAGGAAGGAGAGAACGGACAGACAGAATCAAACCCTTGATGAAATCTTCAGGGCACTCATCATCAAGTAGCTGTCCAACAACTAATGGAGCGTTTCCAGGGTTCACCTACAATATATAGGAAAACAATCATTCAAATACATAGCACATGAGAATGATGATACTCAAATAACACTGAATTGGAAGAGTTGCATACTTTCTGTACATAGCCTTCAATATACCGAAGCATATTATTTGTATACAGATAGTGGGTCAAGTCTGGAACAAATCCAAAGCGGTCACAGACATTAATCAGCGGACGGGCATCAGGCAGTTTTGCTTCCATTAAAAAGTTCTTTGTCTTCTCCGCATCATAAAAGTTGGATTCCCTGGTTACACGTTCAACTTCTTTGATCTGTCCAGTCCTAGCAGCTGCTTCTATGTATTTGAAATGGATATCTGGATCCTCACTGTTGAATGAAAAGAATGATATTAAGTGCCACGTTAAGGACAAAGTTACTTCTCACATATCAACATCAGGAGTAACTACCTGGAACTCAAATAAGCTCCCAAGAAAAAGTAAAGGCCCTCGTAAGATTTGAATTGCTCAAACAGTTTTATGCAAGCATCAGCCCCTAGCTGCTCAGAGTATTCTTTGGCAGCCTGCAGATATGACACATGTTTTGATAATAATCAGAACCAATGTAAGAAGTGACAAAAAAAGGAAGGTTAAACTAAGCGTAGAAGGTACCTGTACAACAATTTGAAGATTCCCTCTTAGATTGACCAGTAGAAGGTCCTTCATGCACTCCAATGCCCACTCTCTTGAAAGGGTGCCAAAGAACTCAACAAGTGCCTGTTCAATAATGGTGTTAATGGACCACCCCAGCCAGTAATAGATAGGCAACAAAGCATAACTTAGATAACAAACCTGTGGCTCAATGGCATGGGTATTCACCATGACACGCTTGATATCTGGTAATTCTGTGTAATGCTGCACCACAATATAATGTTAATTAAACAGACAGGCAAAGAAAAAAGGTCAACCAAAACAATGAAAAGGTACTGACCTGGAGAGCTCGCAAGTACAAGCCAGCCTTTTCGCAAAGCTGGGCAACACGAGGACGATCATAATGACTGAACATACCATTAGCAAGGATGGCATCAGCAACATTTGGATAAGTCACCAAGTTGATCTCCAAAACCTACAATCAATTCAAACAGAAGCTACTGAGCAACACAACAATGTAAAGGTAAAAGAAGCCACTGAGCAACATGACAATGCAAATGTAAAAGGGTAAACTTATTGGGAAAAATTGCTAACCTTGGTTTGAAGAAAAGCATTCTCCGGCAAGTTCGGCTTTAAAACATCCAGCAGGAAAGCCGTTGCCTCACGTATCATGTTTCTCTGTTAAAAATGGACATGGTAAGGAAAGACAACTGAATTTCATGGTAAAATAGCAGAGGGATATTACATACCGACTATGCATTGAAATGAATAAAAAGGATACCTGAAGGAAGAGATCAGTTATAGTATTGTAATCAACTGGACAACCCCCCTCCATTTGTGACATCATGAGCGCAAAGTTGACAGCTCCCTGGTAAAAAGGATATACAGTAAATAATTAATTTGGAAATAAAAAATCAACAACCCCCACAACCAAGCACGGTGTGTTTCATCATGGCCCAATTTAGCTTAACCAATACATTACCTGTGGATCCGTACGTAAAATGGCCTGGAGGAGGAAGAGGTAATCAGGGGTGTATCCAACCTGGAACAGCAAATGTATTAGGTCAACAGCTCACATCAAAGTTGAACTCTTACAGCTGAAAATGAGGATTCATCAGTACTGAAGAAATATACCTGCTTTGAATATATAAGGATCTTGTCAAATTCCCTTCTTTCAGCAAAAGCAGCAACAACTTTAGGGGTTGCCCTAGCCTTTATGTATATTTTCAGAGCAAGATCATTGTCGACAGTCTACACCAAAGAGTACAAGTATTGATTAATGAACAATCCAGACAGTCAAACAGGACACAGAGTGACAAAATCGATAAAAGTGTAATCAATATGTGCAATCAACAAACAGCATAACACACATTTTACCTTGACAAGATCTCCTAGTTCTTCACTGCACTCCAATTTGTCTTCAGCCAACCAGTTTTCCAAAAGGTTCTTTTTGTTCTGATTGACAACAAGTCGAGATAGCTCAAGAGACTCGTAAGCGTTGAGCTTCCCCCGAGTTAGCAATGTGCCAAAGTACTGCAAGAGTGGAGGTGTTTGCCCTGCTTGAACAGGAACACTCTGCATTTAAAGCACAGAAACTTAAAAACTAAGTCAAGCAGAAGAGCCTAAACATAAAGATTAGTTGTATAGTTGCAACAACAGGAAAGTAAATGAAAATAATAATGGTAGTACATTTACTATGATTGCAGCATTTATCCAATAAATCCTCAGGAAAGCAATGGTAAGTGCTCAACAGGTGTTTCCATTATGCAGTAAAACAAAATAACATTTTTTATTCATAAAGCCCAATGATTTTATCAATAAGTCAGCATAGTAGTCACATTGCTGACGTTGCTATGATAGGAGTCAGACTAATCTTTATACTCTAGGGCCAGCATAGTAAGCATGCTGCATAATCCAGCAGTTCACATAATTTGAACTGTACACAATGCGAAAAATAGCTGTAAAAAGGAGGTAAAGAAGTGTTGATAGCTCTGTAATCAAGAGCAAAAATGCACCTGAAATTTCGCAACAGTCTCAGGAGTTCGAAGAAGACCTTGAGGAGATTCTGCAGCCAACTCAGCTGCTTCCTTGTATTTCGTTTGTGCAAACAATTCCTGAAACCTTTGCACAACCTGCAATATAAAATATTACTCACTATCAAATCTTGCAGGAAAATATATGCCAATGATAAAACAAGCATATGTAAGAAGTAAGTAAATTTGTAACAACATTATCAACAAAAGCATAGAACTAATGGAACTTACTAAGTTCTCTGCACCAGGAAGATTAGCTCTTTTGGCTAGATTTACAGCTAGTTCAAGGTTATTTAACTGCATGAAATAAAATGTGTTAAAAACAATAATAGCAAGCGCATAAGCCAAGTATTTTAAGAGAAGGAGAACATACTTGACTACTGACAAAAGGCACAATGGTTGCGTCATTAACTGTGGCATGTAAAACCTGTCCTCTCCTATTGATGGCATAAAATCCACCAGTTGCAGAAGACTCTGCTGTCAAGAATATAGGATCTGGACTAATTCTATTTCTGTAGACTGCTGCAGCTGTTTCCAAGTCATATACAAATAAAAGGCCAAGCTTTGTAATTACAAAGATAAGGCCATACTTCTGAGAGATCTGTAATTGACAGAAGATAAAAAAAACATTAGATCTATGTGGTATCTAACAGGGTGTACTTCCTTTGGAGCGCAAGATATTCACCTGCATGGCTACAGGAAAATCATCCTGAAAATCTGGGGGGAAGAAGAGATCGGCTTGCTTCTTGGAAAATCCTGGTTTCCCTGAAATAAATGATTGACAAGGAGTGAACAGAGGAATGATTTATCCATGAATAATTTATTCATTGTTAATGGCCTACAAGGAGAAGAATGGGGTGGAATATAGAAACACTTGCAGAATAGCACTGGCTACACTAAATGGCAAATGTATGTTGGATAGAAGGCATTCTAATTATTTCAAGTTTACTCTGCTATAAATTTGAAAATAGAAACAAAACAAATCTTGAATTTTCCAAACACAAACCTGGTTGGGCACCCAATTCAATAACATGCAACTTAGAAGTGATCTGCCCAGCATTAGTTGTCTTTGAGGCAAAGCAGATGAGAGTTGAAGGGTTCTCATTGCCCACAACCTGTGCAGGAAAAAAAAGGGGGGAAATTTTGGCAAATAGTAGAACAAAAAAATATATAACCAGCACAAATATAACTGGACAGTACCTTAAATGACGCAAAGGATGCTGCATGGGCTTCAAGTGCCTGACTACGCTGCTGATCCACAGAAAAAAGTTGCATATTTCCCTTCACCAGTTGCGGCCTCTGATGGATGAAAAAGAGAGTACGTCAATGTTATGACGATATAGACCAAAACATCATGTAATAAACTTTTAAGAACTGCTCTGGTAGCTTGGTTTAGCATATTTCCTACAACTTTGTGAAAAATATATGTATTGTCTTTTACACAATGCCTGAAACAGATTTTGATCTTTACATCACGTTGAATTATAAAAACACCATTGCAGCATGTTATATCGGCACTTATTAACAAGCACACCTCTGGAGCACCAGGTGCGATTCCAATAAGCACAAGCCACTTCTCAGATGGATCACATCGATAGTTGATAATTTGATTGTTGGCCAAATTAGCTGTCCTATCGAACATCTTGGTCGGTTCAGAATCTCCTGCATTACAACAAATAAATGAAAAAAAATCATTGATTTGTATGGATATGATCCAAATAATGCAAAAGGTTCAGAACAGTACCCTCAATTGACCAGTGATAGACTGATGTTTGTGTTACCAAACCCAACAACTTTGGGGTGATCCATTTCCAAAACACAACCTATGATTGTAAATAGAAAAAAAATGCAAAACAATACATTGAGTAAGATTATAAGGTACAATTTAAACAAAAGACTTACACATACTTTGGCAAAACTTTGAAACTTGTACCTGCTCAGGCATCTGATGGGACTTAATTTTCGTTTTAGCCTCAATGTTGAAGATTTGCAGGTGGTCCTGTGTTGTTCCAGGTATTTGGGCTGCAAAGTCCAGCAACAAAAAAAAAAGTTAAACAGCCGTAAAGTTGCAAAAGTAACAACATATCACTCTGTGCTTCTACGTAAGCAACTACTAAGCTAGGCAGACACCATGATGTCAATGTATAAACTAGTCATTTCAAATTAAATGTTGAATGCCCGAAAAACAATGGTGATGGTAAAAGTTAGAATAGTTTATTGCCAGTATGTATCCAATATGAGGCAACCTAACACTAGACATACAGAAGCACGTATCATGAACAAATCATCACAATGGTATGAAACAGTATGACGAGTGAACAATTGCCTGGACAGGATATATTAGCAACATCAACTGCAGGGCCAGATGATCCATAAGTCATGAATTCAATGGGAAGAACAGCATAGAAATATCCATGTAAGCCCAATCCAAGGTTAAAACTAAGCTTAACTTACGGAGTTATGGTAGACTAAGTTGTGGCCATGTTTACAACTATCAACAAAAACCCAAACAGTACTAGACTCGTAGTCAGTAGCAAGGGCATGGAAAGTCAGATCTGACTGCACAACCAGTGACCAGCTATTATACACGATAACACAGTGTGGTAGGAAATGAGCAGCATAAGATTATGAAAACTGTTGGGTTACTACCGAGCAAGTAGTGTTGATGTTCTAAAATGCACTGGTTATTGAATTCATCGTGAATTTTTATAGATAGTAGATCACAAAGCTAATTTGTCCCTCCTTAACGTATTGTTACTGGGAAATTATACACGTGCAAAATTGTACCTTTGAACCACCACTACCATACACATTCCTGACAGACTGAACAAGAAGAAGCGAATGGTAACAAGAACAGTATGTGTCTAGCTATGGTAGGATCACAATAAGAATGTGTTAAGTAGTAGATCCCAATCTAAACTTGGCAGGCTCAATTAAGCAAATAGATAGCTGACCCCAGACTAGTAGTAGAGAGAAGGGGGGGTAGAAGAGTAGATCGCTGGGAAATTAGCGAAGATCCAAAGCAGTAGAGAGCGATGGAAGCAGGTAGGAGATGGTAGGTACCTTTAAGGGCGAGGATGCGGGTGTTGGGGTTCATGAGGGCGGAGTCGGCGGTGATGGGCCTGCGGAGGGGCTGCGCGGGCATGGCCATGTCGATGATTACGACGCTGTTCTGCGGCGAGGTCTCGCGGACGCAGATGTACTTCTCCGACTCCATGGTGACGTGGGTGAAGGTCACGAACTGGGGCGCGATCCCCAGGCTGGTGAGCTGCATCGACCGAGGAGAAGAAAGACAAGTCAGCCTCCATGAGGACAGCGTTGGAGACGAGAGAGATCTCGCCGGAGGAGTGGGTGGGAGTAAGAAGAAGAGGTGATACCGTGAGGGCCTCGCGCATGGCGATGGGGGCGTTGGCCGCCGCCATCGCGACAGACGGCGGTGAGATCCAAACCAAGGAGAGGGAGAAGAGAGGAAGAAGGCGGCGGCGGTGGTCACACCGTCGACAAAGACGAGACGAGAGGAGAGGAGGAGATCGGATCTGAGGACCAAAAAGCCTCCACTCGCTGTATGCTAATCTAACCCCCGAATTTAGTTTTTATTTATTTATTTATTTTCTCTATAATTAATTCTTATCAACAATCCTCTATTTCTTCAAACCGAGCATAATTCGTCCAAATGGTTGTAGCATTTGTTATCAGATAAATCCATAATGCTACAGCCCAGGCGCCTGGAGATTAAAAGCTTGCTCACTTTATCATTCTATATGTATTTTATCAAATCAAGTCAGCTTCATTCATATTACATCTTCTTAATCTAATCTATGACCCTCTAATTTGCTACAAAATAGCCAGTACCATCGAATTAGGTTCACGTAATGTTTGGTTGCCTTCTATATTAACAAGAGAATCTATATTAGCTCCATAATTATTATTTCACACTTATAAGTCTTAGCATTTTTTTAAAGGCTGTGATGCTACTATCATTATTCATCATGAACAACAACTATCCATATCCATATACAATATGATATGCTGACGTTCCTCCGTACTTCTTCTAATTCTAGCAGCTCACCTCCAAATAAAGTTTCATCAAACTTTTCAATATTTCATCATATCGACGCTATTATAAAGACTATGTTCATGGTATAATAACTTTAATATCATGTGGACATAGAGTTTCAAAACTCCTAAGTTATGTACTATAAAATATCTTTCTTAGCTCAATTAGTCCATTTGCTAGGTAGCATTGGAAACATATTGTTAAATGGATTATAGAAATAAATTAAATATTTTGATAAATAAATTTAACAAATTTCTTAGAATAAATTATCTAAGTAATGTGAGTAGAAAAATGTATTTTTAGAAATCGTATTTCCATAAGCATGGAGATTTTTCTGCGGTAATAATCTAATAAATATTCTGAAAAGAACATGTAGTAGGTTTAGATTTATATTGTGTGACAAAGAAATTAGTAATATACAATAAATAATTACCTTGTGTAATTACATCTATCCAAGTCTTCTGTATATGAAGAGAGAAATATATTAGCCACAAAAATTAAACTATTGGGAATGTTAGTTTGTGTTTTTGTGCAATTCACAAAAAATTCATATGCATCAATCTGGCAAGTTGGAACTGAACGTAAATATGGAAAATATAGAAAAAGAAGTTGAAGTTGAATAGCTCATTTAATACAAGCGATGCATGTTTTTTACTATAGCAATTTATTAATTATTACTTCCTCGTTTTAACTTTTTCTAAATCAAATTTAACCAAAATAATAGAAAAAATATAGCAACATTTACAGTAGTAAATTAGTTTCATTAAATTTAATGTGAAATATGTTTTTCTATAAACTTAATGAAATCTAAAGAAATTTAAAGTAAATTATAATATAAAACAGAGAGAGAAATTGTCATTTCATTATTAAAAAAAGATTAGATGAAAGTATGCATTTTCTAAAAATTCTTTTGCCTAATTAATTACTATATGTTTTAATGGTAAGTTCGATTGTTGTAAATGTGCAAGTACAGCTACCATTAGGGGTACAATTTGCAAAATCAATATTCAAGGGCATTCCACCGAAAAAGTACATAAATCCGAAGAAACTTGGCTAGAATTAGATTGTATGGACTTGATCGTGGATATAGGTTGGACTCTTCTTCTTGTTTAATTAGCACATAGCAGCACTGCCCTTTAGATCTCACAAAGCAAAGAATATTACAGTCAGCCACTACTAAGATGAAGAAGCTGAGTTGCTGAGCCTGAGGCAAGGTACGAGAAAAATGGACTTTTAATATAATGGATTAATACACAAATATAGCAATAGTTACCGGTTGTAACGGTTAGACGTTATTAGTGTCTATGCATAATTTTTAATACTAGTTACAACGGTTAAACATTCTCGGTTATTGTTAACAACGGATACCAATATTATCGAATATATTAGCACCGGTTAGAGATACTAACCAATAATATCGTATATTTATTAGTACCGATTAGTGTTTTTAGTTATTACTAAAGATCCTTTAGAGATAAAACATAAGATAAGTGCTGCTAAATAGAAGTTTTATTTGGTGATTTCAGAACTCTAAAAGTTAGCAATTTCATCTTCTAAAAATATATAAAACTGGATGAGAAATAATAAAATTTTGGAGAAAATAAGAGAATGTCTTAGTTATAAAAATAGATATAATCTAAGTATTTTATAATATATATATAATGTTAAAAAAGAGGAAACAAATAGAAAAATAGAGAAAAAATAATAGAAAAATATAACAGGAAGGTTTTTACCTTAAAGTTTTTTAAAATTAATTATCATATTTTTATTTTTTCTTAGATTTATTTATCCTATTTTTAAAATTTATTCATATTTTAACTATTTAAAAATATTTTATACCCGTGGTATAAAACAACCGGCACTAAAAATATCAAGAAAACTCTTAATACATTAAAAATATTTTGGTTGGACGAAAAAACTTTTTATTATTGGTTATTCTTGGTATATAATTCACCTATTTTCTCTGATCTAAATCCTTTATTGCTTTTATGTCACCATTCTCCATGCAACGCCATCCACATCGAAGTCACCACGCGCTCGCTTTCCCACTGAGTCGTTCACGCTGTCGCTGTCCACATCTCTACTGTGCGCTCGCCTACCGATGTCACCGCTCTCAAATAAGAACCCCTCCTGACGGATTATATAAAAATTATTAAAAACAAAACAGTAAACAATCGTTATAGTAAAATAAATAGAAAAAAACAGTATAAAAACACTTTAGTACGTACCGATTAGTAACACCATAGATGACAGGTCAATTCAATCGGACTTAAAAAACATCCATTTTAATTTCAGATTGTGTATACCACTGACTGAAACTAATACGGGTTACGAAGCACATAGGTAGATAAATTAAGATGCATCTGGGATAATTAATCTGGATTTATACGGAATAGGTAGTACATGCATTATTGTAAAATTAACTGCTCTAGCTAGATCCCATGAAATAAATGTTATCGCAAGGAAAGAAATGTCATCATTCCCATAAAAAAAGAAATCATTTGGTTATAAGTAATTCCTTTGGATAAATAAAACAAGCAACTTCTGATAGTCCTACTTGGGTTGAAGTCACATGAAATCATAAATCAACGCTGTATCAGAGAGGTAGGACATGCCTATATTGTTCTCAGGCCTTTCTGTTGGACCGACGACAAAATGACTGTACGGGTGGACAAAAGGTGAGTTGCACACAATCATACGGCCCAGACAGAGTCAAGGCCATCTGGGCCATCTCACGCCGGATGCTCTTCTCAGACAAAACGAAGCATCAAGCCACCAACAATACATAACGATATGATTTCAGATTAATCACTGTGCCCCCTGTATATATATGTATTGGCAGCTAATTTCAGAGTCCAGAGTACCAACTGTCTACAACACTGCTCTTTCCTCAATTGGTTAGCTCAAAACTATTTTACAATTCAATTGTTACAAGCCATCAGTAAACAGCCCACTCCATCCTCTCTCTAGCTTGATTTTCTTCACCAAACTACCAAAAAAAATGAATAGTAATGATATATTTCCTATATATATGCTGGGGCAAAAAAAAAATCATGCCCCTGCTTCTCGCTGGGGAGGGAGAGATGGATGTGGGGATGGAGGGGAGGTTTTGGAGAGGATTCTGGTGTAGAGTATCTGGTTCCAGACGTCTGGTACCCCAGGAAGGCACCAATGGATGCAGTCCGCGTACTTCTGTGGCTCAGCCTTCTGCTTCGGTGTCAACAGTTTACCCTGCCGGATGGAATACAATGATGTGTGGGCGTCCTTCCTGTAATCTGACATCCTTGTGATGTCGATCAGCGACACTGGAACTTTCTTCATGTTTTTAGCAACGTTTGCTACCAGGTCGTACATCCGCATGTCGTGGTTGAGATCCAGTGGCTCGGTGTAGTTGACTGGAAGCGTCTCCTTTACGCATCTGATCCCGTTTGGGTTCCCCCATTGCGCTGGGCTGTTTTCAAGATAGCACCACCAAGAGGGATAAAATACTTCAGCAATGCATAAAGAAATGCATGTACCATCATGTTAACTCATACATCATAATTCATAAGCAGATATGATTGGTTCAATACAACAACAAGCAAAAGCCGGTCTTTTGCTGACACAAACACACGATTGATTTGAATTCTATCCTTAATTTCAACTGGTACATGAGTGCATCAAAATGTAATGTCCCAACATGTCAAGAGAGCAACATTATTTATAAGCAATTATGGTCAAATCATTTGCAAATCTATATCAGTATAAATGACGTGAAATAAAACCAAAGCCTAAAGCACCAAATGATGCCTGCTTTCTCTCATAATGCTTTACTGGGACATTTGAAATGATGTGGGGTCAAAATGTCAGATAGAGATGAAACATTACCATTGTTTGACACCGACACTAACTGCAGAAAATATACTACTTTGCTTTGCACTGGTTATGAGGCACAAGGCTCACAACCACCTCACATGACGCCTACATTTTAGTATATTTCACAGTTCCAGACTTCCATTAGCACTAACTTCAACAATAAGGTGGTTTTAAAATGTCTTAGCAATGGATCTGAACAGTGTGACTATGAAGCTCACTGCAGCACACGTCTATATTAACTTGGCGAAAGGTGATGGAAGCATCAAACGGCCACCTGTACTGATCTACAAATATCATGTTTCGACATCAAAGAGCATATATGAGAGTTTCATGTGTTTTACTGTTTTACATGGAATTTACTACCACAACTTCTTTTTCTGGCTGGTCGAGGCAACACTGACATAGATTTATCTTTTTTTTTTGTAATTCTCCTGGTAAAAGCATCAGAGTTTTGTTGGAAGTATGAACCTCCCTCCCCCCCCCCCCCTTTTTTTTGCCATGTACCAAAAACCACCAACTTAACTCAAAAGCCCACAACTTCAACTTTCCAAAATGACATAATATATCCCAATACATGTATCAGGCAACTATATACAATAAGAACCCAACAAATTTCTTGGTGGACCTGGGTCATGTATAAAAAGAGAAAAGGAACATCTGGTACAACAACAAAGGGATGGCTGTTTCACATGGGGCCGTGCATAGTGTGATGGAATGGTGTGGCATCTTGTGCTTCACAAGCAACAATCCAGAAAAGAAAAAAAGAGCCTTTGAGAACCACACAACACAAGGAAAAATATTGGTGGTTCCAAACTAAAGTACTTAAAATTAGTTTGCTTGTTATTAAAGATTTGGAAATAATATATATAAAGGGTGAGAAACGGGGTATGTTAATCCAGTAAGTTCATAGCACCACACCTTATGATTGCATACGTTGGTATGTTCTATAGTAACTAATAAGAGCACAATACCGTACTTTTTGTCACTCTGATGCACATACAGGTCAGATCATGCAAAGACCTACTTACTAGTGAACTATGGAAAATGAAGAATTTGACATGTTGACTATAAATCCAGAAAGTTAGGCCAGTTCGTTCCTAGAGTATCACGTGCAAACCTAACAAACGGGTCCAATTGACCTCTTTCTGGTGGACAATGACGTTCTGCCCTGCAAACTAGAACAAGAGGAAGCTTGCTTCTCTAGAACGTAATTAGGACTCAACAAACCACTTTATCAGGGCTAGGTAGGGTGTACTATTGCAAACCGACAGTGGCTCACAACATTAAGGGCTTATTCGGTTTGGAGGAGCTTCAACCCATAGGAATAGGAAAAATGAAGGAATAGGGATACATGCACACGTCAATCCATAGGAGTTTTTCAAAGAGTTTTGAGTGGGTAGAAATTTTCCTATGTTTTCTCTCTACAACTTGTAGAAAGGGAAAATTTCCTTTGGTTTTGTTGTGCTTCATTCCTATAAACCGAATGGCACTCATAGGAATGAATCCTTATGAATCCAAATCATTTGTTTTCCCTCCAAACCGAACAAGCCCTAAAGATTTCAAGGGTCACCAAATTAATTTGTCCTAGGCTCTGCCCTGGAGGAACTAATTGATGTTCATAACGAACAGCCATTGCTTCGAACTCTAAGAGAAAGAGAGAGAAATCAGAAATTAGAAATGCAAGCGTTATGATCACCTGATGTGAATAGGAGAAATTGTCATGAAGAACACTGAAGTCTTGGCAGGATCAACATTCTGTTCCAGCCAGTCCGACCAAGTCTTGAACACCCTTCCATAGGCCTCCATCCTCGGCACCTCATCGTGCTCCGACCAAGACCTTGAATCTGGCCTCCTGGAAAATTTTGAAGAAAGAAATTTTAACACACTAAAAATTGCAGCTTGACTAAAATCAGCTGAAATAAGAGTGAGTACAGACCTGACTTTCATGTCTTGGGTGTTCATCCACCAGATGTAGGTGTTGAAGATGAGGTAGTCAACGTCCTTCCAGTACTTGGCGTGGCCCTCGATCCGCTCGGGGCGGATGATGCGGTGCTCGATGCTGTGGAAGTTGGGGTTGTCGGAGTTGGAGTCGACGAGGAAGGGCGCCCAGTAGAAGTCGAGCGTGGCGCGGTACTCTTTGGCGTAGAAGATGTTGAAGGATCCGCGCTTGACGATCTTCTTCCTCCCCTTGGATAGGATGGGCTGCACCAGGCACACCAGCGATTCCCACTGGTTGCGATTGAGCGAGTCCCCCACGAACATCATCCGCTTCCCCCGCATCGCCTCCATGAACCGCCGCGCGTCGAACCTGATGGATGCAATCAAATGGTGAAGTCGATTTGATTCGATTCATCAGCAAATCGATCTGGAAGAAATGCAAAGATGCAGATCTGGAAGGAATGCGCTTACGTGGGGAGCGAGCAGTTGTTGGGCTGCCAGCGCCAGTACTGCCATAGGTCGTCGGGGCGGCCATTGGCGAGGCAGGTGACCTGCTTGGTGAGGAAGGTGCATTCCTTCTCCCTGTAGGCCGGGACGGAGGTGTTGTCGAAGAGCCAGCGGCCGCGGGAGAGGTCGCAGGTGGGAGGGGGGAGGGCTAGCGGGGGAAGGCCGGAGACGTTGTAGAAATCGGCGTCGGGGTAGAGGTAGTCGTCGATGGAGAGCTCGGCGATGGTGCGGACGTCCTCGCCGTACATGAGGAGGGCGAGGAGGAAGATGGCGGAGACGAGGGTGGTGAGCGGGGAGCGGCGCGCGGCGGCGAGGAGGGGCCGGGCGGAGGAGGCGAGAGAGTGGAGGCCGAGCGGGAGCGGGCGGGGCGAGGCGGCGGGGGTGGAGGGTGGTGGTGGAGGCGAGGTGGTGGAAGGGGGCGATTGCTGTGGCTTGGGCATGGCGACGGCGGCCGGACTCCCTTGATTGGCCTCCACTCCGCTTGCCCGCGTGGGCGCGCGCTTCTCCTTGTTGGATCTTGGGTTTGGTAGCAGCGTACCCATTTTCTTCCAGATCTCTATCTGCTCTTCGTCTACACTTGTAATAATACGTCTCGTAACTGACTAGCGTGCCAACAAATACGCCGCTCTCCCCTCATCATCCTCACCTATCACCTCTTCTCTGCTTCAAAACTAATCCCGCCTTTGCAAAACGAAACATACATTTATTTATTAAATATTAATTAATATATACTTTTTTAAAACTATAATTTTTTTAAAAGCATACTCTTTAGCCATGCGAGAATACGTACGTAGAAAACGAGGGAACAAAATTTACTAAACAAGAGTGCCCAACCTAACCTTATAAGGATTTTATGCTCTTTCACATCTTATTTGCCAATCATCTTATAAATTTGTGACTTTTGGACAAGTCTAAGGTATGATATTCTTTTATTGATAAAAAAAGTCAAATTTACTTGTCAAACTATTTTATTAGATAACACTGTTTTTTTCTCATTTTGCCCCTAAAATTTTTTTAAGTAGTTCAGTTCACTCCTGCTCACCGCCAAAAATCCCATGACTAGAGAGGAACGGCGGCTCGGTTACGTAAAGATTTAGGAGGTCTGCTTAGCTCCAGTGCAGGTCTTTAAGTCTCGAGGTTTACGACCATGCCAGTCAATTTGACCCTATAATTGACAAGGAAGTGAGACGAACGGGTCCGATACAGACGCTCGCTATCGGCTGGCTGCCGATAGTATCGGGATGCTCTTTGATCGGCTGGGGAGCCGATGTGGACAGATGTCGATGAGAGATCGACTGCAGAGCCGATGTAGAAACCAGGGTGTGCTCAGAGGATAGCAAGGCGCACAGGATCCCTCCGGACAGCCGAACAGTGATTCATCGGTTGGAAAAACCAATGAATGCGCATGCGGCCTAGGCAAGGAATAGTATAAGAAGGCACGGGCTGCAAAGTTGATGCCGCTCCGGATATGACAGCACGAGACCCGTCGCCCGCCATGAGAGCGTCATTAACACCGAACCTCGAAGATCGGACCTAATCGAGACAGTACGAGGCTGGGGCCAGCGACGATGATACAGAGGACGCCGGATCGGCTATTCTGTAGCAAGGATAGGAACGAGCCCATTGGCTAGTTGAGCCGATGAGGGGATGCCTCTCTGAAGGCGGATGCGTATCGGCTGGGAGACCGATACGTTCGGCGTTATGCGTCGAAGGACGCCTCTAAAGGCTGATGCGTATCGGTCGAGGGGCCGATGCGCTGGGCATGAAGCTCAGAGCATAGATAACTCATCGGCTAGCACTCCGATGATACGCCGTGCAGAAGACTATAGGCTTGAAGCTCGATCTACCGTCGGTAGCCCCGTAGGTCGGACCTAACCGATGCAGCACGAAACTGATGACGGCAGAGGGAGCTTAACGGGCCGATAGGTCTAGCACGAACATGATGCGATACGTCTGATCGGCCTAAGAGGTCGGACCTAACCGATGCAGCCTCAGACAGAGCAGGACATTTCGGGATGGTGGCGGGACTTACCCCTTCGCCGGAGATCGGACTTAACCGATGCAGCCCCGCGTCAAGAGCCAGAACCCGCTGGTAAAACCTAGATGAACTAGGGTGGCGATGCGCCAAGATTGTATATTGATCGAGGGATATTTTACATATCTCCAGGGGGTCTATATTTATACCCTGAATTTATAAACAGAGTCCGACGCGGCTACGACCATCGGATATTATTTCCTAGTAAGAACAAAGAAAAATATTCCTAAAGAAGTTAACTAACCAGCTAAACCTTCATAATTAAGTAAGATTACAATTCACAAAAATAAACATCCTGCCGTAGAGTCCACGGCTCCTCCGCAAACCGGTTTCATCTTAATAATCTTCTAATTTGTAACCGAGTCTTCCTTCGCTGCAACCTGATTGGCTTTTCCAATGTAACTATCGAAACTTTTTTTAGTCAAGCCGATCCTTTTCCTTCCTTTCCTCGGGCTTCTCAGACCTGATCTTGATTGGACAATCCCCTGTCTTCAAGCTGATCCAATCTTCTACTGATCTGATCGGCTTTTCTACAGTTCCAATCGGCTTTGTCTTAGTATCTCCATCGGCCGATGACTGCATTAAACTCTCCATCGGACCTCTTAGCCGATCGGCTTTAGCACCATCGGATCTCTCAGCCGATCAGCTTTAGCACCATCGGATCGTCCAGATTTTAGCGTTAACACATGCCCCCTAATTTCGGAGTTTGCCAACAGACTACGAAATTTCAAGCCGTTAGAAATCTTCGTAAACCAGGATGACCCGTTAAACCTGCATTAATCGGCTCAGATCTCTGCCTAGGTCGCTCCGCCTCTATAAAATGCATCTATGCCTTAGCCTTCTTTCGCACACTACTTATCAAAAAACCCCAAACCTCGACGAGCTCCACAGATGTCCGCAAATCTCCAAAGGCGAACTTCCGTGAACCTCGACGGGCTCCGAAGACTGAAGGCGAACTCTCGCAGATTTCTTCATCGGCCGCTACTCCTTCATTTGTGCAATGGCTTCTACACATGTAATCCCTGAGGTAACCATTATCTGCTCTTTCATCCTATATTTTGCACGATTATTCCCCATCCCGATTTCTCATCAGTAGTCGGGTTCTGGTTTCTGTAGGATCTAAAGAGCCAGATTGCTATTCCAATTTCTGACCGCCCCGGTCACTTTTTTCTTGGCCCTATGGGTAGCGAGGATCCGACTGATTTCATCAACTCTGAAATAGAAAGGATCCCGTTCAAGCATTCATCCATAGCCATCATCGATTGGGCTAATAGCTTTAGATCCTGGCCTAGCAAACTCCCGAAATGGAGGAACTGGTACCTTAGGGTTTCTACCTCCAAAAAGTCTTTATAGGAGGATTTGAAAATAGACCATTGCATCAACCTTTCCTTAGCCGATATGAAAAGAAACGAACCTCTGCTTGCATCGGCTTCTTACTTCTGGTCAGACATCTTAAATGTCTTCATGTTCGGGCATGGGCTGATGACCCCCACCTTGATGGATGTTATTATATTGACCTATCTCAACACCACCCACTACATAAATCTGTTCATCCTCAGATTCAAACCTACGCATCGACTAAACACCAAGAACGTCGGAGGTTGGACTAAATACATTTTCCTGCATAAAAAATCCTCCGGCCCAGTCGATGGACGTGAACATGTAGCGTTCTTGAATTTTTGGCTGGAACGATTCGTCTTTAGTGGTTCGACTCTCGGTCCAACAACGAACATGCAATGTCTGGCAGAGCTCCTGGCTGATCACCAGCAAATTCCCTTAGGGCAATATCTTCTCGAAACAACTTATCATCTGCTCCATCAAGTCGCGACCAAGCTATCGACAGGCTAACCAGTCGGACATATCGGCGGACCTTAGTGGTTTATACAGCTCTAGTTGAACGTTTCTCCAAAGTCATCGCCATGCCCCCTTCTCTTCCATGACATACCCGATTGATTACCCAGAAGAAAACGAGGCCAGCCGACGCCGATGCATTTCTCTGAGTGAAGTTTTATCGGCTCTTCCTGAAAGCAAAATAATCCACCTCGGACTCAGCTGGTGGTTCAAGTGTTTCTATTATGGCTTTACCAAAGAGGTCACCATCTGGTTTGCGTATAAGGATGACTCGTCTTTTAAAATGCCTTCCAGGTTTCATCCGATGAAGAATCGAAGACAATCTTTTTATCCTCCATAACTCCTTGTCTCCTACCGATCGGATTTTCAATGGGCCGATCCCAACATCCATCATATGACTTCTACCATCCTTCGGTTAGCGCTCGTCAGTTGGGCTTCAGCCAACTCCTCATCGGCTTGTTCTTTATCGGTAAGCTCCGAGTCCGCGGAGAAGTGAAAAGCGGCTTGGAGTACGACCGACTTAGTTCGATAACATCAAACTTGTACTTAGGGACTATCTCCACCTTCGAGCCCTGTATATCCAATATCAAAATCTTTACTTGATGGTGGTTAGAATGGGGAAGACACTTGTATAGTCTATCGGCTGAACATTACTTCATTCGCCTCAACCCTGACTACATGGAATCTGATGAAGAGGTGATCCTTCTACTTTCACTATCTTTTCTTCATCGTATTGAATTTCAACTGTGTCTTGATTCCGTGATTCCACAGGCTGGTGATAAAGATGCACCTTCGACCAGCGCAAGTGATCGGCCGATTATCTATCAACCTCCATCAGCCAGATCCCTACTTGGGCAAAGCGGTCCACCTCCATTGGCTCTCCTTCGAGTGTCGCAAGTATCAGGGCTGAAGCACAAGAAACCGGCTACTCGGACAGTTTCTAAGAAACAGAAACCCGACGCTGATGTTGTCATCATTGCATCGGCCTCGCAAAGCCCTTCTCTTGTGGAAATTCTGACTTCTTCCGCATCTCCGTTGGTATGTGTCAGCATCAATTCTTCGTTGCCTTTGTTTTTTATCCTAACACCTTCGCTTTGTAGCCTGAACCATCGGCTCCTGAAGTCCAAACGTCGGACCCTGTTACTAGGGCTAAGCCGATGATATCCTCTGAAGTTTTGGTATCCACTTAAACATCCCCACATCAAACTGACACCCGCATAAGAATTGCTCCCACTGTCTTTCAGATACGTCCATCATACATGTTATTTCTCTTGACTTATGATCTCCATGTTTGCTAATGTTGTTATGTAGTCATTAGCCGATCTATTCTCCTTCGACATCGGCAAATACCTGGAAGCAAAGGAAGACTCAGCCACCGGCATAGTGATCGAACCATTTTTGCCAGCCGATGCACGTGAGCAGTTGTCAGATATTATGCATCGGCTAGAAGTTCCAATTGACTCGCTGGTGGAAGATTGCGGGCCGATCCGGGGAAAACTTGTGGAAATTGAACATCTTCTGCCTGTGAAACTGTCGGACGCACTCACGCATACTGCCTACTTGGAATTCCAAAGTACTCAGCTGATTGCATCAAGACGACGCATAGCCGATCATGCTGAGAAAAGCCATCTGGCTCACAACGATCGGCTGACTGCCCAAGATGAAAAGAAGAAGCTTGATGAGATGTCAGCTGACCTTCAACACATCAACACCAATCTTGGCCTCTTGAAGAAACGAGAAGCCTATTTGATGGCGGAACTCGACAAGGTTCATAAAGACATCAACTCCACCGAGTTTCACCTCATCGGCCTACCAAAATCAATCCAAGACCAAGAGGCCAAGGTAGTAGACAAAGTGCGGCTCGCAGTTCGCCGGCACGGGAACCTGAAAACTATCCTCGAATCAGACGAGGATGACATCCACGCCATCAACGATATATAGATCAAATCCGTTTGCGCGCTATTGAGGCCATTAAGAAATTCTTGTAAAACTTTAGCCTCAGAAAAATCCAGATATCATCTTGAACATTAACCATTTGCAATAGATTTGAATCAGCTTGATCAACAAAGGTTGTATATATTTTCTGATGACGACGTCTTAAACAATATCAGCCATCTGTAACCGATATAATCATATTGGCTTCCGTATATTAGGAATTAGATACGCCTCAGCCGATTTACACAATCACTAGCCGATACCAATTTTGAGAACCTGTCTGTCTTAAAAAAGAGAAATCGGCTATGCTCAACCGATTTAGATGTCTTCCTGATCGGGTAACCGTTCTCTAGACTTATCATCCTAAGACCCAATCGGTAACTTCCAATGTGTCGGCATCTCCTCTTTTTTTTGATAATCGTCTTTCGTAAGCCGATACCACATGCATCAGATGTGTTAAACTGTTGAACTCTTGGGCAGAAAATTTTCACCTGATGCGACTTGATAACCCCTGGAAGGCCAAATCGGCTAATTATTCATCACTCAGAACAAGACCATAACATCAGCTTCTGATGTCCTAGAAACGTTGGATGTATTCTAGAACTGACTCATTAGGCCTCTGTTTAACTGATGTCAAATTTGACAGTCTCGTTTCTTGAATTCCAGTACAGAAATGTCCATGGAACTGTTGCTCCAGATCGGCCCATCCTTCAATCGAGTTCGATGATAACGAAGAAAACCATGTGAAGGCCGATCCAGAGAGAGATAATGGAAATAAACGGACTCTGAGAGCTTCCTCAGCCGATGCTTCTCCATACTGTGCTAAGAATCGGCTGATGTGTTCTAATGTAGATATGCTGTCTTGTCCTGAGAATATTGAGAAATCTGGTATCATGTATCGGCGAGGTAGTGAAACTCTGTTAAACCATTCTGGATATGGGTGCCGATACATTACTGTTTGATCTTTGGGTTTGATACCAAATTGCTCTTCCACCATATCCACAGTCCTGATTAACCAATTCTTCTCTCTTAAAGTACCCTCCTGATCATGTAGAGGTGGATATAATACCCGATTCTGCTTGTGATGTTCTCCATAATGATTTCTCTGAAAGAATTCTGGAGGTACCTCCTGCCGTTACCCCCTGAGTCGATCTTGTATTGGTGGATACGTATTTGCCGATAGGTCCTTGTTTTCCTCCGTCTCTATCAGCAAAGGCACATGATCTTGATCGGTCTCTTAAGCCGATGACTCTTGTATCGCCTTCTTGATTAGATCCTGTAGTGTATCCATCCATACTCTGATGGATTACTGAATACTTGATAAAATAATTTATTGAAAATCTCTTGCAACGGCTTGGAAGAATTCACAGGTGCTAAATGACCTGAGTCCTTCATCAAAACACATTTTTGTAATTGTGCTTTTTGAATCGGCCCTTGTTTAGTCATATTGAAGGATTCCAAACAGAGCTTCTGAAAGTTATCCATATTTTGCTCTATATGCCACCTCTGGTCTTCATTCAAATCCTCCATGGTAACTGGAATTGTTATCTCCTCATCGGCTTCATCTTTAGATGAATATGTCTTGAAATCCACCTTTTTTTTAGATATATTGACAACAAGATGCCTCCCGGGTTGATGAGAAAAATCTGACTTCTAATCAGGCACTTGTAGAGTCTCGCTAGTTGATGAATGGAATTATATCACCAGCCGATGAAGGATCTTCAGCCGATGAACGGTCTTCAGGTTTCTCTAGCCAATGAATCCAGTCCAATCGGCTAATGAATGAAGATTTCTACCCGATCGGCCGATGAATAAAGTACGGTCCTTATCGGCTGATGAATGAAACCTTCTGTCCCACCGGGCGTGCCAAAAGGCGTGCTCACCGCCAAAAATCCCACGACTGGGGAGGGATGGCGGCTCGGTCACGCGAAGGCCTAGGAGGTCTGCTTAGCTCCAGTGTAGGTTCTTAAGCCTCGAGGTTCATGAGCGTGCTAGTTAATTTGACCCTGCAATTGACAAGAAAGTGAGATGAGCGGGTCCGATACAGACACTTGCTATCGGCTGGCTGCCGATAGGATCGGGATGCTCTTCGATCTGCTGGAGAGCTGATGTGGACAGGTGTCGATGAGGGATCGACCGTAGAGCTAATGGAGGAACCAGGGTGTGCTCAGAGGATAGCAAGGCGCATAGGATCCCTCCGGACAACCGAACAGTGATTCATCGGCTGGAAAAACCGATGAATGTGCATGTGGCCTAGGCAAGGAATAGTATAAGAAGGCATGGGTTGCAAAGCCGATGCCGCTCCGGATATGATAGCACGAAATCTGTCGCCCGCCGTGAGAGCGCCATTAACACCGAACCTCGAAGATCAGACCTAATCGAGACAGTACGAGGCCGGGACCAGCGGCGATGATACAGAGGACGTCGGATCGGCTATGCCGTAGCAAGGATAGGAACGAGTCCATCGGCTAGCTGAGTCGATGAGGGGACGCATCTCTAAGGACGAGTGCGTATCGACTGGAAGACTGATATGTTCGGCGTTACACGTCGAGGAACGCGTCAAAGCGACTCTTCTTTAGAATAGAAAAACAACTATATTTATGTGACATTTATATATTCTAGGCCTTTTGTGCTATAAAATTTTGTATATGGTTGTACTACTTTTAGGGCATGTTCTTTCTAGATAAAGGATGATGGATGATTTTTAGTTTATAATTAATTATTAATTAACACTTAAAAAGTATTTTTAAAGATTATTAGAAATACTGATGAAAAAGGTTTTTAAAAATCATAATATTTAGTACCTTGTGAAACATGTCGGCAATAATCAACATTCCATAATAAACAATCATTACCTTAGCATCTATATTCTTCCTTAAGCTCATGAACTAGGGTAACTAAAAGCAAGAAGAAGAAGTAGTAGAGTAGCTAACATCCATGCATTCCAAGCTGTAAGTGTTAGAATGGTGTTTCCATCTTTCAACCAGGACTTCGTAAATTTAGATAAATTTGATCTCAAACATATATATTTTCTCCCAAGCAATTTTATAACATTTTTCTGCAAGCATTATATATCTATTACTACTAGTTTGGTGGATCATCTTAGTATTAGTATGCTAAAGTCGCACAAATAAAATTGATTTCAAAAACTCATCAAGCCTTTGTAAATGAGGAATTTTAAAGCATTATTTAAGCAATCAAACTTAATCCTATAAAAAAAGACTACCTATACCACATTCAATAGAAAATCTCTCCTAATCTCAATCAGTTTTGGGATGACCAAATCACTTTGAGATCTGTATGGCTATGATAACCTTTATCTCTTCCCTATCTTCTCTTTCCACACATTAAGTTGATTCCCCCATTGCCATATGCTCAGCTACTCATGATGTCGCTACCACCACCTCCTCCCTACCCTAGCGTGTCATCCTCACCTCGCCAACGTCCTAAAGGCACGAATGGTACTAGAGAGGTCTATCACGCTAGCTATCTCCCCCTCCCTACCTCTCCTTCTTAAGCCGAGTGGTGGTGAGGTGCCTCCACCCCATAGTCTTCCTCATCTTTGGTGGCTCTCTCGCTGCCGAAGACGTCACCATCATATCTGCCTCCTAACCCCTCTCTTTTCCCTCGCTCCTATCTCTGATGTTGACCAACCGTCCTCCTCTATCTTCGTGGCTTCGGTGCTGCCACTGGCGCCTTGCCGCCCACCATCGGGTCATCACCTCTTACAACCATCCCTCTAAGCCTAAAAAAATAACCTCCTCCCCTCTCCTATCTCTCTATCCCCATCCCAACTTTATATCCTCACTAGTCAGAGTCATCGCTGTCGGTCGCAAGAGTTCATTAGAGTTGTCAAAGTTAAAGAAGAAGTGAGCATGAATCGTGAGTAGATCAGATCTGAAGGTTGGAAATTTGTTAGATATTTTCCTTATTTTTTTTGTCAAATAGGGTTTAGCAAATTTGGAAAAAAAATCTACATTTTAAACGATGTGGTTTTCACGACAAATACAGGCCATGATTTGACTTTGTTACGAAGGGGCCATTTATATAACATTCCAATGCAAATTAAAAAGATATGAGCTTATGTTTCCAAAATAAAGTAATCAAGTGCGCGACGCTGCGTGCCTGCAAACACCTGTGTGGAGCCTCTCTTCCATTCCTTCCTTAGTTCCTACCAATAATAATAATCTTCACTAACCTGTAATATAGTACAAGCATCATGCATGATGGATACATACTACTCCACTTGCATGCATGATATATATACTGGACGCATGTTTCGTGATTAACTTCCGTTTCTGGTAGTTGCTGCCCGCCTTCCTCCATTCTCCTTATTATTTTTTTAAACATGGTATTAGGAATGCGATGGGATCATGGACCAAATGCCATTTTCCTATATTAAATCATGAGAAAATGACATGTCAATGTCACAGTAGGTAAATGTGAAAGAGATGTCCCATCTGAGGCTCAAGCTTAAACTAATCAACATGCTCTGCTAATTAAGAGAAGAGCGCAGCTAGCAAAGCTTTTTTGTGGATGACATCTCGCTATCCCATTTTCTCGCACAATGCAGCTTCTGCTTTATTAATTCTTTACTTCGTCCTCGACTACTAGCTACCGGTTTGCTGGAGTGGACAACTAATTAATCATCCACTCCTTTTTCTTTCAGGACTGATCGATCTATGCATTCCGTAAATCCTGCTAATTCAAAAGCCTCCTAATTTCAGTGCTAGATACATATTCCAGATTTATTTGAATATTTTCTATATTTAAGCCTCCTAATTTTTTTTATACTTTACCAACCTCAAACAGTAAGTACATTGATATGCCATCTTTTTACGTATAAAACATAAAGGTTGTTAACATGTATTTTTACTATGAATTCTAAAGTCTTACATGCAAACTTTCTTTTTACGAAAGCCGTATGTTGTTTTTTTGAAAATCATATATTATTATTATTATTATTATTATTATTATTATAATCCATACCATTATCAATCAATTGTTAAAATTATTAAAATTAGATAGTCCACCAATCAACATATACTACTATCCTATTTGATTTGTGGCAAACCTTTGGAAAACAGGATAAAAATATATTAAAGGTTTCCGTTGAATCTAGAATATTTTTTATGAAATTTATGAAAATAGAGTTTATATATTTTAGAGCAATAAAACAACATCCACGAGCTATAAATTAGATGGCGCGCCACAAGGAGCACCCATTTTCTAAGTCTTATGAAATTCCTATAGGCCTGCTTGGAAGTTATGAATATCTTTACCCTTGTAATTAAAATACGGCTGTAATTTTGTGTTACCCAAAATTACTGGTGAAACAGAAATCCCCAGTAAACTGGCCGTTTGGGAAATTGATGACCAGTGAAACATACATTTTCAGAAAATCAAGAAGATTAGCTAGCAAGAAACGAGGACTCTAAATCAATTTGTCAAAGAGTAGATCAACAGATCGGCAAAACAAACTCCAATCAAATCAGCGTACAGACAAGTGAGGCGGCCATGAATTGTCAGAGATGCAGCGGCAGGGGGAATCAATGCCAGTGGACGAGGCGAGGGCGGAGTCCTCATTGGTGACAACAGCGCTAATGGAGGCCTCTCTAGCGGTGGTGACGCGATCAAAATCTCCAGTTGAAATAGGCCTCTCCAAAAACGACGGCGATGATCGAGGACTCATTAAAGGCGGCAGCGTAGATCAAGGCCTCTCCAAAGGGGGTGCCATAGATGGAAGGCTCCTTGTAGCGACGGCATGGTAAATCGAGGCCTCTTTGTCAGAGGTGGATAAGTAGAGTGAGGTCTCCTTGATGGCAGTGTGCAAATCAAATGTTCTTTAGCCATAGCAAAAGTGAATGAGGTCGGCATGCGTGGTGGTCGAGGTGAGGAGCGGAGCAGAAAGAAGACGCCAATGGATTGTGTGGACTGCTTAACACGAGGTTTTTTTTTTGTTGTCGTAATGAGCCTTTTCGGACATATTTTAGTCCGACTGCCCATCCAAATGCCCATTTCCAGTCTAGCTCGGAAAATCTTACCGACTGGTATTTTACATCGGTTTTGGCTTGGCTTCCAAACATGCCCTAAACCAGAAAATAAACAGCCTTAGGGCCTGCGTGGGAAGTTAGTGAAAATTTTTCACCTGTAAACCTTTTCCGCTTGCAATTCTTTGGTCACTGAAAATTTAACCATATTTTCTTACCCCCGTGAAATGTTTGGGAAGAGTTACAGCAGCTGTGTACAGTACAGATGCAGTACATGAACGAAAAAAAGAAGCGGAGGTTCATCACGGAGCAGTAGTCGTTGTCTTGCCAGAATAGGTGGCATCAACGCCATGCCCGCCAGCCTAGAAGAGACGGATCTCCTAGTTGCCGCCACTGCTTTCTTTGATGTTGTCCTAGTCCTGTTGATCTGCAAGCTTCCTGGGTGCTATCAATGGTGGCCAAGAATCAATAGTAGCTGAACGATTGCCTGAAATCTAAATTCATAGCACCAACCTGCAGTCATAAAAAACCTATGCTAACCACCACCACCACCCAGATTGACTTGAAGGCAGAGAAAGACAGCCAGCCAGGGAAAGGGACCCCGCTGCCCAAACCCGAGCTCGAGGCGAGTCCTACGGCGGAGTGTTGGGTGGAGGAGAGCTTGAGGAGAACTAGGCAACTGCCGGTGAGATGGTAGGGGGTGCGGAGTGATATTCCTACTTTAAGCTCGAGGAGAACCCGTTAGGCACCAGCTGGGAGTAGAGTGGTGGCAATAGAGGTGATGTGTGGATCGAGCTCGAGGCGAGCCCTACGGCCACCGGCGTGTTGGGTGGAGGCGAACTTGAGGCCAGCCAGGCAACTACCGGCGATATGGTAGAGGGTGTGGAGTGATATTCCTACTCGAGCTCGAGGAAAACCCGTTAGGCCCTGGTAGGGAGTAAAGCGGAGGCGATAGAGGTGATGTGTGGATCGAGCTCAAGGTGACCCCGGCATCTGTCGTTTTTTAGTGTAGATTACCGAGGTGTTAATTTACTTTCCTGTTGTAATGGGCTTTTTACCGATGGATTTTAATAAAAAACTCTCGCTTTAAGTCCGACTTGGAAAAACTTGTTTTTGAAAAAAAACTCGTCTTTCCAACAGGCACTTAATTTGCTTGGACTAATTTTCTAGTAGAGGACTTAGTGTTTAACTCTATTAGAAAAGCATTCGACAAGTCTAACGCTTAAAAAAAGTCAAACTTTTAAAACTTCAATTATTTTTTAATTACTATTTACATCAAACACATACTAAAAAATCTATATGAAAACGTATCTAAAATTACCTTAGATTTATATATATATATATATGTTATGAAAGAAAATATTAGTAAGAGATGCATTCTAGAGACTGTATTCAAAGTAGAGGGATTAGTGCACTAGCCAAGTACAGTAAGAACATAGTAGAAGATACAAAACACAACACATGGATATGAGCTCAGTCTTCTATTATCTATCCTATAGTTTACCAACAACATATTACACCTACAAACCTCATTTATTAAAACCAACAATTAAAAATTATCTTTGCTAGATCCAACAACCTATAACACCTCCACCACCGTCTCATACGTATCTCCTCCCCCACCCCACCCACACATAGCATGTCACAAATGACACTTAAATTGTGGTTCCAACACATCACGATTTGCTCTCCTTCCCCCCTAAGGTGTAGGCACATAGCCACTTACGATGCGCCTCTTTGAACCTCTCCTCCTATGCAGCACAGGTGGCAAGTAGTCGGCGGCACTCTACAATCTGCTCCCCTTTACCCCTAAGGCACAAGTGTGTAGCCACCGAGGCTACGCCTCTTTGGACCCTTCTCCCTTGGAAACACAGGTGGCGAGAGGTCAAAGACATGCCATGATCTATCCCCTTTTCCCATAAGGCACAAGCGCATAGCCATTGATGCCGCTCCTCTTTGGACCCATCTCTCTCAGCAGCATGGGCATGCTTCCTCCTCATTCGTTTGTCCATATTCCTAGCTTCTCTCCACTCATTTGTCACGCGTATGCTTTCTGAATGGCTAAACAGTGTGTTTTTTATAAAAAAATTCTATAGGAAAGTTGCTTTAAAAATTATATTAATCTATTTTTAAGTTTTTTATTTAATACTTAATTGAATGCACCGTTTTACATGCCAGGGGCCTAGCCTAATATAGCAAGGCATGCTGCCACATCGACGGCCACATCTTTCCTTGCTGTCCCCTATGCCTAGGTCACCGTTGTGTTGGCCTTAGGTGCACCACCACATCATTGTTGTGCCTCCTCGCCATCGTGCTACTCTCTCATGTTGTCGTCAGATTGTTCTCAACGACCATCGAGCCACCTCACTGTCCCATCCACGCGAGGGATCTGGGATGGATGCAACGAGGAAGAACGGGAAGAGTGATCTAGGATGGAGGGGTAGGATGCATTGACCGACGATAGGACGAGCAATGGTGCGACAATGCGGCTCTAGCGGTGGTGGGCCGAGCGAGAGCAAGCTTCCACCATGCATCTACTATAGATCTGTCAAGACTAGCATATATGCAGTTAACCAAAACCAGTTAAAAACATACTTCTACTAGCTACTATCTTAATTGCTCACTGTGAATAACTTTGGTATTTGAATTATTATGTCTGGTGAAATTAAGTGAATGTATGAAGTTTGACAGTATGAAGAGCAAGAGGGCAGTTCATGGAAATGCTAGATGGGGTCTTCTTCTTTGTCCTCTTTGACATGCGCAACTAGCTTCATGACCACCTAAGACGCCGTTGGTGTCACACCTATCTACGTTGGTTAGGGAATTGATGGCTTTATTTGGATCTCATTAAAGATAAAGGCGCTCAACGACGATTGCAAGCATTTAGATGTCTTCTTGCTAGGTCACCTCTACTCCAGCAATAATGGTAGTACCATTCAACGATGGTACAACACACCCTAGTTTGATGAGGAGGCTGCTTTCATCCCTTTCGTCCCCTATGACCCTCTTGTCCTCTGTGCCGCCTTCGAGAAATGTCACCAAGTGCCTCATGACCGATGCCCTCTTTGGTGTTCTTTTATTTGTCATCCATAACTCCTTAGTTGCCACTATTACCGCTTGCCACCTGGTCAACACCAAGGCCACTAGCTGGTGGGGTGCCAAGCTATACTCCTTTTGCGTGGGTCTAGAAGGGTCATCGGACTTGAAGGCTGCGAGTGAGGTGGCCGAGTACCTAGGCACCATGCATCATGAATTCCACTTTACTGTTCAAGACAACATTGATATGATCGAGGGTGTGATATATCACACAGAAATGTATGACGTAATGACCATTAGGGCAAGAACACCCATGTTCCTAATGTCGCGTAAGATCAAGGCACTTGGGGTGAAGATGGTGATCTCTGGCGAGGGCTCCGATGAGATCATTGGTGGCTACCTCTACTTCCACAAGGTGCCCAGTAAGGTGGAGTTACATTGGGAGACATGCCGAAAGATAAAGGCATTGTACCAATACAATTGCTTGAGGGCCAACAAGTCTACCTTTGCATGGGGCATGGATGCTCGTGTGCCATTCCTCGACAAGGAGTTCATTGAGACATCCATGTCCATTGTCCTCGAGTGGAAGATGATCCAGCCTAAAATCAAAAGAATCAAAAAGCAGGTTCTCATAAAGGCATTTGATGATGAGCACAAACCATTTCTACCAAAGGTCTTATAAACATATCAACATTCATTCAGAAATAATTTCAGAGATGATGTTACTACTAGTGATAACATGCATCATATATATCTGTGTTGGCTATTATTGAAGTATATCCTGTACATGCAAAGGGAGCAATTCAGTGATGGCATTGGGTATAGCTAGATTGAGGGCCTTAAGGCACATGCCTAATCAATTGTAAAAAGAGAAAGAAACAAATACTGCAACAACTTAGTTTAGGTGTATACCATAATTATCAAAGAGAAATAGTTAATTTAGCATACTTGGTTTGGTTGCAAGTGAGTGACAAGATGATGTCAAATGCCAAGTTCATCTACTCACACAACACACCAAGGATAAAAGAGACTTAGTACTATAGAATGATCTTTGAGAGGTTCTTTCTTAGGTGAGTATTACTTAGTGATATGGACATACTATCAAGATACAGTTTAACAAGTATGATGAATTTAATGGATGTTTCTTGGTTAGGGTTAGAAATCTGTGATTTTGATGGTGTCCGGCAAGGCAAGTGTGGCATGTAGTATGGCCAAGGTGGTACAGTGGGACGCGTAGTGGTTAGCCAACCTCAATCCTTTAGGTAAAGCGACACTAGGATTCCACCTCTCTGTATATGACCATAAGCATCAATAACATCTCCTAGCAACTATAATGGCTAGACTTAGAAATAAGAAACCTAGGGTGATTGGTGTGCCAACGCATGCCAATGTTACCGTCCATAGCTGAATTCTAGGTCCATTTCATTCCTTGCTTATATTTCTCATTACAAATAAGCCTAACTATTGTATGTATCTTTATTAATCTATCAATGTGGGTGTGGGGGTTTCATGGGTGTTTACTTAGCAATGCTCAAGGGTTTGTTGCATGTACTTGTCTACAAATCCTAAATATGTTATGTGTGTACTAGTTGTGCTTTCTAACATTTAGGTTTTCTTTCCAATTAAAGCTCGATATTTCTAACAAATTATAAATTGAGAAGCACCAAAGATACATGCACTAAAGGAAGAAATATTGTTTTGATGATTAGATGAATTGGTCGGTCCAAGTATCAAATAAAATATAAAATATGTTATATACAATGACTTTTCTGTCTTCACCTTACACGCAAAAGGTACGTGAAATGCATGCCTAAAGTTTTAGCCATGTGTAGACAGGCTGATGTATGGTTCTTTATTGTGTATGTTAGATTTAGTTATACATGTTTACTATATATCTACCTAACTATATATATTGTGCTCAAGTCTAAGTACAATTCTAGCTAGTAGTGTTATTTGTTCTTCTTGCTTATGACATTGCTAAAGATATCCATGTCATTGTGAAGTTTACAATAAAATTAAATGAAGAGAATAAATAAAAATATTTAGAAACTTGATAAAATAATTAATTATTGAAGATGATAGTGTAGGATAGGGCTAGACTAATTTTAGTATTCCTTATATTCTTAGACGTAAAATTAATTTGCTTCAACCATAGGTAAATTCATTCTTTATCTGTAGCTAAAGTCATTTTTTATTTAATTTTGGTTATTATTATTATTATTATTGTTGTTGTTGTTGTTGTTGTTGTTCCTGTAAATGTGTTTTTAATGCATGTTAGCTACCTATATTCTACGTGTGTATTGTTGTTGATATTGCTTTAGTCTTATCACATCGTACTGATTTACAAGTGGAGTGAGTAGTTATTTTAAGGAGCTAATTTTACAATTAGCTTTAAGTGTAAAATAATTAGCTTATCAATTTTAGGCTTGGTATATATACACACACGACTGGCTTGCTACAAGCAACACTGTTAGACCTGTAAATTAACATGGATTTTTAGACCGAGAAGAAAAGGAAATACGTACGAATACACTAGTCAATGTAATCACCATTAATGCAAAGACAATAAAGACAAATGTACTGGTTCGCCATCGAATTGGAACTCCAAATTAGACATATCTACATGCTAGTTGCCTCGACTCCGCTAGATCGTCCAAACGTGCGCCAAACAATTTAACTTCAACTATTCTATAAAATTAATGATCGTGCTACAGTAGCGTAAAATCTCTGCATATATACGTGCGTGTCCATGTAATGCAAGGTCGTCGTTTTGGACGATTGATGAGGGACTAATTAAATTAAGTCTATGTGTGGCACTGTATATACATTAACACGTACTACATGTACATAGCTAGCTAGCTGTCGATCAATGTCCGTCCATCTAAACACGCACACCAGTTTTATTTATCAGTTTATGATATTTTTAAGTTAATTTATTATACCTGTCTAATGCAAAAATATGTGTTAGAGCTAAGGCGCATATAAAAAATAATTTCTAAACTCATCTTGAAAATTTACAATCGTTACTATTTCTAAGACAGAGACCTAGCTAGGCGACTGCTCTCTTAACTATTTGAGTAATGCATGGTGGCTTATCTCGCTAAAACTAGGCGATAGCCTTAACTTCTTTTTTAAGCTTTGTTTTGTTATATCTAACGGTTAATCTATTTTCTACATTAGAGTGGTGTGGAGTCTAAATAAGTTAGATATAATTTATAGAATGCCAATAATAAAAAATGTATATGCTCAACATATCATTTTTTATAGAATTTTAATAGTTAAATCTGAGATAACTAATATGCTTGTTGGTACATGATGCTACATTCGTTGAGAGTATTTTTTTTTCAATGAATGATACACATAACCCTTGTAGTAAATCTTTTGAAATAATTTTTAGTTTAATCACACCAGAACAATCTAAATATACACATGAACATATCACTGAGGAGTATGAGTAAAGTTCATTAGAGAAGGAAGAAACAGAGAATTTTTAAGTCCTTTGATGATGATTTTACTATATATCTCATGGATGACACTGCTAAGTCTATTTCAGAAGACTTTGCATATTCTAATGTAGACTATTATAAGGAGGTCATTCGTAGTTAAATGAATTCTATTATTGCTAATGAGATTTAGAAGGTGACATAACGATCTTATAGGTACACACTAATAGAGTGTAAGTGGATGTTTAAAAAGAAACATACTATTAAAAAGTACAAGATGTAACTTGTGGCTAATGGCTATACTCAAAAAAGGCAAAGATTTATTTGACACTAACTGACATGTTGCTAGACTGACTATAATCCGAGCACTAATTTTCTTGGTTGCCTCATATAATCTTCTCGTTCATCAAATAGACATTAAGAAATATTTTCTTAATGGAGAGCTAGATGACAAAATTTAGATAGAACAGGCTGACAGATTTAAAGTTAAAGGTTAAAAAGAAAATGTGTTTAAGCAGTTAAAATATTTGTATGTTCTAAAAAAATTCCTAAGCAATGGATGAGAAATTTGATAGTACACTAATATTAATAAGCTTCATAGTCAACGAAGCAGATAAATATATATACTATCATCATGGTGAGGGTAAGGGAGTTACTTTATGCTTGTATATTGATGACATATTGATTTTTGGAACAACCATTGAGGTGATTAATGAGGTCAAATAATTTTTGTCTCAAAATTTTGATATGAAGGATTTGAAAGTAGTTGATGTCATTCTGAACAATAGGCTTATTATAGGTGAAAATGGGATTACACTCTTAGAGTCTCATTATGTGGAGAAAATCTTGAGTCGCTTTGGCTACTTTGATAATAAGTCCTCCAACGCCTTGTTGCTTAGCAAGAACAAAAGAATTGATAGGAATCAATTGGAGCACCCCTAAATCATTAGCTTATTTATGTACCTACCTAGCGTGACTAGGTTTAACATCTCCTTTGCTATGAGCAAATTGAGACAATTTATCTCTAATCTAGGAGATAATCATTGGCGTGCACTTGAGAGAGTTATGCGCTATGTGATATGTACAATAAATCTTAGACTTTACTATACTAGGTACTTGTTGGTGGTATTGGAGGGTTATAGTGATTCTAACTGTATCTCTGACGTGGATAAATTTTCACACTAGGTGGTGGTGCTGTTATATGGAGGTCTTGCAAACTGATCATCTTGATGAGGTTAACTATGAAAGTAGAACGTCTTTAGATACTGCTACTGTTAATGTAGAATGGTTGCATGATCTATTAATAGATCTGTCTATGGTTGAAAAAACCGTTGCCAACAATCCTTATAAACTAGGACAATCAAATTATGATTGCTAAGGTGAATAGTTCTAGGGATAATATGAAATTGTCTATATATGTGAAGAAACGATTGAAGATATGTGAAGAGACGATTGAAGTCTGTTAGAAAATTGAGGAACTCTGAAGTTATAACATTGGATTATTAAACAACTAGAAACTTGGCAGATCTCTTTACGAAAGAACTATCATATAATATGATAGATAATGCATCGAGAGATATAAAAATGAGACCCATATAAGTTATAGTATGGTAGGAACTCAATCTATGTGATCAGAGATCCTGTAAATTAGTACTTAGGAAAAATAAACCATTAGTTAACCAGATGAGAGTATACTTCTAGAACCCCTCTTTACATGAAGATGCATGTACTCTCAAATTTTAAGGTACGTTGATAATGCCTTAATGTGTTCTGTTGGCTTTAAATAGCGAAGATGTTACCCTGCAGGGTACTCTAAAAAGAACATACCTTTATGAGCCTAGCTATTAGTCATAGTCCATAAAATTTTTAGGTGAATATCTTGAGAAGCTCATTAAAAGACTAGGAAGTATGACTTATAGGCTCTAATTGAGGTGTAGGATGCTGACAATGTAGTATCAGTCAAGTCTTTGGGTGAAACTTGCATATAAAAAAACTTGCAATTTAAGACATAATCTATTGTTCAAGTCATGAGTAAGTATAGACTAGTGACCTAGATGAATGTTTGACTTTAACCGATCTCCATCGAAACACTGATATACAATCAATACATTGGAGAATGGCAAATCTCTTTAGAACTTTGAGATTTAGTGGGGAATTGTTGGAATTTGTAAATGGCCCATATGAAGAATAATTCTTAGAAAAATCTCAAAGTACCGTCTCATAGAAATAGTTGCATGTGAACCTTTAGTACCATCTTACTAGTTTTAGAAAAATGAGACCTTTTTATAAGGGTGGGTACTTTCCTAACCACTAGTCATGTATGGTAGAGAGAATTAGAGAAACACACGTGCTTTCTTGCTCACCTAGTCTAGCTGGACGATGTACGTACATGACATGCGTATGAATGATCTACTAAAATTGGGCTATTTTGCTTGCACAGATGCGACTTCTTTTTACAGTTTTGTTTTGTTGTATCCAATGGCTGATCTATTTTCTGTGTTGAAGCGGCATGGAATCCGAATAGGTTACACGTGACTTATCTAGTTCGGTTACACGTTATGGAGATCGTGAAGGCATCCTGATCATGCGTCCCGATATCTCTATGAGTACCGAGTTGTCGCCTTAACTCGACACATGAAACCGAGTTGTCGCCTTAACTCGACACATGAAAAAAAATTAGGGTTTTTCCACCTTCTTTGTGTTGCGCCATTACACGTTGCTTACTCTATCCCGCTCGCTGGTCTATACCGGTGGATCGAGAGAGCATGCAACCAAAACCTCATCCTCACAAAGTCATGCGTCAGGAGAGGGCGAATAAGGTTTTTAAAAAATGCTCTGCGCGACTGCTCACTAGTCATCCTCTACGACTTATCTTCTTTTTCGGTCTGCTGTGGCACGTTGTCATCATCATTCTATACGGCGTGTCATTCGTGCGATACCAGCTGCTACTGCTGTTAACGTTGTAGAATAAGATCATCGATACATATATATTATATTTTCTATCATAAATCACGGCGTGAAACCGATGATGAAAAATCTGCAAGAAATCCCCTTAAAATATGTGGAAGGAGGGATATATATAGAGAGAGAGAGAGAGAAAATCCGGAAAAAGAAAACATTTGCATGCATGTGGTGTGTGATAAAAAAAAGTGGGAGTAAGGTCGGGTGAGTGAGCGCGAGGCCTATAAATAGGTGGCAACGCAAAGGGCAAAGGCAGGCCGCACACTCCAATCTTGTTATTCTTGGGTTTCATTCATTTTGTTTGGTTTTGCGGCCCATCGACCCATCGCACACAAACACACCTCCCCTCTAATTTCTCGCTTCGCTTCAGAATCACACCTCCCCCCCTCAGGCCGGCGACCACGATGGCGGCAATGGCGGCGTCGCCGACCCAGGAGGCCGACTGCAAGGCCTTCGAGGACGCCCGTCTCTTCGACTCCGCCAAGCCACCGCCCTTCCGCATCGGCGACGTCCGCGCCGCCATCCCCGCCCACTGCTGGCGCAAGAGCCCCCTACGCTCCCTCTCCTACGTCGCCCGCGACCTCCTCATCGTCGCCGCCCTCCTCTCAGCCGCCACGCGCATCAACGACTTCTCCTGGGCGGCATGGGCCTGGCCGCTCTACTGGGCGGCGCAGGGCACCATGTTCTGGGCGCTCTTCGTCCTCGGCCACGACTGGTACGCTATTCATCCATCGCTCCCTTTTTTTTGTGCATATCTATCTGCGTAGTATATAAATAATTGTCGCTCCGAACAAAAAAAACTGAAAATTGATTGAATGCGTGCATGTTAATTCACGTACAGTGGGCACGGGAGCTTCTCCGACAGCGCGACGCTCAACAACGTCGTCGGCCACCTGCTGCACTCCTCCATCCTCGTCCCCTACCATGGATGGTATATGTACTACCACTTCTTTCAAAGCTACTTCTGTGCAACATTATGGAATGTCTGTCTTGGTATTCTACTCTGCTTTCCTGCTCCCTATTCACTCTCAAAGCAACCATACCACCAAATGGTCTGAAACCAATTAGTTAGGCACTAAAAAACTTTGCTTTACCACACGGCAAGAAAAGCATGGAATGGAGGCAAAGCAAATTGAAAGCATATATTCAGGTCAGTCTTGATCCTGTGGAATTAGCCTGCCAAACAGAGAATCTCTCTTCAAACGATATGCGCAATTTGGCAACGCTCACTCTTGGAGTTATGCACTAGTTAGTTGATTAATCCATCTTGTATCTTGGACCATCACTGCTATAGCTATCATCTTGTTGGCCAACCGATCGACTGATTCGATCTGATTGATATTAGTATATACTTATATGTTGTATATGTAGGAGGATCAGCCACAGAACGCACCATCAGAACCACGGTCACATCGAGAAGGACGAGTCCTGGCACCCGGTTTGTCACTTCTTTCTTCTCATTCTCTCGCCATTCTAGAATCGCCTGCACTTCAACTTCCACTGATAATAACAACAATCCTTATGCTCGTTTCAATCGTCCATACAAAAATTACATCCTTTTTTTATAAAGATACAGCAATTACGTCAGAATACTATCATAGTATCAAAACTGTAAGACGTTCACAAATTAATATACCTATTCGCTAGCGTGTCCAACTGAAGCTAGATCGATCGTTTGGCAGGACAGGACAGGACTGCCAAACGAATTGTAAGTATTATGCTACACCTGCTTGCATTATGATATCGTACGGGTTAGCAGTTTTTGTCAGCTGCAGATGGAGGAGAGAGCACATGACCTGCAGAGCACAAGGACGACTAATACCATCCACACTAACTAGTTGCAAAATATCTCTCTTTGTGGTCCGTGAATAGTAATACCAACAAGATTGAGACAGTAGATCTGTCTCACGTGCCTTTGTTGCTAAATTATTCACCAGGGATCCAATATGCGAATCAGATCACAGTTTGATCCGTAGCCTAGCATCAGAATTTCATATTCCTCATCACGTGATTTGATTCATAACATAGGCTAATTACATTGTAGGTTCATTTGAATAAGGACGGGTAGCATAAGGCATCTGTCCAGCTATCTTTACTGAAAAAAAAAATGACAAGAGGCTGAATGAGTTTTTAGCTTGTCACCTGCATATAAGCTGGCTCTGAAAATATAGATAGTCCTGATAGTTTATACATACTCTATGAGTCTATGATGTGTTTAAATTTTGATCAATGTTTTTGCAATTTGTTTGAGCAGATCACTGAGAAATTGTACCAGCAGCTGGAGACACGCACCAAGAAACTGCGCTTTACATTACCATTTCCATTGCTTGCCTTCCCTATCTACCTCGTAAGTCTCTGAATGTCCTCCTCACCCGGCAACTCCACGCAATTGTCCTGAACGAATGACTCAACTGAATCTTGTGTACGGATGCTTGCATGTGCAGTGGTGCAGAAGCCCGGGCAAGAGCGGATCTCACTTTCTGCCAAGCAGCGATCTGTTCAGCCCCAAGGAGAGGAGTGACGTGATCGTCTCCACCACCTGCTGGTGCATCATGATTTCGTTGCTCGTCGCCATGGCTTGCGTTTTTGGCCCTGTTCAGGTGCTCAAGCTGTACGGGGTCCCATATCTTGTAAGATGCACTTACCTGATTAATCACAGTATTCACTGGTTTTGCTTCTACTGAACTCCCCATCATACTTGCGAGATAACCAAGTGAAATTGTACCCAAAAGCTAGATAGCTCATCTGTGTTGTCTGCATCTAAAACAGGTGTTTGTGATGTGGCTTGATTTTGTGACCTATCTGCACCACCACGGTCACCATGACCTCCCCTGGTATCGTGGCGAGGTACGTCATTTTGTTGTATCAGTTGAATCATTTTTTCGAAAGTTTCTGTAGCTTATTGAGTTGAGTGCAGCCTATGATTACTATACCTGTTCTCATTGCGAATGACACGATTACGGTTTTGCTTACAAACACGGAAAATAGTGCTGAACATAGAGCAATGGCCGTTGGTTGCAGGAATGGAGCTACCTCCGTGGTGGCCTGACAACGGTGGATCGGGACTACGGGTGGATCAACAATATCCACCATGACATTGGCACCCATGTCATCCACCACCTCTTCCCTCAAATTCCTCACTACCACCTCGTAGAAGCAGTAAGTGCTCTGCTGAATATATGTATGCACAGTGTACTGTTACCAAGTGCAGAGTACTGAAACTATTACCTTGTTTTGATGAAAAATAAAAAATAAAAACAGACCAAGGCAGCAAGGCCAATGCTGGGCAGATACTACAGGGAACCAGAGAAGTCAGGTCCGCTGCCACTTCACCTGTTTGGCGTTCTCCTGAGGAGCTTGAGAGTTGATCACTTTGTCAGCGACGTCGGTGATGTTGTTTACTACCAAACTGACCACAGCTTGAACGGCACTGACCGGGCCGAAGATGCTAAGCACAAATGAAAAAACTTGAAAAATTATTGGAGTTACCGTGTACTAGCTTAGTAAGCTAATAATGGATTGGTTTCCTGATAGATAGCATATCTATCATAGCATATGGACTGCTGAAAGAAAGAAAGAAAGAAAGAATAAGTAGCAAGGACTACTAACCTGCTCAAAATCATGCAGCCCTTCAGCAGAAAGGATTCTTTGATCTGTTGGATCACCATATTCAGATCACTATACAAGCATTGTCCAATTGTTGTAGCTAGCGGCTCTTTCAGTTTTGAGAAGTTCAGAAAGTGTCCAATTTATACCGTGTAAACCTTGGAGTTTGGCAATTGGTTAGTCTGGAGTTTGTATGTGCCATTGAGCGGACAATTCTGAGCCGAATTAAGCTCTGCACCTTAATTTGTCCAAACTGAATCACTCATTATGGAGTTTATTTGCGTAATCATGATGATCTAAACTGGATTGCTGTTGGGATTTCACAGCTTAGGCTCATCTTTTGCTCATACGGACTAGTGTGACTACAGATTCATCCATCATTAATCTTTTGCGTTGGAGTCTAGCAAATCACAAATTTGATAGCATCCGATTCGAGTTCTCTTCTAATGCAAGTAGGCGCATCAAGTACTCATGTTGCCATGCAACTTTCTTTGGACCATCGAACAACCGTAAGGTCTCTATAATACCATCGGCACCCAAACGAACATGATAGCATCATTCAGGAATAGTAAAAACGTATGTAGTAACAAATAGCTCCTGCCACAAATCAAGACGAGATCAGAGGCACATGTACAAGTTGGCCAACCTTGCAGTTGTGGATTTCAGCATGAACCACAAGTACACCGACCGAGCACCATGTGTCCATGTAATATATAGAACAATAAAATATTGACAATCCACAGTAGTTACAACCAATATACATTCGGATGCCCATATATCTAGAAAAGGCCCTGGGGAGACAATGATACGACAGTACCGGCAGTAGCTAATTAGAGAACCCAAGGCAACGCATCACCTAGACTACAGCTTATTTAGCCAACGAATAATGCTATACTATTGTGGACTACAGATAATTACAGCGACCCCTATACAGATATATCATCAACAATCTAGAGTTATTCTTGGCGGGAGCAAAACTCCTAAACCATCTCCTTTCACCGGTACCGTGTCCTCACAAGCCACTAGTGTAAGGGTAGAGCTACTCACATGTTTACACTTGAGCTTCAGCTCGTCAAGGCTCTTGGCAAAAACCTGCTCCAGCCAGGATTGCACATGCCTCCTGTCCTCTGATTTCCATGCTGCGGAAAGTATTTGCTCCATTGCACCAACATCAATCTCCAACATGCACTCAGGACCCAGATTTTTGCTGAGTATGTTGCTGAACTCCTGCAGCATGTCCTCGGCAAGTTTATCAAAGTCAAATGGCTTAAAACTGATTGATCCATCAACTGAATGCAAAAGGGTGTCAATGTATTTTTCTGTGTTGCCGTATGAGTTTTCATGGCTACTACTGCCGTCATCAGCATCATGGGGTTCATCCTCATCAACAGGGAGGTTTAGGTCGAATGGTACACTCGATGTTCTGTGCAGTCTCTTTGAACCGCTCGGTGACTCTTGTAGCTTTTCCTGGTCATCAGAAATGCTGAGCTTTCTCTTGCTGATTGAACCAGAGTACAAAGCTGCTTGAATTTTGGTGAGAAAATGCCTTGGGGAAACTACCACCTTGCCACCAGGGCCTCTAATAGCGACTGCCCTACCTGGTTCTACCAGGATCTTCAGTTGATGTCCACGAGCTGTCAGAATCTTTTCTTCAGAAAATGGAAGGTCCTCTTCCACCCCATTTTTGTGGTCCTCTATCGTGCTTCTTGACAATACCACAATTGAATCATTAATGTCAACCACCTTCCTTCTCATGTCTTGGAACCTGCCAGTATCAATGGCGTCCAACAGACTGTCCTGAACAAGGCAATCGGCTCTATCGATGTTGTCAAGGAAGAGAACGGATCGCCGCTTCTTACTCAACTGCTCCACGATGCAGTCTGTGCCAGTCTTCCCTCTGAAACTGGAGTCACCCCAACCCTGAAGGTTTAGGTCCAGATAAATCAAGTCCTCTTTGCTGCCGTACATGAGCTCTGCAAGTGCCATGGCAATTCTCTTCTTGGCCATGCTATCAGAACCATGAAAACACAACCAGATGTCATTCCTATTAGGACCACGGCGCAACTCTGTTGACCGGCACCGAACAATGGATTCACAAATAGCACTTACGGCTTCCTCCTGCCTTCCAACTACCTTGAACAGGCGTTCAACAAGCAGCTTGTAATCACTCAGATCATAATTTTGTGCAGCAAGGGGTGAAGGTTTCTGCCATTGGCCAAAGGCAGACAAGCCTCCTGAAGCTACTGAGTGTAGCGCACCGGGTGATGTTTTCCCAACATTTCTGGAACTCCAGGAGCAAGAGTTGGGTTGAGCAGAGAATAGTTGATGCTTCATATTTAAATCATCCACCTTCTTGGGCACCAGATGGACAGGCCTCTCTGAACCCTCTACACGTTTACAGCAGGTGGAACTTGAACCCTTCGAACTACACTCTTGAGGGGTGCCCAAAACCAAGTCAGTTTCCACTGGTGCAGCAGATGATGGTGAGGCATGATCATCCAGATCGTCAAGATTTGACAGGGTGCCATGTCGGGATTGCATGCCCCTCTCTGGAAGGTTTTCATCACTCTTTGAATGCCTGGCATGAAGGTTCAATACAAGATCTTCATTTCTTTTGTTGGTGACAGACGGAGATAAAATAGGCCTTGCAGTTGAGCTGGTATATGCAGCAGGCACTGCACAAGGTTTAATAAAATCCTTTTGAATCCCAGCTGCCTCAGAATCTTTGCTTGGATTTGCTGATCTTTCCTTGTCAGTGGGAACAGCAATATAGCATGGAAATGGTTTGTAAGGATCTCTGTGGATCCTCTGGTGGTCCCTAAACCCATGGTGGAGCCGCAGGCAGTACTCATTCCACTTCGTCTGTAGATTCAATATTTTTGAATTCAATACCATCCGATCATCTCTAACCTGCACTGAAAAAAAACTGTGCATCTTTTATACCAACAACCAAAAATTATTCATCTATCAACAAGCAGTGCTTGCTGCGTTCAGTACTGAACATAAATGTTCCAAAAGACATAGGTAGCTTCACACCTTGACTGGATCAAATCCATTGTTAGGACCCATCATGCTGCCATTCTGCAGCAGGGAAGGAAGACCCCCCTGGTGATGTTCTTCAGCTGTAATGCCACTTGTGCTAATGATAGTTGCAACTTCTTGCTCATATTTATCATTACACTGCTGGCACCGCAGGGCCTGTGGGCATGTATTTGCTGTCAGGCTGTTCTCTTCGTAGTTATCACAGAGGAGGCCTCCAAAAGGAACAAAGGATTCCATCAAGCTGCAATTGCAAGTTTGAAACTATGAGGTAAATACTGCTATCAAGCATATTTATGTTGGAGTTATGGGTATCTCACTTTGTCACTAATACCAGTAATGCTTAAGCATTAACATTTCTACAGCTGAATAAAATGCCATAAAATACTATGTTGTGACAGCAATCAGAAGAGTGTCGCTAAATTCTGGTGGGATATATTTGTAAACATTACTGAAAGCAGTTAAAATCAAACGATCCTTGATTTAATAATTTCAGGATATTGCTGTGATTTTGATTTACAGAAAGACCCTACCAAGGAGATCAGGCCACATGGTATAACAAAGCATGGAAGCAGCAGGGTTCATTGATATAGACCACACATAGCCCTATGCATCAGTTGACTCTTCAGGTGATTCATTATAGGTGATACTACATATCAAGAACAAATATAATCTCTGCCCACATATATGACTCAAACTATCAGCAATTGAACATTGCAATGGTGAACAACAGATTGCTGCAGCCGAAGCAATGCCTTTTACCATGAAGTTGCATCTCTTTGTACATAAGTCGTACTATTTTACTTTTACACTTTAGTTTCTCTTCTTAGCAAGCAGTTTAAATGTGTAAGTACATGGATTATGCACTGGCAATAAAACCTCTTCTTCATGGCCACACATATGTAGTAATAAAATCCAAACTATTACAAGAATAGGACCAAAGAGAAAAGGCTTATGAGCAGAAAATTCCATTAAATATCCGAAAGGAACAAAAAAGGCTGAGAAATCAGTAAATAACACAGGTAGTGATTAACAGCATATCATCTAAAAGGAAGTTGGTCTGGAAGGCTCTGATGACAACAACTAGGAACCCACTTCCGAAAAGAGAAAATATCCAGCAACTCTTGTTGTACTCAACAGAACTGAATCGGTCATAAGTCACAAGGAGTAAAATGGGACTTAGAACATAAATGAAAACATCGGATTAAGCAAAAACGATTGCACATCCATTTGTTTTAAAAAAAAGCATTGGAAAAAACAAACATTCTAGATTTATGCATTTTTAACTACCTGTGTTGCTTCTAATCCAATGTACATTCAATCAATTGTACAAGATGAGAAAAAAAATCCCTACTACAATGGGCAAGCACACAAATCAGGACTAAAAAAATTGAAATTAGTAAAGAACAGGAGCAAATCGTGCTAGAACACATAACCAGATACTACTATACAAGAAACATTCTGACAATAAAGAAAGCACAGCAGTCAGCAAATAGATGGTAATAAAATCTTATGCACAAAGAACTGAAGGAAGATGGATAGAAAAGAGAAGAGAAGAGAAAAGGCTTGACCTTGGAGCTGGCTTGGAGAAGGCAGCGACAGTGGTTGCCGGAGGCATGACTCCACCAGCAGCAGGGCCGGCGGCGGCATGCACCGCCGTGATTGGCAGCAGCTGGAGGTCCCAGTCCTTGTCGACCAAGGGGAATTTGGAGAGGAAGGCCAGGTAGGTCTCGTACGTTGCCGACCACCCCATCACCCAGACGCGCCCCACTTTGCTGTGCGTCTCTAGCACTCGCGTCACCTCCGCCACCAACCGCTGCACCCTCTCCTGGAGCTCCGCCTCGTCGGGGACCAGCTGTTTGAGGTCTCCGATGCTTATGATGAGGCCGGAGGTGGCGCTGGCCATTGCCGCCGCCACGCCGAGGTCTGAGCGGTCGATGGAGTTGTGGTCTACATGGATGATACGATACGGGGAGGCGGTCGCGAAGTCGGCGGCGGCGGAGGCGGCCCCGACACCGACGAGCATGGGGTTTCGGCCGCGGGAGAGGATCTCGGCGATCCGGCGGCAGTTCTCCTCCCCCGCGCCGGCCAGGTTCCCGGCCGGCGAGGGCACGTCGGCGTCGTCCGCGGCGGCGAAGCTGCAGAGGAAGAGAGGCGGCGGGCGGCTGCGCGTGGGGAGGCGGCCGAGCAGCGGCATGGGCGGCGGCGGGCGGAGGATGGCGAGCTTGATTTCCCCGCTGCGGAATCCGGCCTCGCCGAAGACGCGGCTGACGACGGGGTCATCTAGGATAGCGAGGGCGAGCTGGGAGAGCTCGACCTTGACGGCGGCGGGGGACTGCGCGGTGGCGGCCTGATGGTAGAAGTGGAAGGTGTCCGGGTTGCGGCGCTGGTTGGCCTGGGAGCGCTTGATGGCGGCCATGAGGGAGTTGGAGACGGGAGGCTCGTCCGTGGATGCAGAGGAAGAAGAGGATGAGGGGAGCCTGTCGAGGGAGACGGCGAAGCAGAGGTCGAGGGCCTTGAGCTGGACGCGTGGGGAGTAGGCGGCGCTGCGGGCGCGGGCGAGGGCGTCGCGGAGGAGAGGAGGGGCGGGCGGGGCGAGGAGGGAGGAGATGAGGTGGAGAGAGGTGGTCTGGGCATGGGCGCGGCGGCGGGCGGAGGCGACGGCGGCGTCGAGGGCGGTGACGGCGGCCGGCGAGAGGCACTGCCTCGCGGCGGGCACCGGAGTGGGCATGGCTGCCTCGCAGGGAAGGCGGGGGTGGGGGGCTGGATTGTAATTAGTTTTCGGTGGGCATGGGGGGTGGAGTGTAAAACTGCGAGGGGTGAAATGGGAATAACGGAAAGCGCGGGGGGCAGGCGGTCGAGTAGCTTTTTGCAGATGGAGGCTCCTCTCTTTGGTCGGAAAATAAATACTGTAATTGGAAGGAAGGAAAGAGGTTGGAGCGTTTCTCTCTTTATACTTGCATCTCCCTCACCTCTCGACATATATTCTTCTCTCTCTTTTTTTCCCTTTTCCTTTTCTTTTCTTGGAAGAGAAATACTAGTAGGAATAAAAACTTGACAAAACAGTGGAGTATAAAAGGAATGGGATGTGCTCGGCAACATCAACAGGACGGGGAAAGCAGTGCAGTGCTATCTGGTCAGGCCCTTTGATGAGTGTTGTGGTGAGGGGCCACCAGGATGTTTGGTGACTGCTTCTTCCCCACAACACAGCACAACTGGACGGCAGATTCTTCTCTTGGCTACACTGTTGCATGTGTGCTACCACTCAATTTAATCAGTGATTCTTCTTTTCTCAAGTATCCTCACTAAAAACAAAGGGCAGCATGTCTTGAAAGAGCCATGGCCCATTAATCTTCTCATGTCTCCAAATATATTTCTAAGACTAAATTACATGGATGATACAATTTAGTGCACGCATTTATAAAATGCTTATTCCGACACATAAACTTGTTTGATGCACCAGATATGTATGTGCTGACTCAAACATGTAAAAGGCAAGTTAATTATATAGAAAAAGACCTATAAAATATAAAGAAAGAAAGGATGCAATAATAAAATATAAAGGAATGATGCAATGAATAAAAACAAACAAACAAACAAAGAAAGTGAGACCAATTGTCGAGATTATTTGCACGTATTGGCATGCCCCACGCCCTTCTCATGTGCGCGCTTGACATCCTAATCACCTTTCAACTTCCAAGATTACTCCTAATACATCACTCTGGCCTTGGTTCACATAGCCCAAACAAGTTTGCACATATAAAGAATCGTTTTACAAGTTCATATATAATTTACTCTAATTTTAATTTGTCTTTTTTACTTTTGGATCATGTTTTCCTTTCAAGATTGAAAGATATCTTTATTTATTTTTGCCTATGCATATATGAAACTTAAATTATATTAACTATCTCACAGTACAACTTTCCTACCGATTGAAACGTAATTATTGTAATATTTCGTTAAAGCTATGTTCTGCATACCTTTTTTTTTCCCTTTTATTCGACAGCTGCACATCACATTCGTTTTTTCTATTTGAAATATATGTAAGCAAAAGTTTGTCTTTTTCGAAACTTTCGCATGATGGTGACAACAGTCTTACCCATTCGTTACTCCTAGACCACCATCACGCCATTTTAAACTAGTACAGCTATGTAGTACGAATAGTACACTAGGAGACATGTATTTTTCCCATGCCTACGTGCTGTGCTATGTATATCATTTATATATCCCCACTCTCTAGTTGCCCCACGCATTTTATTTGCTTTATAAACTCAATTTATCCCGTAAAATTATTTTTTGATAGAATTAAAAAGACATATCTAGTGCTACCTCCGTCATACAAGGGCATCTCCAGGGTCCAAATCGGATTACCTGACAAGGCACGACCCACAGCCATGCTTCCGTTGATAGGATATGTTGGTGGGACCCATGGAGCCCACCCTCACTGATCACGAGTATTTGATAGAGGGATCCAACGGCACAGAGCTCCCCTGCATGCAGATCTAAGCAGTGGGCCCCACAATTTTGTATATATTTTTTTATCGCTATGGTTCGAACCGAAAGTGTGTCAGACAATATGCTTCAGTCGCTGTAATGGTGTGATTCCGTTTTTATGCTTCGAATTTTCCGTCACCCTGGAGCTGCTTACAGTGTTCGAAGTTTATATTTGGAGAGGTGTTTCTCCATGTGATACACGAGGGTGCAGAGCAATAATAAAGGTTGTGCAAATGGAGGGTTAGATCCGGCGATGAGAGAGTCCACTTGGCATCACTATGCATCATGTGGGCTGTGGCCCCACCAACAAGTGACAGTCTGAAGACAAAAGGAAGTTGGATCCTCTATGCGTACAATGAACCAGGCTGCTCTATGTCTAAATTAATTAACGTTCTGGACATTACCAAATTTACAACTGTTTTCTTGGCACAAAAAGGCATGTTGTGCACGGCTCATAACTGTATCTTGACATTTGGCAAACCACTTCCAACATCAACCTTACCCTCGTTCTTCGAAAATGTGAAGGAAAAAAAAGAAATGTTGAAGTAATTATTATATTTTTCTAACTCCTAACAAAATTTCAAATATTATAATTAATTTTGTTGCTTTCTATTTTTTAACCTGGCAAATTCGTCATACATCCCTTAAATACACATGAGCTTTTATCTTGATCTCTTCTAAACACTTGATTGTAATAGAAATAAATCGTTTGTTACGATCTAAAATTCGGTAGGTAAAATTACAAGATATATAAAAAGAATTATCTATGCAACCATGGGTCAGAGAATTAGAGAAAGAAGATGCGCAGAGAGGGTGGCTGCTCGACACGAGTGGAGTGTAGGTGACCCCAACCCAATTAGAAAAAGGAGGAGAAATTAGTTTTTGTGGGAAGGAAACTAAAAGAGAAAAAAAAACTAGTAGAAAGGAAGAGAAAGGGAAAGGCTTGCTTTTGAGTCACCTGTCAAAGGGGACTTTTCACGGATAAGCATCTTTCGTCTTTTTCTTTGTTATTAGTCCAAAACGAATAATCAATCAGTAGTAGCTTAACACTAAATCTTTCTGGGCCCCCGCACGATCAAGTTTATGTAGCAGAAAGATATATCAACTTGTAGGAGTAGCCATTAACCGCATCTGCACGATGGATGGCATCTTTTGTATTTCGCCCTCAGTAATATGCGGTTTTTCATTGCTAGACTGTAGTGGTGGTGGTGCTACTTTCCAGTCCCTGTCTTGTCACGAATCATTGATGACCAAACCACAAACGCATCCACGCATGCTCCATCGTGATCGTTCATCCGTGGAATGGAACTAGCCGGTGCATCCTGTCCGTTCCTTGTTGCTCTCCACCTGGCAAACCATAACATGAACCATTTTCCTCCCGTTTCTTCCACGCGCATCCTCCACTCATATCTTTTCATCACGAAAATGACAGCCACCATATGATTTTTTTTAGTGTTATCGAATTTCACTTTCTTCTTTTCGATATAACAAACTATACGGAAAACTTATACTTAACTCATCTTTTGTGGTAAAAGCTAGGCTACCTGTGTATTCTCTTACCTTTTGAAACGCCCCCTTTCACATCAGCAAAACAAAATATCGTACATCTTTACGACCTGAGAGAGTCAAGTCTACGCCATATTTTTGTTATATCCAAGTTATTGTGATATTTGCCGCGTTGGGGCATACAACGGAGCACCAAGATGAATGCGAATGATTTGGGAAAAGAAGACATACCATGCACCCCACCAAATTGATTGGCCACCACAAGCGTCGCATTCACATCTTTATAGTCCAAAAGCCATAGATGTTGACAGGCATTTGGCCCGAGCTAGCTATCGTCTTCTTCGCATGACACGGACACCTCTTTTTAATACCACAATAAACGATGATCAATGACTTAATTAGAGGTAATAATTTACCAAGGTTATAATTAGTACCCATATTTTTAATCTTTCAAAAAATCCAGTCACATATATAAGAAGCTAGAAAAAAATGCACGCTCAGATTAGAATCTTCGCTGCTCCGCCGCAGCGCATTTTACATGGTCAATATGGTCGCGTTTTGTTTGGTAATTATTTTAAGATAGATTTGGGTTTTTCTATGATGCTTAGGAGGTATTTTGGGAGAGGCTTAGCTTGATAAAAGTGTTGACCAAGGTGTATATAAAATTAATGTACTACGATAGAGGTGAAAAAAAACATAAAATGTTTTCACGAAATAAACGGTACGATGCATGAAGACGGAATGAGCGGAGTTCCGGACAGTAGGGACGATATTTCTATGATGAAGCCTCTGCCGGATCCTGACCAGAAAAAAAAACGAAGAGAAAATTATACTCCTATGATGGACCGATATAGCTAGAGATGCAGAAACATGCACTTTTCCCTGAAGGTGACATACACATATATATGTATGCAGCTAGCTAGTGAGATATGCATGCATGCATGGACCATATGCAAACATATATACTACTTTCTTTGAAACGAAAATCTTTTTTTTAAAAGAACATATATACTACGTGCTGCTCATGTACATGTGTATGACTTGTATATGTCTGCATGCTAACTTGTATTGAAACCAGCTTCGGCCGGTCGCCATCTGAAGAACAGAACAGAGGACACACTAGTTAATTTGGCGTACATGTCTTTTAGTTTCAGTCGGACGGACAGTTGATGATAATTAAGCTAGCTAATTAATCGACGGATCGTATACATATATAATTGCTGAACATGTAAAGAAATACGTTTGTAACTATGTAAGTATCTCTGATTGTGACATGACTAGTGAACGTCCCTGTACATGTTGAACAAATTATGTTTAATTAATTAGTACGGATGTAATTAATAAGGCACGTATAATAAAGCTACTAGTGTGTCAACTTGTGAAGGGATATTATGGCCCTATTCTTCTTTTTAAACCGTTAAATGTTTAAAACTTAAAGTTACTTTAAAATAACAAATAAATCTATTTTTAAAATTTATAATAATTAAAACTTAATTAATCATATAGTATTTTTCTCTTTTTATATGCCTTTAATTAATCATCATCTTCGTTGGAATATCACCTATATGCGTGTATTTGTCCATAAGGCAATATATGCAGGGGCTGGGGGCATGGCTGCAACTAGATTATATTGTTGGAGTTGAATCTAGCATTAGAGATCGATTGCAACGTGTAAATCAATATTGGTAATTGAACATGAAAGTACGTCATACAATATTTAATAAGGATTAGCCAAAGCCTACGTCATCAAGATACTAATTACAAGCGCTTCTCATAATTATATTACAGTGCATCGGAGTTAGAACAAATCTTGACCGGCACGCTGCCAACCAATTGTTCCTTCTTGTCTACGATAAGTTACCATGCAGTTATAATATATATGACTTTCTATTTAAGAGAGAGCTAGAATAGAGTCGTCTCTACAATGTCTTAATATATTTAACTATAATCAGCTTTTTACATATATTTAACAAAAACTCTAACAAACTCTACCTTGACGAATATGTCATGATAATCTGAATTTATATGTGCGAACCACCGTGCATGTGGACTTGAGTTATTTCCATCCACTGCTTATGCTAAGCCGTCTGATGAACCTACGCTAGGCTTGTAGCCTTTAGGAACGTATATTGCAATACCAACATATCCATTTTTCATGATTTCAACTAAAATTATAGCTTGTACAAATGTGAGTCCGTACTCTCATAAGTCATAACATTCTTTTCGTCCTTTATGATATTCACAGTCTTCCTATTAGAATCCACCCGATACAAATAGCCTCTTAAGTGAAATTAAACTCCTTCTTAGTCTTGGCACGTGTCTTACCTTGAATTAGCATCTCATTTCTATCATACATCTTAGTTAATTTTGATTTGTTCAGTTTTAGGCGATCATGCAAATTGTACAGGCTAGATGAAAAATATAGCAGAGGATGACAACATCTACGGTCACAGTAGAGGAACATGCAAAATCTAAGAAGCAAAGTAATGTGCTAAAATTCAGAAAAGTGGTGACCAATAAAGTGGTGCCATGCACGTGACGGTGATCAATTCACCAGTAATGGACAACTGCAAGCGCTTAGGGGACACCGATAATCACTAGTGGAGGACATGGGTGACAAGCGATGCCAAGTGCAGTGCACAGACGATCTTTCACAGGAAGACCACATCGCTGAACGGTGTGGACACACTTTTGGGATGGAGGATCGAGGCTAGGGCGGCACCATTTGTGTGGAGTGCTAGAGGATGGTGTGTGGTGGTGTGCAATGTGGAGGTTTGGTGGCTACAAGCGGAGCTGATGAGCCATGATGGTGGCACACAGCGTTGAGGGGTAGAGACGGAGTGCATCCATTGAGAGCAGTCGATAGGAGGGTGCACACAACGGCGGTGGTACGCAGGCATGGATCGTGGGCGGTGGAGGGCAAAAGCAAGATGGTTTTATTCTCTTGGGCGTTTTTTCTCTTCCTTTTGATTGGGGATCATGAGATGATTTGATAGTTGTAGGGACAAATTTCCTTTTTTTAGTGATTGGAGCAAGATGTGGAATGCAGAGGAACAGAGCGATGCGAAATGCGGGAGGAGAATTATAGATGGATCGTGGGAGAGATCTGAGTCATTAGATCTAATACATGAGGTGGATTCACCGTCACAACTACACTCTTTACATTGTATGTATAAGAAGAAAGATGCATGGACTTAAGATACATAAAAGCTGAACTGTTCACAATACCTATCTATGCTCGTAAGAGCAATGGTTCGGTGATACACATATCTTAGAAATTCTATGATTTACCCTTGACATGCACTCAATTTTATAGCTTACTATCCACTAATCTAAGTTCTATAATATGTCATAATATACATGTTTTTCTTCCCTTTTGTTATTGCAGTTAGTTCAGCTCACTATTTTGCCCCTAAGATGTAATATGTACTAAGCAAGCATATATTTAGTTCTATTTTCAATGATATTGAAATAACATTATGTTTAATTGCATTATTTATAACTTATAGTAAACTATCAATTGCAAACCTCTCAAGTGTATTTTGGGTATTATGAAAAAAATCAAAGAACTAGGGGATGTTAACTACAATAATTGTAAAAAGGAAAAAGAACACTTGTATAATGACATATTGTAGAACTTATGCTAATCAATTATAAATTCTAGAATCAAGCATTTATCAATGACAAATCATAAATTTTCTCAATTACAAAAATAGTATTGTCTGTAGTACAAACAAGTGAAGTTAACGTAGCCCAATTAATTAGGTTTCTTATGGTGGAACGAGTCTATTCAGGTTCATATCCTATAACTAACATGGGTAATTTTTTTTAGTGATAGACGATATATCCATTAACAGCGAGACAACAGTAGTGACTTTATTAATATTCAGATATGTCGGTCTAGTCTTTTAAAGATGTTCACAAGGATATGGTGTGTGAGTTTATAGGGGTGATTATGTGCGTGATATGAACGTCGGTGTTTGTATTATTTTTTAAAAAAAGATATCCAATATACAAGTGCAATGGCTAGTCTCTGTTATCAGAATTAAGCATCAAATTAATTAAATAGATGGAATCCTTTTTAGTCGAAATTCAATCCAGTGAGAAGACGAATTTCATGGGATTTGACAAAATATCAAGAATTTCTACCAACCTCATTTGAAATTTGACAGAGACCGAGTGGGTTTGGAAGAGCTTCTAAGTTTGGATGACAAAATTTGATGAATTTTGAACGAAAATGTGAACTCTATCTTTATCTGTATGTCTATCCGTCCATCCACGGCGGATTGACATGTTAGGCGCTTTGTGTCTGTTGTTTTTACAATTGATAATATGTCTTTTATGAAGCTTAACATACAAATATATTATATCATTATGTAAAGTATCTTTAAAAAAACTCTGATAATATCTATAATTTATTATATTTTAGAGTTGAATATAAAGTATATTGAATTATTATCCACATATTATTTTATACTATTTCACCCTATATATTTATCATTTCTATATAATATATAGCATAAATACATTCTAAAGCAAAAGCGTGAGACGTCAGTAAAAGAAAATATTGGCCACTAGCAAATGTGTTCGTTGCCCAGGCTCGACGCAGCCGCTGTCTGGGCTCTCGGGCGCTGTATGTGCTAATATGTGCCGAAATATAAGCTTTTCCATCATAAAAAAAATCTGCTAATAAGCAATCAAAGGTGATTCAGTTGTCGTGGGCCGCGCGCGTGTTGTAGTAGCCCATGTGGCCTGCCTTCTTTCTTCCTCCATGGTCAAAAACTCCACGACTGCTACAGCAGATATATGCATTTGATTCAGTTATCAAAATTGATTTTTTTTTGCTTTACGTTTTTCTTCCAAATACCCAAGAGACTATTATGCTAGAAATAGTATGCTAAATGTGAAATATGAACCGTTCGATCGATATGGGGATACGAAAACGATACACATCGAGCTCCCGTCAGTAGGTTTATCTTGATTAGATTAGCAAAAGCAGAGATGGATTTCAATAACTGTCTATGCTAACTGAACTGTCACGGTCCACATTAAACACAATTAATAAAAAAGCATCAACCGCGAATCCCTTTTTTTCCTGGAATAGACCATCGTAGAAAAGATCGCAGCAACAAAAATTGCTTCGCTCTACCTTGCTTAACAAAAAGCAAGTCTTTTTTTTTTCTGAGAGAGGGAAGGCTTCAGAGTTCAATTCAGAGATCCCTTAGTACGGTGGTCAATAGTTTGTCATAGACAAATGGACAAATCCTAATAATTATGCACTAATGTATATATAAAAAATTCGTATATAAATATTTCTTTAAAAAAAATAAAACAAATATAATTTTGAAATGTATAATAATTAATAATGAATTATACACTGATACCTCGTTTACCGTGACGACAAAAATGGTACCGCCAATCGCAGTGTCGGACACGGCCTTGGGTAGAATGGCAGTGTCTAGAATAGGCCAATCAGATGGAGCGCTCTGAGATTCGTGCTAGGAGTTTATTGGGTTACCGCAGAGGCCGTCAGATGCTCGTGTCCAGTCCTACGTCTACCTCTGGTGTGTCGCTGACGTATGTCCCCTCCTCTCCTCCTCTCGCCGCCGCGCCGCCACGCCCACCCTCGCCTCGCGCCTTCGTCTCCAGTCCTCCCTCCCTCCCCCACCCCCCTACAATTCTCGAGCCCATCGGATTTTCAGCCATGGCGCCGGACGCCGCCGCCGACCCGCTGCTCGCCGATTGCAAGGTACATACATACCTCTCTCTCTCTCTCTGCGCGCGCCATAATCTTTGGGCGGGGGTCTTGTGGGATGGATGGCTGGCTGGCTGGCTGGCTGGCTGGATGATGCCATGTCTCTTGCTTCTATCTAAAACCCTCCTCTTTCATCCTTCCCTCCCTACCATAACCTTGTTGATTTTCCAACTCCGCTTGCTGATTTTCCAACTCTTCTCTACCTTGTTCATAATTAAACGTCATTCTGCAGTACAAGTTGAATCACTTCAGAATAAAAGAGCTAAAGGATGTCCTGCATCAGCTTGGACTTCCAAAGCAAGGAAGGAAACTGGTTTGTTCACTGCAACTTCCTTCACCTTTTTCATTTCACAATTACTTTATTGTCATTGCTTTATTAACACCAATGGCCCTAGTTTCCATTCTTCCTTTTCCTTTTATTGCGGGAAAATGTGAGAGTCAGTTGGGTTTCATGGCTTCCATTTCACTAGCCCAAACGTATTTTGTAATTAATCAACTTGTATGTGATTTCTAGTATTGCATATATGGGATTTGTTTACTTATGGACCATTTGGGTCTTGTGCTTTCGCCTCATTGACAGGAACTAGTGGACAAAATTATAGCAGTATTGTCTGATCAACAAGATCAAGGTACATTACATTTTTGCTTTTCAAAATTTGATTTTTTTCTGTACTAGTGTCAACTACTACAAGGTCATGAGGAGTCATTTTCATTTTGTTCTTGCAGACTCCAAAATGAACGGCTTGTCAAACAAAAAGATGGTTGGAAAAGAGACAGTGGCTAAAATAGTTGATTACACTTTTACGTGAGCTTACATTTCTTTTATTTACTGTGTTTAATGATACGATTTGCTCTTTACAAGGCATTATAGACTTTGCGTACTGTTTCCAGAAAAATGCATGGCTCCACAAATGCTGTTCCAGCCTCTAGAAACCAGACTGACTCAGGGCACATTGTAAAGTCTAAAAGGAAGTCAGATAATTCTGCTCAGTTGGATGTCAAAGTCCGTTGCCCCTGTGGTTATTCCATGGCCAATGATTCCATGATTAAGGTACTGAACTTCATATTACAGCTACTTGTCCTTTCCATCAGCCAATCCAACGAAACTTCTAAAATTTGTTCTAAACCTGTTGATTGTACTGATCATGCTGAATTATCAAAGCAGTTAAATTATTTATGTGCTGAAACTTGAAGATAGCTAATTGTTTTGGGTTACTATTGATTTATTCATTGCGAGTCTTATGCAAGACAGAAGTATCCTACCAAATGTAGCACTTAAGTGTTGTGTTATTTCATTATTTGAAAAATTGGTAGCATCTTGTAATTTTGTTCTTGACAGTTCCTGCTGTTTGCTTCTGTTTTGGGTTATTATCCACAATTTGTTTGCCCCTTTTCAGTGTGAAGGTCCACAATGCAATACACTGCAGCATGTTGGCTGCGTTATCATATCCGAGAAGCCTGCAGACAGTGTTCCTCCAGAATTACCACCCCACTTTTATTGTGATATGTGCCGAATCAGTCGAGCAGACCCGTAAGTTCTTCTATACTTTCTTATAGTTGCAACTCATCCTTACTGAGCCACCCAATTGTCCTGCGATCACGTGCTTAATTTCTTTTGTTGCTTCCTTGTGCCATAAATCATGTGGTATATCAAGTTCTTCATGGTTGTTCAAGCTCAAACATCTGATTCTTTTAGTTGTTCTGTGGCATTATTTATTTATTTACGGAACTATTTTTTTCTGAGCAAAACCATTTTTTTTCCTGTGAACTTCAAAACTCCTCTATGATTTCTCTTTATTCCTGTCCTGTGCATTTTCTTGCGCGACATTGTTAGCCTGAGTACATAATTTATCAAATTCCTATTTGGTCTTAATATTATGGCATATTGTTCTGACATGATTTCCTTCTTTGACTTGCAGTTTCTGGGTTACTATTAATCATCCTGTACTTCCAGTCTCAATAGCTCCCTCTAAAATAGCGCCCGACGGGTGAGTTATCTATTATCTTGTCACCAAAGAACATTATTTAATGTTGGTAGTATGACATGTGGAATAGAACGGTTGATCTGGGGGCAAGGAGGCAGGATGGGTCCTACATTGTTCTCCACTTCTTTTTTTTCCTCTTTTTTGTTTGTGATTCATGCTTATGTCCAGGTCATATGCTGTACAGTATTTCGAGAAGACCTTTCCACTATCGAGAGATAATTGGGAGATGCTTCAGAAAGATGAATATGACCTCCAGGTTAACTCCATTGCTTTTTCCCCCTGTTCCATTGAACTATCAGTTTTGTTCAGGATGACCATTCCTAATCATTTTGAGCCATAAATTATTAAGATCTGTAAAAATTGCACCTTTGCAAAGATATGCGTCTCAGTATAAAGTATAAACTATGGTTATTATGCTTTCTTATTAATTTTATGCTAGAGAATATTTGAGTAATTTGACCAATATGTATCCAATTTTGGCCTTGATTTTCCGTTGCATTCTTTATTCTCATGCAGGTTTGGTGTATCCTATTCAATGACAACGTACCTTTCAGGATGCACTGGCCTTTACATTCTGATATTCAGATTAACGGTATATGCCTGGGCTTACTGTATGTAACAACACATACTCTATAATAGGTTTCATAGAAAATGGTTTATTCATTTAAAGAATCACATCCTCAAATTCATTGCACTGGTTTGTTCGTCTAAATCATGTTACACTAACAGTATGTCTTGGAACATATGCCGTTTAATAGTTTTTCTACAACTTGTTGAATTTTTGGACAGCTTGTTTTTTGCCTTGAACTTGGTTGAAGGGCCTCATAGTCTCTTGTTTAATTGGCGTTCGCTGCTAGGATGTCTTGAGCTTATGTTTTTTCGTAGCAATTTTTGTTTGTCAAGCTTTAGGTGGTACAATTAAGCCTATTTTCCCAAGCCAGATGGATGGATGGTGGTGCCTGTTGCTGCATCAAAAACCAAATTTCATCTTCAGCTCATATTTTGTTGCATTGCCAGTTGCTTTGCTCCTTCTTGTTGTGCTTTATTGTGGGTGATTTGTGCATGCACAACTTTCTGCATCTATGCCTTCATGCACTTGTGTATTCCTTATTTCAGCTATTTAAGAATGTAGCACTTTGTAGGTTTCCATCCTTTTAGCTATATCTGTGGTCTTGTCACTTCATACTTTGTTATCTGAAGCATGCTGTGGCAAATGGCCTTCCGTACTGAATAGTAGTCCAATGTCCAATCGTCCTAAATCTGAACTGTTCATGTTGGCAATTGTTTTTATTCTTTTCTTCAGGTATTCCTATTAGGGTTGTCAACAGGCAACCCACACAACAGTTGGGGGTGAATGGTAGAGATGATGGTCCAGTAGTAAGTATCTTATTGTCATAAAGCATGCTATTCTCTTATTCAGAATGATTCATCTGAAATATTTTATACATCATCCCTGTCGACTAGCTCTTCTATTTGGACATTTATATTTTCTCTCTGCTCATTTTTCTGAATCCAGTTAACAGCATATGTGAGAGAGGAGTCTAATAAGATTGTTCTATCTAGAAGTGACTCTCGCACATTCTGTTTGGGAGTAAGGATTGCCAAGAGGAGATCTGTAGAACAGGTAACTGCTTCTTGTAAGGCATTTGCACTGTCATTGTTAACGAAAATATTAGTCAGATAAATGTTGGCAGACAAAGTTTGTCCTGGATCAGCAAGCACCTGGGATATCTCTTGGTCATTTGATCCGGATGCCTCCTTTTTTCGCAACAAATGCTTAATATGTTTTACTTCATTTCTTTTTTTTACCTCTGTGTGAAGCTTGTTGGATGAGGCCAGAAAATGGTTGGTTCTCTTAGGATCTGCCACACACAAGCTGGTTCCTGGGAGGAACCATCCAACATGGCAACTTTAAAGATTTAGGAACCCTGCTTTATTTATTGGAGGTCCTCTAAATTTTCATGGCGAACAGGTTCTATCTTTGGTACGAAAGGAACAAGATGGCGAGAACTTTAATGATGCCCTTGCTCGTGTGCGTCGCTGTGTTGGTGGTGGAACTGAGGCGGATAATGCCGGCAGTGACAGTGATATTGAAGTTGTAGCTGATTCTGTCTCTGTAAATCTCCGATGCCCTGTAAGTACTGTGACTATTACTAAGAATACTTAGATCCTTATGATATTCCTCTTGTTCATCGGAGTGTTGCCAATTGCAATCTGAAGTTATTTTCTACATTGCTTCCCTGACATAATAGATCTAAATCTACTCTTGCTTGAATTATCATCTATATTTGTTTATTATAATTTTTAGCCTGGATGTTTTTGTGATCCTATTTTGCTAACCATATGATGTTTGATTCATAGTATGGTTGACACTCCTTCACATAAAGTTAGCTATGAAGTATTCTTATGTTATGATCTGTAAAATGTCTCATGAAAAAGCTATTATATCTTGACAGATGACTGGTTTAAGGATCAAGATAGCTGGTCGGTTCAAACCCTGTGTTCACATGGGTTGTTTTGATTTAGAAGCTTTTGTGGAACTTAATCAACGTTCAAGAAAGGTTTGATTATCTTTCTCACATCAATTAGCATGTTTCTATTTTTTTTCTCGTCGAACCAAACTATGTTGTTTTCTTGTCTGGCAGTGGCAGTGCCCAATTTGCCTGAAAAATTACTCTCTGGACAACATAATCATTGATCCTTACTTCAACCGCATCACCTCTTTGGTGAGTTTATAGTGGAAATGAGTTTCATGTTCTTATCTACACCATTCCACCATGCATCATCTGCTGATTTGTTGTATTTTGTCATCTAGATCCAAAGTTGTGGAGATGATGTATCTGAAATTGATGTCAAGCCTGATGGTTCCTGGAGAGTCAAGGGTGGAGCGGAACTGAAGGGTTTTACACAGTGGCATTTACCAGATGGGACTGTCTGTATGCCCACAGATATAGGGTCCAAGCCCAACATAGGAATTATAAAGCACGAGATTAAAGAAGAACCGTTGTCTGAAGATACAGGTGGTCGTCTTAAGTTGGGAATTAGAAGAAATAACAATGGCCAGTGGGAAATTAACAAGAGAGTGGATTCTAGCTGGGTGCCACCTTCTGACAATGGTCCGAATGGACATATTGAAAATGAAAACTGTGTTGTTTCAGCAAGCAACACTGATGATGAGAACGGCAAAAATGGAATCTATAATCCAGAACCAGGACAATTTGATCAACTAACCAGCAATGTCTATGATCTTGATTCTTCTCCCATGGATGCACATTTTTCTCCAGCACCAACAGAGCAGGATATAATAGTTCTGAGTGACTCAGATGATGATAATGTTATGGTGTTATCACCTGGTGCTTTGAATTTGAATTCAGCACATGACAATGGGAGCGCATTTCCACCCAACCCACCTGAAGCTTCAGGAATTTGTGGGGAACAACCTAGAGGAGGCCCAGATGTGGCTTCATTTCTCGAGGGTTTGGATCATCTTGAACTGCCATTTTGGAATTCTTTGAGCCCTCAAGATGCTGCAGGCACACAGGTGACAGATAATCAATACAAAATGCAAAATTACATTGACAATCGTCAATCTTTGCACGAGCCAATTTCAGGGGTTAACTTGGGCAGAGCAGCAGCAGCAAACACACTGGAATGTGAGCATGATGGTGCTTTACAAGCTTGTAGGTCGAGTGAAAGAGATGGTGACCACAATCAAACATACTGTGATGGCCAGTCCGAGGATTTGACAAATCTTAGTATCAGTAGCACTCGAGGTAGTTTAACTAATTCCAAATTTGCTTCTCAGAAAAGGACAAACTGTGGAGAAGGCATGACAGGTTTAGATGGTATGAATGAATTCACCGGCTCCTGATTTATGAGTTCTTTTGTTTTTCTCCTTCAGTAATAGTCTAAGGATCAGAAATTACAATTCGCTGCAAAAAAAAAATTCTGACTTTATTTCTCATCAGTTTTAAAGATACACCAATATTTGCAATTGTCTAACACATATAGAAGTATGCCAGCTTCTGTTCATGTCGGATATTAATATATTACTTGCACAATCGTGCCTATAGTGTTGTGTTGGAAGATGTAATATTTGATTCCATATGTGATGCAGGTTCTGTTGCGAATGGCTTGAGTGGAGAGATGCCATCACTTGGGCAGGAGCAGGACCGTTCAGTTAGGCAAAAGTTCATACTAACAATTGACTCAGATTCTGATTAGCAGCCGATGCTATTTGATGTATGGTCCCAGCTATACTGCTATGCCCCCCGATGCACCCATCACTTGTTTTTGGGTTGTGCACTAGTTGAGAAGGGCATCGCTTGTTTTTTGGTTGTGCACTAGTTGAGAAGGGACTTGGAGATGTTGGAGCTAGTAAGGATGGATTGATGTTTGGCGGCAAGAAGCCGGGTTGGTTTTCCTTGCTAAGAAAACTAAGGTGGCATTGATACAAAGAGGTAGGTAGGTCCATTGTGTAGGCAGCAATTTTGTAGCTGCTTGCATATCAGAATGGAATTTCAGTGACAGTAGTTAGTTGATGTACGTATATATGGTTTTTTGTTTCATTGGTTGGTTATAAAGAGTTACTCTTCCTGGTGATGTTTACTTGACGTTGGGTTAGTTACGTCAAATAAACATGACCGGAGGCTGGTCATACTAGTATTTTTCTTCTTAATTTGGTTGAAGGAAGTAACAAGGAAGAAAGGACGTTGGTCAGGTGGCGAATACTGCTTTCATCGATCTATTCCAGACATGATCGAGGCTCATCCATGGAAGGAAGTGCAGGTGGTCTAGCTAGCTAGCCTTGTATAGCTTATTATTGACTTGCTAATATAAATAAAAGCACGTAATCACAGATCGATTAGCAGTAAGTCTACAACCCGATGAAGAAAATAACCAATTTTGATAAGATCAATTGGAACGATATATGTCCCAAATATATATGATTGTGTGAATAAAGACAGCAATTTGTAAGGGCAGCGAGCGAAATGGGTGGGTAGATTGACAGGTTAGAAATACCCTGCAGGGGGCAGCGAATCGACCAGAGGCCAAGCGACAGAGATTTTGAGTTTACACAGGCCGCCTCCTAGTTGTACCTCACACGTCTTGACACTCAATGAAGATTCTTTAGGCGCCAAAACAATCTCGCATTTTGCAATGTCAACAACTGATGCTGCTGCAGGGAATTGAAAGCCAGCACATCTTCTACGAGTTGGCCAGTCTTTTTCAGGGGGAATTTGCTTACACTTTATTGATTTAAAGCAACATGCATACAGTCATCCGCTATATCCGAACAAACGAATTTCGAGGGAACCGAAACCTAGGTTATAAAACATCTTTTAGAAACTCATTTGGCTAGCCTGTAGGCTACTCTATTTGCCGACCCACAAGTCAAAATTACCTTTGGCCCTTGAGTTATTAGACCATAAATAGAACAGTTAACAAATTCTTCACTTCTAAAGAATCTAGAATCTGTTTTGATAATGGTGAGCATCATTCTGGCTTGACCACAGGATATACAAAGATACTACCGTGGTTGAGACGATGAATTGCTTCTGATTAGCAGTCCTGTGCAACATCCAAGCCGCCAAAGCCTTGTTGTCATTGCACACATGACCCGGGTCCTCTAAAGATAACCAAACCCATTGTGAGTGCGGACAGTCCCAGAACCTATCAAACGAATTGTCATTCCGGTTGCAGAACACACAACGCACGTCTTGCTTTATATTCTTTCGTTGCAGCTCAGCGCCCGTAGCTAGTTTTAAAGTTTGATTAACCTTATATAAAATTGCAGTAATTTGTACAACATCAAATATTAAACCTATTTTGATAGTATGCTTATTTTATATTTAAAATATTGTTATAAATCTAAAGAAGTTTAACTTAAAAAAATCAAATCAACTTAGGAGGAATGAGTAGCACAATTTTTACGTGATTTATGCTGGACGCTGATGATAGTGGCCTCAGTTGATGGCGGAAGCAATGAGATTGTGAACTCGAGCTCGCTTCGCTTGGTGCAATGCGTCGTAGGCCCCGGAAAATAGCCAGATGCCACGACTCCAAAGTTAAGAATTTTATCTTGGTCGTCATTGCCTGCCTTTGCTTTGAGTTGACCTTCAAAGTGAACAGGATCAATTAACACAATAGCGCGAGATGGGCCTGTTAGCACTAGACAGGGATCCTGCAATTAAGAACATTATATAGCATACGTACATACATACATGTGAGCTAGTCAATCAATATATACGATATAATTACTAATAGAAATTACTAAGATAGATGTATATATACATACAATGTACAAAGAGCTTAATTAATAATTACGTACTTGTTGAGTAAGCATTTGGCAGTTATTCCTGGTAAGGTTAAAAAGAAAGTTGCGCCTAGGATCAAGTGAGTCCCTGGCAGCAGCGACCAACCCGTAGACATGAAGTGGCCACTGGAAATCATCGTCTGTGTTTGCGTTGCTGTTGATGAGGAGTTTGATTGAGTGCCGACAACTTGTGGGATGCGTCCAAACGTGTAACGCATGGCCGGAAAAGTTGCAGATAGGATCGATTGTTAACTAATAGTACGGAGTAATAATTATTAATTGCTATATAATTATTAATCTTCAAGATCAAGATCAATTGTTAACTAATAATTATTAATCTTGGGTTTTGGAGGAGGAAGGGAAGAGATCAAGATGGAAGACAATACATAGATACTGAGTGTTTTCAAAGGAGCCAAAGTGACGGCCATATCGTCTCACGGTGCTCCTTATTAAAATTTAAAATCTTCTTCTATCAATAAATTCCTCCTCCTCTACTACTACAGCTACAGCGCTGTAGTACTCTTCTTCTTCGCTCCCCTCTCGTAGTTATCCTTGTTTTTCTTTTTTTTCCCTTTAAATAAAATTTACGGATTATATATTATAACAGAACGGACAGGGTTTAGGGTTGAGAGCCATCTGCCTAATCTCATCTCACATAGTAGATTCTAATCAATGTATATTTTTCTTTTAAATTTAATATAAATAGTTGTGAAAAAAATAAAAATATATTAATAATATAGAGTATAATAACATCTTGATACCATAAATCGAACTTTAAACTCGATCTGTACGTTGAGAAAAAAATAGAGGCAAATAGTACTATACTGTTTATATATTAAATTTGTTTTTTTTATTTCTATATGTACGAGTTGAGATTTTGTAGAGTGATATATGTATATTGTGTAAATGTTTGAGATTTTTTTAGTGGTGTTTGAGTAAGCGAGGGGACATCATGAGAATTTAAAAATATTTTCCCTAATCTCATCATCGACTAATGCACGTACGTCTCTCTGACTCTCCCTTCCTTCCTCTTCTCTTCTACAGTATATATTCTAGGAGTATCTATTTATTTTCATAATTATTAAATTAATCCATTGGTAACCTACCTATCATCAAAACCCAGAACAACTTCTTCTCACAAAATGTTCTGTTTTTTTTCTTTTCATTTGCAAATTAATTCTGCCAACCAACATCATCATATCCAAAAGTGTCCTACAATGGTTTTATTGTATACTTTCACCTTAATTTGCACTTCAACTGTTTAAGAGTGAAAAATTAATCTCTAGAATTAGTCATTTGTAAATATTTATACTTTAACATTTTATTTTCACTAGCACAGAATCTCTCATCTAAAATAGCCTATCTATGACTCACGGTATCTCATATAATATCTAACAGGCCATAAAAAAATGTCTTACTTATAATATGATAGTCCATTATCTATAAATTATGGATTATTTCTGATGATTTTATAGGATGTTCTATCATAGATAATCTATTATTTGTGATAGGTTATCATTTAGTACTTTTATAGGTAAGATTTTATTATCAGTTTAGAACAACTATGTAAGATGACTGAGTACTTTTAATACAATGACCGGTTTAGAAAAACACATGTCTATGTCTTTGGATGCATTTACAACTCGCTAGAGGTTACTTAATATATCTTTGATGGGTATGTTGTTACTAATCAATAGAAATAGTGACTTATATATACATTTATGTATTGTATTGCCATCATGTTCTTTTCATGGCATACAATTCAGATGGGAGTGCATAGGGGTGAATCTTTGTCTTAAATTTGGTTAAATGTAAAAAAATAATATGAATTCTATTAGTACATTTACAATGTGTTTTAATATAGCTAATTTTGTTACATGTTTTTCTATTAGATCGTAATTGGGTGTACAATACTAATCACGTGAGCCATAAATAAAAAATAGAGTTATTGAATTTTTAAGTACGATAAAGACAAATATGAGTAACAAGTATGTGGTTTATCCGTACGAAATATGTTTCTAGATATAGTACATTTACAATAATAACTATTTTGATAGATTTTTACTATAGCCCGTTAGAGATGAATTCCCTGTGTTGAGTGGCTATGTGATTCTGAAGTTGGTTGTACTTTATTTATGATAGATTTTTCTTACGGTCATAAATATAGCTATGTGTTTTTATCCGTTATAGATAGATATGTAAAATTATTAATGGTCATTTAGCTGTGATGAGAGTCGAACCCATTATTAGAAATGAGTCTCTAGGGCTGTCACATGTACATGTTTTGGCGTAGTGTTTATATATATTTACCATAGCTACTTAAAGAATATCTTAGTCTTACACTCGTGCGTATGTGTGTGCCATGCTCAACCATTGCTCGCTGCTGCTTGCATTGTAGGCTTCACAGGTAGTATCCTACTTCAGCCAGAAGAGCACACATGGAGCACGGGATCTGTCTAGCAAATCAAAAAAAGCAGACTGAAGCTCACGCCATGTGTTGAAGTAGGTCGCAGCAGCAAGCTGATCTTAAGATCACGACGCTCGGTTAATTTTGAGTCTCTCCCAGAGATATGTAAAATCTTATAATGAACTGTACCGAATGCGTTAATTAAGGGACTCACTGGATGCTGATGTTTTATTCAAACACACCACTCCAGGACATCGTGTCAAAGATAATATCACAACTAACATTGAAGGAAGCTATTTGGACGAGCACGATATCGAGCAAGTTGACAAGAGCTTAGATTTACCTTCCTAATCTTTACTTTGACACTTCAATAGTGTTTGGCACTATTTCTGATCGGCATAAGAGGTTTATCGACATGGTCAATTTCATCTTGAGGAAACACAGCGGTTTAGCAGTGAATAAGCTTGCTGTTAAATTTGAGTTGCGGAAGGAGCATGCAAATGACATTGATGGATGGGTTTGCTCTGCTATTACATCCAAGGCAAGGGCTGTCATTCTAAACTTCTCTCCACCTCTAGCATCGTATGAAAACAGTTACGAGTTTCCATGTCATCTTTTCAACGATAGAAATGGATCTCACCTTCAGCTTCTTCAACTTGATACTGTTACTTCTGGTCCAAGTCCTGACTTTTGTGGCTTCGCTAACCTTACAATGCTTACTTTGGAGCATGTGCTTATATTAGGCGATTTGCGGCACTTCTTACCGAAATGCTCTGCCCTGGAAAGGCTGACCATCCGAATGTGCTCCCAGTTATATTGTTTTGCATGCTCCTAAACCATTGCCACGTTTGAAATTCTTGTGTGTACAAGATTGTGCAGTTAACAACATTGAGTTCCATGTCCCTAATCTCACCACATTTAAGTATATAGATGGTTTTAAAGTGATTATCGCACTTCATGAGTGCTTGAAGCTCGAGACCGCAAGCATTGTGTCCCCTATTGAGGACAACCTTGAGTATGTTTTCGCTAGGCTTCCAACTCATCTTCGAGAAACTAAATGTGGATGTGTTTGTGAAGACTCTGGTAGATTTATCCAATGCATGCCCTCCAAAATCTTCAACCAAATGATATATTTATTTTTGTTTCAGCATTTGTTTTCTGACTTTCGTCGTCATCTTTTAGATACCTGGACTTACACAGCCATCTCTCAAATTTATCACTTTAAGGCATCTGACCATGAGGATAACCTTTGGAATCGCTAAACACTTGGGTAAAAATGCAGTTCTGCAACTAGCATATCTGTTGGAAGCAGCTCCTTTTTTAGTGGACCTTCATTTGGATGTGAGTTGTTATGCCATCTGCTCCTTCATCCTGCTTGTAGTTATTATAAATACTCACTAATTTCATTTTCTACTTTACTCTATTGTTTCATGTGCACGCACTTGCTTTGTGTTGTTTACTTTTAAGTATTGCCTTGAGTCAAAATTTTGAAACTGGGGGCAGGCTAGCCCATTAGACCCACTTAAATATCGGAACACTGGAGCACTAGCTAGTCTCTGCGACTATTTGGCAAAACACACCGGTAATTTGTGTTGGGTTAAGCATTCAATATTATCTTGAATACTCCATGGAGGTTTATATATGTACTTGATCAATATCACCTTGTTGAGTGTCTTGGTTGTGAAGTGACTTTAAGGAGCAATCCTGCCTGGTAATCTAAATTGATTGAGAAAAATATTTAATTATTTATGATAACTGCAAATAGCACATGATCTAAGTTTATGGGACTATTCCATATTTGTGGCTGCTACTAAGATTTTTGTAAAAAAATAGTTGGCGTGCTACTGATTTCTTTATTCAAAATGGATTTTTTTAAACAAAAGCTCTTGTAATGACAGAAGGTGACATATAATTTTGTGCACGGATGCTGTGTATAGATTTTTATGAGTACGCTCCAGCTAGAGACGTGATTATGCATGGCCCTCACGACAATCTCAAGAGAGCTTGCATTATTGGATTTAATGGCAATAGAGGCCATGTTGCACTAGTAAGATATATCCTCAGGAATGTGGTGAAGAAGAAGGCTATAGATCAAAAAGGGAGAATAATGAATCAAATGAAGGGTGAATTCAAAGGTCGCAGAATAATTATAGAAGAAATTGTTGCAAAAGATAAAAAATATAGTCGTAATTTTGTAACTCTCAGTTAAGTATTCTATCTTATGTGTTGTGTTGTAGGTAGGGTTAGACTTGATGCTCTTTTATTTTTTTTGAACAGTATTAATACACCCTTGGAGCATTTGTTAATTAAGCTATCATATTGCATTTGTTAAAAAATAAATTTGTGCGCTTCTTTTTTTTCTTTTTGAATGCTGAAAGGATTGAGTTAAATCTTTTCTTTTTAAATGCTAAAAGGATTGAGTTAAATCTTAAGAGGGCGATATGGAGGGGGGAATATGTACATGAAAGAATAATTCTGGAGATGTACATTCAATTATTCTTTAAGTTGGCTATTGTAAAGTACATTTAGCCACTTGTCTATAATGAACGGAAAGCAGTTATACGTGTGTAATAAAGGCCAGCTGCCGGTGGAAAAAGAGACGACAGATACGGAGCTGATCGTGGGCGTAGGTGTTAGGATAGCAGTGTGCGAATCGAAATCAAATGTTATATATGTACAGGGACAGGGTTGAGCTCGCCCCTTTATTTCTTTCTCCATATATAGGATCGCGTGAAAACAGTTACAACTTCCCGTGTCATCTTTTCAATGACAGAAATGGATCCCATTTTAAGGTGCTTCAACTTGATAGTGTTACTTTGTGTCCAACTCCTGACTTTTGTGGCTTCGCTAATCCAAAGATGCTTACTTTGGAGCATGTGCTTGTATTGGACAACTTCCAGTACTTCTTGCCGAAATGCCCTGCCCTAGAATAACAACAACTCGTACATTAAACATAGAAACCTACAGCAGCTAGGACAGGCCACAAAGCCCACAACTAACAACAACTCACAGCTGACAAAATAAATAAAACCCCGGTCATTGGCCAAGGCAGATTTCCAGCTTACAGAAGAGCATAGAGGACATATACGACAGATGGTCGAAGCCCTTTTAGGAGTGAAATTGGCCTTATCTGCAGCAGCAACATCCAATGAGGAACTATGTTGTGATCACCATCAACAAGCTGTTCTATGTAAAAGCCACTACACCAACTTCCAGCCCTCCTGCTAGCTCCACAGAAACAACACGTACACCGTCGTTAGGACAGACGGGCATTCTACCATCTCAAGATCGAGACTCAAGTAGCACAATCGCTCCATCACTTATACTGGCCATGCGTGCGGGCAACAACTGATCTGGCCATGACCCATCGACAGCCTCCGCACTGATCGAACAAGCAGTGCTAACGCAAACTCAAGCTCATTTCTCTTGCACAGGCAAGAACTCGTAACTACGAAAGGAGGACTCTCAAGTTGAGCGCTTTATCTTCAGACTCAGTTTTGCCCTTCGCAATTTCGAATTTCACAGGATCGATTAACACAACAAACAGCACGAGACGGTCCTGTTCGCACCAAAAATGGATCCTGCAACCATCACAATTTAATCGATAAATTGCACCTGACATCTCGTTTCTAACAAAATAAAAAGGAAGCAGGCCACATACAATCAATCATTAATGAAAATCGCTCTCATAAGTATTTAATTGACAACAATTAAAGGACCAATAGGCTTATAAAATACTGCAGGACAATTACCCGCATCGTGAAACATTCAACGGATATTCTTCGGTAGGGAATTGTATGAATTATCCATTACAAAGATAAAATAAGTCAAAATAGGAAACCATTATCTAAGTAAAAAAATGTATGGATTTGACCGTTATCCTAAGTACGGTTGACGCAGTGACGACCAAGCCATAGATGTACGGTAGACCGTAGATATCTATCAATTATTAATTAATAACTATATATCCACCCGTTGGAAATTAATGACAGTGGTTTTCCAACTCCAAATACCGGTTAGTTTTCCCCCTATTGGCGGTATGAAGCTGTCCTGATCCTGATAACCTGGATGGTTTAGAATTGGAAGGAGCGGAATAAAATGCCCGGGTGTTCCAGGGTACTAGCTGCGATGGTGGCTGACGTCGTTCGGGAGGAATGGTACACGTGGCGCATGGCAGCTCTGGTCGTGGTCTGAAGCTGCCCTGTACTGCTGGCGCGTGTATTCTAGCTGCGTTGCACCTAGCTGTAATTCCAACAACCATGTTTCTTGATATTGTACTATGATTCTTCTCTTCATCTTAATAAAAGCTTGATCGGCATTCTTCGCCGGCCTGGCGAAAATTAATAAAAAAAACTAGTAGATGTTTGCAGTTGCATGCTCGCTCTGTTTTATTTTTATATTATAATTCACTTTGATTTTATATTAAGTCAAACATCATTAATTTTAACTAATTTTATAAAAAATATAGCATCATCTATAACATCAAATTAGTTTTATTAAATTTATTATTTAATATATTTATTTTAGATTAGAAATATTACTATATTTTTTCTATAGAATTAGTTAAATTTAAAAAGATTTAATTTAGAATAAAACTAAATTGACGTATGATATGAAGCTAAGGAAGTATGTATTTATGATTTTCTTCCTAACCATTAGAGAAACTAATTTTAAATTCCTCTCAATATACTACAACATTACTCTCATCATCTTCTTGCATATATCCTTTGACTCTAAATATCACCAGAGCCAGTCTTTTAGGACACATAATTGTAGTTTTAATGGGCTATATATACAGAATGGCACATGCATCATCTATCTATCTTTATATATTTATATATATACAGTATGGCCCAAATAAAATTCAATTACTTATACGTCAGTAGGGCATGTGTCAATTGTTGATCTACCATTTTTTTTGCCTAATTGCTCAAATCCCACTAGTTTCATCCTATAGCTGTAAAAGTGTTAATGTTATCGGATGAAAAGAGTTGAACTATTTGAATGATATGCTCTAGCCAACTCAATTGAGCTCTAAGGTCGACAACCTAACAGCATCCTTGACAATGGCTTGTTGCCCATACTGGATGTAGTGACGTGTGGACAATAACACGACGACACAAGGAGGAAGATTGGTTGGGTGACAATGCAAGGACAGTTATCGAGAGGCTATAGCACGAAGATGACTATAAGATAATGACAGCGACACAAGAAGCTAAAGTTAGTAAGAGCTTAAGAATAGTGCGGCATAAAGAAAGATCAAGGGAGACTGCTGACCTCTCCCAATCCGGCTGCTATACCTGAGCCCAATGCCTTCGTCTTTTGCTTAGGTTTATTCATCCATGATGATGAGCTCATCTAATGACAGTGATGTATTTATAGTGGCATAAGAATGATTAGCACCTTTTAGGCAGGACTTCCACAATTCAAGGTTTGAGAAGTGACAAATGTACCATTGTTTTTTTTTAAAAAAATAAAAAACAAACTTGCTTCCTCTCGTGAAAATGGTTACAATTGAAAAGAGGAGAGAAATGAGGGCCGAAAAGGAAGAGAGAGAGAAAACCGAAGTGTATGTGTATTCTATCACTGGCCGGTGGGCCCTCCATCTTCTGCCCTCTTTTTTTACTAGTACCTAGCTGCCGCGAGATCCAGGCCCAACTACTACGCAGTAAGTCGTCTTCTTCTTCGTCTCCTTTTCTCTCCCACGCGCGCATCGCCTCGCATCCACCCATGGCTCGCTCCTCCTCGCAGTCCCAGTCCTCCGTCAGCGCCGGCGCCACCCGCCCGGCCACCCTCGGGCCCCGCGGCACGGCCGCAGCGGCTGCTGGCATGCGCCGCCGCCGCGCCTCCACCACGGGCGGGTCCGGGGGCTTCTCTGGTGGCGGCGGGAGCAACATGCTGCGATTCTACACCGACGAGGCGCCCGGGCTTCGCCTCTCGCCCACCATGGTGCTCGTCATGTCACTGTGCTTCATAGGCTTCGTCACCGCCCTCCACGTCTTCGGCAAGCTCTACCGCTCCCGCACCGCTGCCTCCTCCGCCTGATCCGTCCGTGTCCTTTCTCTTATTTCCTTTCTCCGACCAGATCAGATCAGATCAGACAACCTAGGTTCTCGTTGGGTAGCTTTTACGGATCCTTGCTGAGTTGTTGCTGTATCTGCCAACTGTATCCCTAATACAAGTTTATGCTGCCCTTTCTGTTTCCTTGTTGCAATCAATTTGTGGCTAATTACTTACTTGGGCTTGCAAAAATGTGACCTTTTGGGATTCATTGCTACAGTGTTACTGCATCTTTTGCTCCTCAGGATGCCTCTCAATACTACTACTTTAATTGCTTGCTGCATCTTGCTAGCTCATCTCATCTATTTCTACATTTATTGCTTACGCATCTGTATGCTAATTTGCATAAATTAATTGGGTAACTGATTGTTTTTGTCTGCTGATTAGCTTCTTAATAATTCTAGCTCATGCTTCTTAATAACAAGGGTGGCATGCCCCTCAGATGCTTGGAAATTATCTGTTCATTTTTCATATTGCTAGTCGCATCCATCTGTTGGTTGGCATTAATGAACTAGAAGTCTAGAACCGGTTGCTTCTTGGTTGGGATTAGCTGCAGTAGTAGAATCCTACATACATGTAGTGCTTCTTTTTACTTGAACTGATTTGTGAAGCAATCTGCCATTCAAATAACCCCATAGGGGCTCTGTTTTGTTGGTTTTGTAGCACTGGGATCTAAATCACTCATGACAGAGAATAGAGAGCAATAGAACAAAATAGTGGTTTTGTAGCACTAGGATCTAAATCACTCGTAATAAAGAATAGAGAGCAAATGAGCTACATTTTCATATACTGCACAAGCCTACTAGCTAAGACTCAATTTACATAGAGGGTATATATCTTTATATAGGACTCACAAATCGTCATTAAGAAGTAAAATACAACTATACTATAACTTAAGAACTATACTTAGCCTAGAAGTAACTAGTAAATTTTCTATTACTTCTTTACTGCAAGCTCATATATGCATCTGATGCAGTAGTCAAACTCAATTTGAATTTCTCTTCTTCAAGAAAATAAATTAATTTTCAATAAAACAAATTAATTTTCAACGTTGTCCCTCTTAATTTGTTTTCTTATCTTGCTCACAGCTCCTCACTGAGTTTGGTCATCTCAAACTTGATTCACCTTTGCCTGAGATGGTGATGCAACCTAACACGCCTTGGACAACGTTGAACTCTTTCTAGTAGTCGGTTACATCCTCGGTTTGTTGAACTCCTCCTAAACTTCTTGTCTTTGGGACAGAGAACACAACCAATCGATGCCTTGGGCTTGCTCTATTGGCATTAACACACCTAATCAACATCCTAGAGCTCACTACCACATGATGGAGAACACACCTAATCACATCATGGGCATACTTTCTTGGTCTCAACTCTTGGAACCAATTTAAAACCATGAACAAGACTTCCTAGCTACTCGCCTTAAACACAACTCTCAAATTTGATTCAAGACGAGGAACACATCTATCACAATATCTTGAACACAATTCTCAGACTCGATTTAGAGGACTCACCTTATGATGTTGTCATATCTTCTCAACATCCTGAGTATCATCTTTCATAGATTCAGGATGGCAACTCAACTTCTCAACGTCTAGGACTCATCTACCATGGTATTAATTATACGAACCCAATTCAAAACGGCGACACATCTACTCAATGTTCTAGATTCAACTCTCAATCTCATACTTTCTTGTAAACTAATACATACAACTAGCTTATTTATGTATGAACTCAACTATGTACCTAGATGATGGTTCACTAACTTATTGTTTGCACCTCATCACAGAGCCTCATGCTCCATACAGTGCACACACCACTGCACCGTCTTAGATTCTCACAAGTTGTTACCATTAGCCTTACCACCACCAACACCATGACGCTCGATGCCACTCCACATCACCGTGGCCTTCTCTTTGTGAGCGTACTTCTTACCTCTATCACCTTCTTGCTCTTGCTATGCTCAATTTAAATGAAGCCTCGTTCTCTATATGCTTCACCTGAAAACCTAAGCACTAATACCAATTGTTGGTTTTCTAACACCAACATGTTTGAAATGAGTAGGTTTGGATTTTAATTAAACTCTAAAAGTTCCTACAACCCCCTCATATTTGATGTTTTTTTTACTTAGCATATTAGATTATTGTCATATGTCATCTAAACCATACCACAATCAAACAAATATCCAATTTCAAGTACTTCTAGATATTTCTACTCTCTCTCTATATATAATTTTTCTTGTAAATGATTTATCTAATACCTTTTATGAAATATCTTCTCTTAATACAATCTTATAAGTCATATCATCAACTATATACTTTATAGTGTTCCTAGTTGTGTTTCGCCATATTCTACAAAATCTTATGGCGAGGAAGTCAATGTAATTTGGCCACTTGGATATGCAAATGCAGGGTACCCATATGACATGCACACTACAAATTGTAGAGTGGATTTTCTTTCATATGAGGTGGAATTGTAATTTCCTATAAATGATTGAAATAAAGTCCTATGTTGGCACCAAAAACCACTTAAAAATCTATATGAAGTTGCACGGAATTTATGTAGCTAGCTACTAGCTAGGCTGCCTTTTCTTCTGTTGCCAAATGAAAACCGTGTATTTAATTAATTCTCTTGACCTCTTCCAGTGCATATATGTATTATGCATGTAATAATATATATAAAGTTTTATGATACATGTATATTGTATGTATGATAATAATAAGAAAAATTGTGTTTGTACCATTGAAATTTTCGCTTTATATTATCAAAATCTTCCTATTCACTCATGATATATGCTTTGCTCCAAAGAAATATAAAGAAGAAAAAGACCGAGGGCTCATTTCAAATTGAGGAAAAGCGTAGGGATCAGAATCCATGGGAAAAAATTCCTGTGGCATTGCTTGCTTGAAATAGAAGAATAGGGATTGTAAAATTTATAACAATTGCTTACATATACTCTCCTTATTTCACGATCTTAATTTATTTTCAGAACAATGCACATTCTGCTTCCATCCCTATTTTCTCTCTTCCGCATGTGATTCTGTTTCAATTCCTTTAACCATCCAAACACATTATCTTTAGTGTCCTTTTTATTTTTAAATCTTATAGTACAGTACTGTATTGTATTGTATAGTATGTGATAATTTATTTATATATATATTTATTGCAATTTGAGACGAGATCCTCAGCTTCAGTCGATTCAGATTTAGATTTTAGACACAGTGATCATCAGAGGAGAGGCAGGAGATAGCAACGTTCATATACGGGGAAAGCAAGTCCTTGGCTTCTTTTATTTATTTATTGTTGCTGCCTTATTCTCATTTATTATTTTGAGCGCTGGCTATTAGTTTTGGGTTGCCGATGGGTTCGCCTCCGCCTCTTCTTCCTCCACCCTCCGCCTCTCAATCAAAGCTTGAGGCGTTGGTGATAGTCGGAGCGGAGCGGAGAGGAGAGAATCCAACTCCAGAAAATCCTCCTCGTATAGTCGGAGTGCAGCAGCGATGCCTTCCCCGCCGCGACGGATCCTCCACCACCGCACTCTCCTCCTCGTCTAATCCTCTTTCTTTCCCCATGTCGTCCGACCACCCCCTCGAGGCCCTCCTCACCGCCGCCCGCGGCGCCCTCGCCCGCCTCCCCCTCCCCTCTCCCGGATCCAATCCCAAGCACCAGCAGCCGCATAAGCCTGACCGCCTCCTCCACCTCCATGCCCTTGTCTCCAATTTCCTCCACAAGCCCATCCTCAGATCCTTCTCTTCATGCTTCCTCCGCACCCAGCACAGCTCTCGTACCAACCCACTGGGCAAACAGCATCCGCCGCCGCTCCGGGGCGACCCCCCGCAGCAGCTCGACCTCCTCCTCTGCATTGCCTTCGACGCCTTCGCCCATAACCTCAAGCTGCTGGACAAGGAATTTCAACCTCCGCTCCACCAATTTGAGGTCGTCAAGAGAGTAATCGATGGGAAGAGGGCCGATTTTGATGGCTTCCTTTCCAACCTCGGTTTCGCAAAGGTTGGGGTACCGCCTCCCCCGCCATCGGCAGGCATCATGGCCACACCACCACCTGCAGCAGCGTCTGTCTCCGACGACGAACCTGCAAGTGAAGCTGGGGGTGAGGCGCAGATTGACGGTGCTAATGATACTCCGCAGCCACCACACAGATTACCTGCTCGCCTGCTCAACATCCCGTTGTCCAATGTGGAGCGGCTGCGCTCCACACTTTCCACAGTTTCACTCACCGAGCTGATTGAGCTAGTACCACAGCTGGTTGGCAGGTCGTTGCCATCAGCTGATAGTCATCCAGACAAGAAGAAGCTCTTCTCTGTACAGGACTTCTTCAGATATGCAGAATTTGAAGGTACATACCATCATCATCTTCTTTTTTCAATCCAAGCTGTTCGTGATATTCTGCGATGAGCAAAAAAAGCCTTATGCGCTATGACATCATTTGTTAATACTGGGCTATAATGGAGACCTCTATTTTTTTTAGCGATACTATACCTCAGTTTGAATAATATTGTTATTGTCTCATCTAATAAGATGATAGCATTGTGATGCCTATCAGACAGCCACCAATTCTAACAACTGTAGGATAAATGCTGAATTTAGTTTCTTTGGCATGCTTGTGATTTTCTTACAAAGTTATTCACACGGTTTTCTTCAAGTACGCAGATTTAGGATAAGGTGTTTTGTGTAACATGTAACTCTATTTTAGTATTCTTCTGGTTTTTCCGAGAAAATGCATGTTGTATGTTACTTAAATATTAGCAGTCATCAACCTTATTACTTCCTGCAGAACATGATTGTGCTATCGTATTTCTTTTATATGTTCATACGCACTACTTCAGACTCTTCAGATTCAGAATATGCATAAGACAATTCCCCAATTGGTCTCTAGTGTGTTAAATGGTGTACAATCATGTACAGATAACTAGAGCTCCAGAGATTGATTTGATGTTATTAGTATGACATTGATATCGCTGAAATATTATTTCCAATAAGGTTAGTTTGTTGTTCTATTGGAAATGGATAGAGGTAACTCTTGCATGTTGTTATCCTGAGCTCTTTTTTGTTGCTTTTGCAGGAAAGCGATTCTTTGAGGAGTTGGACAGAGATAGTGATGGTCAAGTCACCCTGGAAGACCTTGAAGTTGCAGTGAGAAAGAGGCGATTGCCGAGGAGGTATGCTCGGGATTTTTTGCGGCGCACCAGAAGTAACTTGTTTTCAAAATCAATTGGGTGGAAACAATTCCTATCCTTGATGGAGCAGAAGGAGCCAACAATACTGCGGGCATACACCACACTGTGTTTGAGCAAGTCTGGGACACTTCACAAAAATCAAATTCTCACATCTTTAAAAAGTGCAGGCCTTCCAGCCAATGAAGATAATGCTTCTGCCATGCTGCGGTACCTAAATGCAGATTCAGAAGAATCAATCTCCTACAGTCATTTTCGTAATTTCATGCTCCTGCTACCTTCAGAGCGCCTTGAAGACGACCCTCGGTATGTTTGATGCCTTGTGTTAGAATCCAAGTTTGCATCTTGAACCATTACACAGTAATCCTTTCCTTCATCTAAATTGAATATCTGATCAGTCATGGAAATAATAACTTGTTCTTGACTATCTTCTCATGGCATTTGATACTAATATTTCCACGTAACTCATTTATTCACTTGTGAATGCATTTAGGAACATTTGGTTTGAAGCTGCTACTTTGGTTGCTGTTCCTCCACCTGTAGAGATATCAACTGGAAGTGTTTTGAAGTCTGCTTTAGCTGGAGGTCTTGCTAGTGCGCTTTCTACCACTGTGATGCATCCCATTGATTCAATGAAGGTTCAGAAACTTGTTATTTTTTAACCCTTTTAGTATAAACAACTTAATCCATAGCACTGATTCAACGATGCCTTCACTTGATGGCATTTGTTAGAAGAGGATATCTTAATGACAGGGTGATTAAAATCCAACACACTAAATTTTAGATACTTTTGACAAACACCATCTGCTTCTAGCAGGTTCCATGGGAATGTCATGGGATGCAATCAAATAGAAATTTGTACAGTGCATACTATTGGCAGGAGCTTTTTATTTGTACTATTTCATTTTTCAGTTTTTCCTCTATGAATGATCGCTCTTCACGCAAGCCATTACCTGCAATGAACTTACTTTATTTTTTTAGAAAGCAGATAATGAATTTACTTGCTAGATTTTATGCTAATGGAAATTTTTTGGGTGAGAAATTCCACAGTTTTATGGATGTTTCTGATTCAAGCTCTTTATTTTCTTTACTCTATCAGACACGTGTCCAAGCATCTTCGCTTTCATTTCCCGATCTCATATCAACACTTCCACAAATTGGGCTCCGAGGACTTTATCGGGGTTCTATTCCCGCAATTCTTGGTCAGTTTTCAAGGTCAGTGTTGTTTCAGAGTTTTAGAGGCAAATTCGAATGTTGGCTGCATATTCACATCCTGCCATTTGCAGCCATGGTTTGAGAACAGGAATATTTGAGGCAAGCAAGCTTGTGTTGAAAAGTGTTGCTCCAACACTTCCAGATATTCAGGTATACTTTCCTATTCCTTGTGCAAAATTTTTCATGTGCCACTCAGTGTCTCATTGGCATATGTATCTGGAACCCCATACCCATCTTGTCAGTCTCAACAACAGAAAATATAACCTGTGTCAACTGCCACATTAGTTATGGCTTTTGACCAACCACTAGTTATTCTCAGAAAATTCAGAGCCGAGTCTAGTCATTATGAAACTAGTCTGCCTGAATAAACATGTTAAAAAAATGAACTTAATATTGGCTAAGAAAATGTTTCTTGCTTATATGAAAATCTGATGATAGACCTGTTCCTTTCGCAGGTGCAATCGCTCTCTTCCTTCTGCAGCACCATCCTGGGAACAGCAGTCCGTATTCCTTGTGAGGTTCTTAAGCAGCGTTTGCAGGCTGGAATCTTCAATAATGTAGGGGAGGCCATTGTTGGTACCATGCAAAAAGATGGTCCAAAGGGCTTCTTCCGTGGCACGGGGGCCACTCTTTGCCGAGAGGTTCCTTTCTATGTTGCCGGAATGTGTCTTTATGCAGAAGCTAAAAAGGTATTATGAGTTCTTATTGTTTCTTTGGACCATACCTTAAAATTGGTTTTTATTCCATCTGCCTTTGTTCAATTGCCTTTGTTCAATGTAAAGCTTATTATCAGTTCTGCAGATTTGAATGTCATGCATTTGAAATGGCTGCAAAATGGCATCTCAATGGAGTTATTCATCTATCCACCTGTCTATCAATGATGCCCTTGGACTGAATTATATTGCTTGTTTTATTTTCCTCAAAGATTGCCTGCAGTAAGGTTGTTTTGTTTTCTTCTGCATGTATTCTTTTCTCAGATCACTATTTTTATTAAGTTTAATTCTGTTCGCACTGCTATAAAAAATACAAAAAGGTAGCTACAGCAGTTGTGAAACCTTTTCTTTTAATGGACTAAGATCTATAATAGCTAGTTCTGTTGCAATGCCATTAGATTTAGAACTATGCCCTGTGCATTGATGAATTTAATGATCATCTCATGCCCTTGTTATTGTAGGCAGCACAGCATGTCTTGAACAGAGACTTAGAACCATGGGAAACTGTTGCGGTGGGAGCGTTGTCTGGAGGGGTTGCAGCAGTTGTCACCACTCCCTTTGATGTGATGAAGACTCGGATGATGACTGCTCCACCAGGCACCCCGGTCTCCATTCAGTTGATAGCTTTCTCCATCCTTAAAAACGAGGGCCCTCTCGGACTGTTCAAGGGTGCAATCCCCCGCTTCTTCTGGATTGCTCCTCTCGGAGCAATGAACTTTGCAGGCTATGAGCTTGCCAAGAAAGCGATGATCCAAGCTGAGAGCGATTCCACAGACTCTGCACATGAGAAGAGAACCACAGTGAGTTCCAGAGGATGACATATCCAAATTCACGTGGTTACTCTATGGTGTAAAGAAAGGACAGAAGCCATGCAACAAAAATGTTTTTGCCCTTGTTGCAAAGAATTAGAACTAATTTTTGACATTGCCTTCGTGATACATGTACCAAATATTAGGTCATTTTATATCCTTCCCATCCTCCCCAACCGAGGGAAATTTTTCGAATTTCCATGTCCATAGGCCTTTACACCACTGTATGTATGTATAATAGATGACAGAACTACAGGAGTAGACGCGCTGCTCTTTGTTGCAGAGTTCACTACATCTGTTGTTATTTCTTGAGCAATCCGGAGCCTTGATGCCATGTTCTTCAACCCTCCTCGTGATTAGTTAGCTCACTTGTGACAATTCCATGAGTTAAACTATGTTAGTTGATTGAGATGCTAGAAAGATATTAGATTGCTACGAGAAGCATGTGCATGTCATGAGAATAAGATTCATTAGCCTGGAAATTGCACAGGCTGCTCAGGATTGAGCCCTTGAACGTAGAATGATATTCGTCTACTTCAGCTAGCTGCAATGGTTGATGTCTGCACAAAAAGAAACCCATGAAGTAGCAGCATTGGGTGGCTAGGTAAAAAAAATAAAGCGAAAAGTACGGGGATTGTCCTGCTCCACTAATGTAACTAGCGATTGTATTGATACAAGTGGTCATGGTGACAGTCCCTCCATCATATAATCCACGTTGTACTGATGGCCTTCGTAGTCATCAGATTCGTCTTCAGAATCATCATGGATAGCAGCACTGTCTTAAGGATCATCATGGATAACGGTGCGTCATCCCGTAGTGGACAAGAGCAGGCCACTTTCTTCTATTCTTTTCTATAGGTGTAGCAAAACGCATAGCGGCACCTATAAGAAGCATAAACAAAATGAATGAAACGTTAAAGTGAATTTAAGCATTAGCACATGAAATGAATATTAAAGATTAGGAGGCAGATTAATATTGAATTATTAATTCAGAAAATGATGTGAGGACAACATACTGAGTCAAGAGAAAACAACTGCACGTAAGTTATATGGTAGAAATTTTTTATAAATTCAATTATATGCTTGCATCGGATGTATTGACGTTAAGGTTATATAAATAAACATCTTTTGGATGAGTATGGAGATTCCTCCTCTTGTACTCATAATAAGTTATCTGATTGTGCTATAGCACCTTACACCTAATGCATAAAGAGCTATTATATATGATATATTTTTTTAATGTGGTAGCAGGTACTTTGAGGATAATGCTTGCATTAGATGTATTAGTTCTCTCATAGGCATAAGGCTGAGCACTTAGGATATGGGTAATAAATCTTATGAGTTAGAGAAATTTCTTTTCCAAATACGTTGCACCATGATGGCTAATAACCATGGAGATAAGAATATCTTTGAACCCTCTGCAGATAGCTCGGTAGTGCAATCATCCTATGGGCAAGTTAAGAGTATCCTATAAAATAGCTTAACTTTAACATACTCCTTCATGCAGAAGAAACATAAGTGATGTACACAGTCTTTAACCGCATGAATCTTAGAGACGTTAGTGTCTTCCAAGCACATAGTGCAGTTCTCTTTTTTCTCCTTGCCATCACTCATAGCTTTGTCAATTTGAGTTTTTAGAGAATTTGTTGCTAATTTTGTCACATAGTTGACTTGTTTTCGTGAAACACATTGCTTAAATTTATGTTTTGCTGAGAAAGCCTCACTGATCATATCCGCAAGCCTTTTTGTCTCAACTGCCATATTCCAATCATCTGCAATCCCAATTCCTGACAACATGAGGAAATAAGCACTACAGTGGTTATATTGTATCTCTCAACAATCATATATTGCACATCATAAAAAGAACAGTGAAAAATAAAAAATCAAATGAAAGAATATGTAGCAAATGACTTCTGAGAATGAATTTACATGTAAATATATCTAGGTATTTATGTGATGATGCATGGTGGTAGTAGTATCCATGAATAATTACGCCACAGTTAGTAGTCATTCGTTTTTGGGCGCAAGTTTAACACTCACAAAATTTTGGATCAAAGGTTAATATCAGTGTTTTTCCAAGTTTAATACTCATGGATTTTAGGTCCATGTTAATAGAGTCCAAGGTAAATATTCATTTTTGCGCCCAAGGCTAACATTTTGAGCCAAAGGAAAATACTTATGTGTTTATAGCCCACAGTCTAAAATTGTTGTATTTTTAATAATTATAAAATATTGGCCAGAGGCTAATATTTATGTTTTTTTTACAAAAGTTAATTCTCACGAAAATTTAAAGCCAAAAACTGGTACTATCTTTATTGGTTCAAGGTTAATAAACATGAAATTTTGGACCAAAGGCTAAATATTCATGTATATTTGTTCCAAATTAACAATCATTAAATTTTGGGCTCATTTGTTTTTGATTAAAAGATAAAATTACAACATTTTCCGTCTTAAGGTCAGTAATTATGAAATTTTGAGTAGAACGATAATATTCATGTGTTTTTAAACAAAAGGTTAACATTCATGAAATGTTGAGCCAAAGGCTAATATTCATAACTTTAGGACCTGAGGTTGTTCTAATGAAATTTTGGGCCAAAATAGATGTTTTTAGATTAGTTGTTTCAAAATTTTTTCTAGATCCTACATCCATCACTCAATGAATCGGTATATCGGATGGCCCATATTTGGTGATGACGGAGCCCAAGGCCACGGTGATAATGCTCCTAGATTGGAATAGAGGAAAATAAAATACATGAATATAAGTGGAAAATAAAACACATAAATACAAGTGTAATAAAACAGATGTATAGAGAACATAAGAAAAATAATCAATTTGGTGTTTGGAAACGAGAAATTTTCCTTCAACGAGCTGAACAAACAGAATGGAGTGGATGACGGTCACTTAATTGGTTTGCACGAAAATTTCTCGGTTTTTATGAAACCACTAGGGACTGGTTTTTGAGCGATTTTAACTGGTTTATGTACAGAGTTAAATGAAAGTCATTGATTTTTGCTGGTTTTTGCTCGGTTTTACACAAGCAGACAAGGATCGGTAAGGCAAACTGACAGTGGATATTTGATTCCTATGGGATTCCCCCCCTCTAATCCTATGAACCAAAAGCGTGAATAGTATTTGTTCCAAAGGAAAATAGAGATTTCCGATGATGTCATGTGGGTATTCTCCAAACCAAAAAGACAGATTAAGCGGTGCTTTTTATGACTAGGTCTAATTCGAGTATCAATCTTTAGTGGATTTTATAACGGCAAGTAAAATAAAGAAAGCGATAATAGGTCTATCATAAAAATTACTTTAAATGTGTGTTGTATGTTTGTCTATTTACACAAAAAACTTCATTTAAGAAACAAATATTGAATGATTGATGAATTAAGAAAGTCAATAATATCATATATTTAAAACACTTAAGACAACCACCAAAGAAACTTATGATAAATTGTAAATTGTTCAACAAACAAACAAACTGAATTAATGGTAGTTTATTGGAGTAGTTTTATATAAGTTTGTTAGAAACTTGCTTGCTGTACGGTAGCAAGTAGTTAAAGAACATGGTGGTGGTGGTGACCGTACTCCAGTTTATTACTACTACTGTTTGAAAAACAGAGGTGGAAGGCAGGCAGGTAGGCGTACGGACTGTTGGAGTTATTATAAGTGGAGAGTCCTTTCTTAAGTATGAGCTTAGAGGCTAAGCTAATGACGACTACGAGTACTAGTTACACACAGGCATCAATTGATTTACATACAACAGCTAAACGAGTGACAGAGCCAGAGCCCAGAGGTGAGGATACATACGACAGCTGAGCTGAGGCGGCAGCAACAGGGAGTCCACTCAAACTCCATTGTCCGTTCCAGCCGCGCTTGTCTCAATTGCTTTGCTCAGCGGCAGACAGCCAGAGAGAGTGCAGGGGCAGAGCTCTAGGGCAGGGAGTGACTCCTGTCTTCTCCTTCCTGCTCCTCCTCTCCTCTTCTTCTTCGAATACAAGTACAAGGTGGTACTGCTTGCTTTGGTTGTTCACTTGCGACTTCTTGTTGGGCTCTTGCCTGATTGCGCCCCCCCCCCCCCCCCTACCAAATATCAAATATCAATCCTTTTCTTCGTTTTCCACCATCTCCTTTTGTTTTAGGACTTCTTCCAAGGGGCGGATGGATTGGCGGATGGATTGATTCACCAGCCCACTGCTAAGACTACAGAGGGAGGGAGATGCCGTCCGCTTCCGCTCTTGTGCTCCAGCTCCAGCTGCTCCTCCTCATCTTTTCGCTCTCCACTGCTCAGCCTGGTCAGTCACTCACCCTCCCTTCTTTCCTTTTTTCTTGAACCAATTACCAGCCTTCTTTACTGACTAGTACCATTCTCTGGACCTGCAGCCAGCCTGCAGGGCAGGGAAATCAAATCGATCTCCAATAAAAATTGCTAAAAATTCCATCTTTGATTTGATGCATGCAGGTTTCATCAACTTGGATTGCGGGGGAGACGACGATTACACGGATGGCATTGGGATCCAGTGGACTTCTGATGCCAAGTTTGTCTCTGCTGGCCAGAAAGCAAACCTCTTGCTCCAATATCAACTATTGCAGCAGCAATACACCACCGTTCGCTCTTTTCCAGCAGACAACAGGAAGTATTGCTACACCATGAACGTCAGGAACAGAACACGCTACCTTGCTAGGGCCACCTTCCTCTATGGCAACTTCGACAACAGCAATGTCTACCCCAAGTTTGATCTCTCCCTCGGACCGACCCCATGGACCACAGTTGTCATTGACGATGCCACCACCCCAGTAGTTCAGGAGGCAATTATCCTCGCTGCTACTCCAACACTCAGCGTTTGCCTCTCTAAGGCCAGCACAGGACAGCCCTTTATTTCTACTCTCGAGCTTCGCCAATTTAGTGGCTCACTCTACTACACCACTGATGAAAAGCACTTCTTTCTTAGACTCTCTGCGAGGATCAATTTTGGTGCAGAAAGCAATGCATCAGTCAGGTATGCGCTACTACTAAGTAGCACCATTGTTCATACTTTCGTTGCCAATATCTGACTAAAGAATTTGTTTTTTTTTCATTGCTCAGGTATCCTGAAGATCCATTTGATAGAATATGGGAGTCTGATTTAGTGAGGCGAGCAAATTACCTTGTCGATGTTGCCCCAGGGACAGAGAGAATATCAACTACAAAATCCATATTCGTCATTACCAACGAAGAACCACCTCAAAGGGTCATGCAAACTGCAGTAGTTGGCAAAAATAGATCCTTGACCTACCGGATTGATTTGGAAGATTTCCCAGGAAATGCATGGGGAGTCTCTTATTTTGCAGAAATTGAAGATTTGGCCCCAAATCAAACTAGGAAATTTAAGTTAGTCATTCCAGGCAAGCCAGAATTCAGTAAACCAACTGTTGATGTAGAGGAGAGTGCTCAGGGAAAGTATCGTCTATATGAACCAGGCTACACAAATGTTCCACTTCCATTTGTTTTCTCTTTTGGATTCAAGAAGACTAATGATTCGTCAGAGGGACCTATATTGAATGCCATGGAGATTTACAGATATGTACAGATTTCTATGGGATCTCAAGATGGTAAGCAATTGTCTGACGACTGTCTGTCCATCTGTATGTCTGTGTTGTACAATAAATGGAAAATACACCTATTCTGTTCTAATTTGGTCTTCTGGTAATATTGACAGCAAACATTATGGCCAGCTTGGTCTCACGGTATCCTCAGGCAGGTTGGGCACAAGAGGGTGGTGACCCTTGCTTACCAGCATCATGGTCTTGGGTGCAATGCAGTTCTGAGGCAGCACCCAGGATATTTTCAATGTATGATGATCCCGTCAATCTGCCTTAACTTTTGAGTTTTTCTGCTCAATATTTGAACGTTTGACATCTAAGGATCATTTCTTGCAGCACATTGTCAGGGAAGAACATTACAGGGAGTATCCCTGTGGAATCAACGAAGCTATCGGGGCTGATCGAACTGTAAGATCAGAATAGTTTATTTTTTGCTCTCCCCTCTTTATAGTTGGCTTTTTTTCTGATATATTTATTTCTTCAAATTCAGAAATCTTGATGGTAACTCACTTTCTGGTCAAATTCCTGATTTCACTGGATGCTATGATTTACAATATATGTGAGTTTTCTATTATTTTGAATTGATAATACATCCTGGAAACTTTTTTCTTCTAATTTAGCACTTCGGGTGCTTTCATCTGCATTGCAGTCACCTTGAGAACAACCAATTAACTGGTGCGTTACCACCTTCTTTGGGAGAACTACCTAACCTGAAAGAGTTGTAAGTTGAGTTGTAAGTTATACTCTTCAGTATGATATAATATATATCAAATGCCTAAAATATAACAGTTAGGCCAAAGGCCTAAAATATCGGTGCTATTAACCTTAGGCTAAAAATGGATGACTTCCTTCTGCTAAAAAATTACCTTGGGCCCAAAAATGGTTGACTATTAGCCTTCAGCTCAATGACTCATAACTGTTAGTCTTTGGCCCAAAAACACACGAGTATTAACCTTGGGCCAAAAAAATGAATGAATATTAGCTTGGCCCAAAAATGCATGATTTTTTTGCCTTTGACTCAAAAACACTTGAAAATTATCCATGACCTTGAGCTGAAAAAGGCCAGATATTTGCCTTTGGTCCAAATACACAGGATTATTACTCTTCCACCCAAAAACACACGAGGTTTAACTTTGGGCGTAAAATTTCATGAGTTTTAGGCGTCATCTAAAAAATTCAACAGTGTTAACCTTGGGTCAAAAAGCACATTGAATATTAGCCTTCCACTCAAAATTTCATGATTATTAACCTTGGGGCTAAAAATGTATGTATTATAGCCTTTGGCCCAAAAACAAATGATTATTAGCCTTTGACCTGAAATTTCATGAATATTAATTTTGGGCTCTAAAACACATGAATATTAACCTTCGGCCAGTATTAGTCTTGGGCCCAAGTATTATCATTGGGCCCAAAAGCACATGAATATTAGCCTTTTGCCCAATTGCACGAGTATTAGTCTTCAGCACAAAATTACATGACCATAATAAGTTCAGCCCAAAAACACATTACTATTAGCCATTAGCCTTCAGCCCAAAATTTCACGAGTACTGACCCTTGGGCCCAAAAATGCATCTATATTAGCCTTTAGCCCTATTACTGATGAGTATTAGTCTTTAGCCAAAAATAGATGAATATTAAACTTAGCCCAAAATTTAATGAGTATTGACCCTGGGCCCAAAAAGGAATGCATTTTAGCTTTCATCCCAGATGGGCTGTTTTTCACAGTTAAAGATATAAATAGAACTTGTGTACCTGTTGCTGACACCTTGAGGCAGAAGCTAAAGCCCGATATATTCTGGGCCACATTCATTTTCCTCGTTAATTGATAAGACCTGCTAATGGGATGTGAGTTGTGACCATGTTGCCTCACATATACTTATAACCTCAATTTATTTTATGTAGTCTAAGAACAAACATTTTCTGTTTGGAACGTCCTATGGACCCTCACCCTCTATGTAGACATCCCTCATATATCCTTTTGTCAAGGTCTACTGGAAAACGCAATACGCTTATTTTTTCTTTAGATGATTACTGTGATGCGCTGCTTAGTATCTTATGGACTTATGTTTCAGGTAACATTGCTGTAGAATGTATACAGTGACTATGAATCCCCCGAGCGTATACAAGTGGGTCGGGTCTATATATATACAGCCCAGGCCAGTGGTCTGTCTAACACCCCTCGCAGTCGCAGCGGGAGGAGAACGGACGTAGAGACTAGACCGAAAACTGTTGAACAAAGGCGTGGGCAGGCCTTTGGTCATTATATCGGCAAACTGATGTGCCGATGGTACATGGAGCACCCGAACTTGTCCTAATGCAACCTTGTCACGGACAAAATGGATATCGATCTCGATGTGCTTGGTGCGTCGGTGATGGACCGGGTTGGCGGTCATGTAGACGGCACTGACATTGTCGCAGTAGACGACGGTCGTGGTGGAGAGGGGTGCACGGAGCTCCTGGAGAAGCTGGCGAAGCCAACAGCACTCGGCGACGGCGTGGGCGATGGCGCGGTACTCGGCTTCAGCGCTGGAGCGGGACACTGTAGTCTGGCATTTTGAGGACCAGGATACGAGAGTGTCACCGAGGTAAATGCAGTAGTTGGACGTAGAGCGTCGAGAGTCGGGGCAGCCTGCCTAGTCCGCGTCGGAGTACGCGGTGAGGGAGTCGATGGGGCTGGAGCTGAGATGCAGTCCGCTGGAGAGGGTGCCCTTCACGTAGCGTAGGATGCGCTTGAGCAGCGCGAGGTAAGGTTCGCGCAGAGCGTGCATGAAGAGGCACACTTGCTGGACAGCGTACGTGAGGTCGGGTCGGGTGAGTGTGAGGTATTGGAGAGCCCCGGCAAGACTCCGATAGTGAGAGGGATCGGCAACGAGGGCGACATCGGCGGTGGAGAGTTTGGCTCGAGTGTCGACTGGGGTGGCCGTGGGGTGACAGTCGGCCATGCCCGTACGCTGGAGGAGGTCGATGGCGTATTGACGTTGGGAAAGGAAGAGCCGGTGGATGGAACGGGTTACGGAGATGCCAAGGAAATGGTGGAGAGGACCAAGATCGGTCATGGCAAACTCAGAGTGGAGTCGGGCCATGATCTGGTCGAGGAGAGATATTGAAGACGCTATGAAGACAATGTCATTGACATAGAGAAGTAGATAGGCAGTGGCGGAGCCGATATGGAAAGTGAACAGGGAACTATCGGACGCAGAGGCCACGAATCCGATGTGCCGAAGATAGGCAGCAAAGCGCTGGTACCAGGCACGAGGGGCTTGTTTGAGGCCGTAGAGAGCGTTGAAGGAGACAGACGTCGTCGGGACGAGAAGGGTCGACGAAGCCTGGGGGCTGCTGGCAGTAGACTGTTTCCGTCAGGTGGCCGTGAAGAAAGGCGTTCTTCACGTCTAGTTGATGGATCGGCCAGGAGCGAGAGGCAGCCAAGGTGAGGACAACTCGGATGGTGGTGGGTTTGACAATGGGACTGAAGGTCTCGTCGTAGTCGACACCGGGTCGTTGGGAGAAACCCCGGACTACCCAGCGAGCCTTGTGACGGGTAAGGGAGTCATCGACGTGGAATTTGTGTTTGAAAATCCACTTACCGGTCACAATGTTGGCGCCGGGAGGTCGGGGAACGAGGCGGCAGGTCTCGTTGTCCATTAGGGCCTTGTACTCGTCGGCCATGGCCGTGCGCTACTGAGGGTCGGCCAAGGCTGAGCGAGAAGTCGCCGGGATGGGTGAGATAGAGCTGTGGACGGCGGAGAGACCGTAGCGCGGAGTGGGTCGGAGAGACCCGGTCTGGGAGCGGGTGACCATGTGAGAGGTGGAGGAAACTGGAGCCGATGGGGGTGCGGGAGTAATGGGAAGAATTGGTCGGGTGGGGCGTCATCGGCTCCAAGTCGGCGACTGTAGACAAGAGGAAAAGAAGGAATTAGATCGGCCTGAGCCGATGAGGTCGAGTGGGCCGAGTATTCCGATCGGTTCGATAGAGATGGATCAGCCGATAGGGTGGGGGGAGCCGATGAAAAGTGAGGAGCCGATGGAAGTGGGGTGTCCGATGGAGAGGAAGCAGTATCGGCTGAAGGATAAATAGGATCGGTATCGGTCGATGGAGGTGGGTCTGATGGGGGTCCGATGGTGGGGACATCGGACCGAGTAGTGGTGGGATATGTGAGGGGTAAATCCTCAGCAGCGGCCGATGAGGGGGCCGATGGAGAGGGCAGTGGAGGAGACCTGGTCGGCACGGTGTTGGTGAGGAGGAAGTCGAGATCACTAGAGGAGGATCTCGGATGAAGGAGACCGAAGGGAAAACATGTCTCGTCAAAAATGACGTGACGAGAGACGAGGACCCGTCAGGTGGAAAGCTCGAAGCATCGGTATCCCTTGTGAGAGGTGGAATAGCCGAGGAGAATACAGGCGATAGAGCAGGGAGCGAGTTTGTGGGAAGCTGTGGCGGTGAGATTTGGGTAGCAGAGGCACCCGAAAACGCGAAGGTGGGAGTAGTCGGGCGCTGTGCGGTAGAGAAGGACATAGGAAACATTGTTATGAACGGAGGAGCATGGGCGCCGATTGAAAAGGTACGTCGCAGTAGCCAGAGCTTCGGCCCAATAAGTGGCGGGTAAGTGGGCGTGAAGTAGCATGGTGCGACTGATGTTGTTGAGGGTGCGAAGGAGGCGCTTGGCTTTGCCGTTCTGAGGAGAGGTGTAGGGGCAGGAGAACCGGAGATGGATGCCCTGCGAGGTGAGGAGGTTTGTAACGGTATGGTTGACGAATTCCGTACCGTTATCGGCTTGTAAAGCCATGATGGGGAGGTTGAAATGAGTGGATATGTACGTGACGAAGTGAGTGAGGTGAGAGGCGACCTCGGATTTGTGGATGAGTGGGAAGGTCCAGCAATAGTGTGTGTAATCGTCAAGTATAGCGAGATAATACTGATTACCGGAGACACTTTTAACTGGGGACGTTCATACATCACAATGTATAAGTTCAAATGGACGCGAGGTACAGGAGAGAGAACTAGAAAAGGGCAGACGCACATGTTTGCCAAGTTGACATGAGTGGCAAACTGTGGAGCTGCTGTGAGTACATCGGATGGAGGCGCTGTGACGGAGGGTGACAACAGCGTCGGGGCCGGGGTGGCCGAGGCAAAGGTGCCAAAGGTTGGTGGAGAGGGCGACGCTGGCGTGTGGGGTGCACGGCGCAGTGGGAATGGTGTAGAGGTCTTCGCCACTATTGCAGCGAAGGATCTGTCGCCGGGTTGGGATATCCTTCACAGAAACCAGACGCGTCAAATTCAATGGAGCAGTGGTTGTCTCGTGTGAATTGGCGAACAGATATAAGATTGTGAATAAGAGAAGGGACGATGAGAACATTGCGTAGGGAGAGGTTAGTGGTGGATATAGACGGAGAGGAGTCACCGTGGCATTGGACAGGAAGAGAGTGACCATTGCCGATGGTGACAAAAGGGGAGGAAGAGGGATGACAGGAGCGAAGTATACCGGCCGATGATGCCATGTGTGAAGACGCCCCAGAGTCTAGCACCCAAGGGTGCTGTGGTTAGAGCGTCATCTGGTTAAGGGCAGCGACGAGGCCAGCCTGGTTCCAGGAGGGAACCGACTGGGTGGTTGGGGTCGGTAGCATCGGCTGAGGCGGCAGAACGAGAGCCGATGCTAGGTGAGCCTGGGGATGGGCGCCGAGAACTCCGGGTTGCCAGCCGATGGGACTGTGTGGCTGGGGCTGAGGCGTCCAGGGGTTATAGCAGAGCCATGGACCCGTGGAACCGGCAGAGTGGGTAGGGACCGAGGTAGGTCGTGGTGGCGTCGGACCCTGCCAAGTCCTGCCTTTGCCTTTGCCCTTGCCTTTCCCGGTGCGGGCTGTGTTGCTGTGGCTAGAGCCATAGCCACCAGGACCGCGGGAGGAAGGGGTAGCGCAAGAAGCTCAGGTAACATTGCTGTAGAATGTGTACAGTGACTATGAATCCCCCGAGCGTATATAAGGGGGTCAGGTCTATATATATATAGCCCAAACCAGTGGTCTGTCTAACAATTGCTTTCAAGAATTCATCATAGAAACCTGGTGAGCTTCCTTGGTTACAGCCAACAGGATGGGAAAAATATACTTGTGTATGAATTCATGCAAAACGTGACATTAAAAGAGCACCTTCGTGGTAAGTAACTACCAACTGATGATAAAGCTAGTTTGCAGAGTCAACAGCTAAACTGTCGTTGTGTAGAGAATGGTTCTTTTACAGCAAATGTTCCATGTGTAGTAATATTTTAGAATCTTAGGGTTCCACGATTTTGTATGATATCTCATTATCTACTCCCATCATACAGTATTTTTTTTCAATTTTTTTTCAAAGTAATATGCATAGCTTGTGCAGTGGTTTCCACGATTTTACTGAATTGGTACTTTTCACCTGATATTTCCCTATATAATTACAGCAAAGTCATGCTTGAGTGTTCTTTTTCCAGTTTTGGAAATGAGGGTCCGCGTTCTGAAAAACTTATAGGACCTTCACTGATGTGTAAGTCTTTTCTTCTGTTATGATGTTTACTTCTTTCCACTCTACTAAAAAATGAATACAAACTGTCCAGATTTCAGAAGTTTCCATACTACACATAACTCGAGGCTCAGTTGCTGTTTTGTCTACTTGTCTAGCTCATGCATGATTATTTGACACTGATCCTCATGATTGATATAAACTTTATCGTACATTCATAGGAGGCCCTGCTGATGTGAAAATAACTAGCTGGGTCAAGCGTCTTGAGATAAAAGAAGATGTTGCAAAAGGTTTGTCTCCCTCCCTTCTGTGTACAATTTTCCTCTGATTCTTCTACCAACGTTCATTCTGAAGATTCTCAAGTCTTCCATTTCCATGAAAAACTAAAATATCAGGAATAGAGTATCTCCACACGGGATGCTCCCCAACTATCATCCACAAAGACCTCAAGAGTAGTAACATTCTCCTTAACAACAACATGAGAGCAAAAGTTGCAGACTTTGGCCTGTCAAAACCTGTTGTCGACGGGTCTCATGTATCAAGTATAGTTCGAGGAACAGTTGGGTATCTAGACCCAGAGTAAGGGCCTTATTTCTGAAACTTACAAAGTCTATTCTTGTTATCATGGCTTTGCAAATTGAAGCGCTGTACACCTTTGTAACATCTGATGCCAAGTGTTGAGCAAGCTCACCCTTTTTCTTGTGTGCGTAGGTACTACATCTCGCAGCAGCTAACAGAGAAGAGTGATATGTACAGTTTTGGTGTCATTTTACTTGAGCTAATATCAGGCCATGAGCCAATCTCAAATGACAACTTTGGGCTCCGCTGCCGTAATATTGTTGAATGGGTAAGAAGTCTTGCCATCCTCATGATACATGAGCTTTGCATTTGGTCTTTCCTGACATTGAATTATCGACATCCGAGATGCTGACGAAAGAGGTTGAATTGGCAGGCTAGATCGCACATGGAGAGTGGGGATATCGACGGTATCATTGATCAGTCGCTAGACGCAGGATACGATCTGCAGTCAGTGTGGAAGATTGCGGAGGTGGCAACGATGTGCGTGAAGCCGAAGGGGGTGCAGAGGCCGTCCATATCGGAGGTGCTCAAGGAGATCCAGGACGCCATTGCCATCGAGCGAGGGCCTGAGCTGCAAAGGGAGCTGCCCTACAGCATTCAGCAGCTCATGTCCAAGACGTCTCCCTCCGTGAACACAACAGACCGTGTAGAGCTGGAGCAGAAGGCGTCGTTTGATGAGCTGCTCATGCGCCCAGGTCTCAGGTAGAGGTAGCACATACATTCGGACATTACTATATTCATTGATTGATAGGTCAAGCTTTGCATGTCCTGTTTAGATTTGCTACAGTCCTTGAGCTTCGGGTCGTCGTGCTCCTTCCAAATGATCATGTGCATTCGGGTCCTCGTTTATTCTTACATTGCCTCGTTCTCTTGTCCCCTCGAATCCTTATCTCAAAAACGACCAAACATCGATTCATAACAGTGTCCAACGTCTCAATTTCCACAATACAATAATTCGGTTATTAGCCGAAACTCATGATTATCGGAGCGTTTCCTTTCAGATTGAACGGTACAGGCCTTGTCTGTGCTACTCGGCTCAGGCTGCATCCTAAATCTTGAATGAAACCGCCAGCCACGTTAGATGTTAGTTCAACAATTCGAAGGAAAAAGGAACAGAGACTTTGTCATGAATTGATATTATTAACAGCACTCAACCTTGTATTGAATTCAATACCAAACAACCAGCCCTATAAGATGGCCTGGTATTACGTTTGGTTCAGCAAACCCAACAACAAAATCATCTCATGTGCACCACGACACCTACTAGCAACGAGTAACATATCATGTACAAAAAAGACGCTTTTACTATGCCAAAACCAAGAAAATATTTCCATATGACGGCTAAAAAAGCAAAAGCTAAATGGTCTGTATCTTCTCGAGCCAGCTTCCACCCCAGGTATATATAAACTTGAAGGACAACCTCATGGATGCATCTTAATATATATCCTTTCGCCCAAAACATAACCTGATGACCAAGCGAGGCAAAAGGTCAGTAACTTGCCAGCGTGCCAACAAATACAGCAACAAAGTCCAGACTGCTGAGCAGAATAAAATGGACCGAGACCAAGCACAAACAGTACTAACCGATGCAACAAGAAGATTAATTCATACCACATAGCAAGCCATGCATAATATAGTAAAAATAAGTGAATAGAACGGTGAAAAACAAACCTGTGTGCTCAAAACGTCTGGTTACACACCCAGATTAATGTTGGTCCACTTGAGTCCAATGCCTTACAATAAGCGCTCATGTGTCAATCCACAAGCTCAACAATTCCTGAGTTGAGTATCTTGTGCCTGTGTAACCAATCAATTTTACAAGCCACATCTCCCAAAGAATATTACAGTCCAAAAGCTTTGTTATACAGATCATTTGAACCCAGCATGTGGAAGTTGTTTGCTTCAGTTGGATATAACATCCTTGAGATGTCAGGCATGGAAACACTATTCCCTTGTCTCAAATCACCCCAGCCATCCCAATGACCATTTGTAAGATGTGAGCTTCTAGGTTGTTGGAGTGACATCTGCACGTAAGAGGATAGAGAACCATGGTTCTGAGGTATAAGTCGGGGTGCAATATAATTATCGTTCATAGGGTTGAATGCATCTTGAACATGGTCTGCAAATCCAAGATTTTGATGGGAAGGCACGTTCTGCTGCATAAGTAATTGAAGCCTTGGATCATTTGATGTTTGCAACTGCGAAGGAAAAGTATGGGAAGTTTTCATCTCCAACCCTGAATCACTTATTCCAGGCATCCGCCCTTTACCCACAGCCAATATAGCAGGATCAATAAATTCTATATCACTTGTTTGTCTAGCTAACTGAGGTTGATAATGGCTACTGTCTATACCCAAAAGATCATCAAATGGGAGAGTTTCTACAAAACATTGCAAAATTATTAGTAATTGAAATTGTTTTAGGAGAAGCAAATACGAGAGAGAGAGAACCTGAGTATGCTGAACCATAGAACTGATTAGACCCACCCTGAGAAGAAAATCCAGGTGGGGGATTAGGCCCATTGTGAGATGAAAATCCAGGAGGTGCATTCAACCCCTCATGGGATGAAAATCCAGAAGAAAACCCAGGAGGAACTCTTGCTGGTGCTGAAAATCCAGGAGGCACAGATGCTTTAGGCTTTGATGTGCCTGAAAAAGCAATTTTTTGTAAGTACTCAGAAGTAACATGGTGAAAACATCAGTTACCAAAATGCTTCAACATAAAAATTAAAAATACAGTACATTGTATCCTCAATAGCTCCACAACCCAATCACATATGTCACAAGATTGCCAACAATGGATTAAAAGAGGGGAGTGGATGCACAAACATTGTATTCCTTCTGTATCCTAGAGAACACATCTATTGGTTTGTGACATGACATTAATATTACCTCAAATAAATAAAACGAATGTTATAACAAAAACATTAACTGCAGCACTAAAATGCATCTAACTGTTCATTAAGAGTTTAAGCCACATGTAATATAAATTCATACTACTCACCAGTAGCTAGCAAATCCAACATAGTAAGAGAGTTGTTCTTCAAGAACCCTTCCTCAGGAGATTGAAATGCGATGCCACTCTGATAAATGTTTCCATGAGAATTCTGGGATGACATACGGAAATTCTGCTCACTTTTATAATTTCTCATAAATGAATCTGGGAAGCTTCCTTGATTATCTTGCCTAGCAAATGAAAATCTAGACTCATTATTGCTGGTTTTTGTTTTCCAAGAAGGTGCATCGAAAAGCACATCATTCTTTTCAGATGCACTTAACATCTTAGCAAAATTGTTAGCAGTCGAATAAGACTCGTCCCATGGATCGAACTCCAAAGACAAAATATCTGAAATCATACTGCTCTCATCCTTATTTACACTTACAGCCTTGTCAAAACTGCCTATGTTATCAATTCTTACTGCACCAACTGCTCCAGGCTGATGGCTTTTCATTCTGGTATGTTCAGGAACCTGACCAGGTGCATATATAGTTCCTAGCCCTTCTTGATGTCCATTTAACATGGTAGAAGTGCTGTCAATTGAAGATAACAGCCCAGATTGCATCATTCTGGAAACTCTATCACCTGTTGAAGTATGGTTAATTTCTTTACCATTCCACAGTGAAATAGGAGATGTGTTAGGGAAATGGACATATGGTGAAGTCGAAGCTTGATCAGTAGCATCCAGCACCCTAACACAAGATTTATCATTGGCTACTGCAGAACTTTCTATGCCATTTAATGGAGAAACACTACTTTGGAGATCTGAACACCAATCACAATGCTTATCTGAACTAGGCTGACATGTAGAATCATTATTGTCAGCAAGCTTCAAATTCAGACTCAAGGGCACCACAACTGAAGCACTTAGGATTGAATCCGGCTGTTGGTTTTCTGCAATATTTTGAACCCCATCTTTTCTGCTTAAAGTTACTGAAGATACTCCAACAGACAGCCTATCAATATCTGTGCTCTCAGATCTAATATCTTCGATTGCTGTGTCAATAGCTGCTTGATTAGATTGGTCCTTTATAACTACCAAAGTAGGTGTTTTAGAAGCCATGTTGGTTAATTGGTAATCACCATCACCATCTTTAACTTCTGATTTAGAAACCGATGGACTTGATACACAATTTGGAGGACTTTGCCTGGTACTGTTTACTGCAATGTCTTTCTTTGGTGATGTCGATGACTTCGATGCAAGATGCCCTGATTCAGTTGACTTTGAAGAAAATGAACATACAAGCTTTCCATTGTCATTTACAACTTGCTTCTCGTCACTTCCTTTTGACATGCTGTCTGATGCAACATCATCATCATTCCAAGCTGAAGGTATGGTAGAGAAGTCTATGTCCAACGATGACTCCAGTGATGTTACAGCTTGGGTTTCCTTTGCAATACCAGGCTTATATGGCTTCAATGTTTTAGACAAACTATCTCGTCCTTCACTCATTTTTGGAACTGTGCTTGTATCATCATTCCATGAAGAAGGTAGTTTTGTACTTGAAACACTCGAAGAACTCGAGAATGAATTACTTTGAGGATCTGCTTTTGATTTAGTAAGAGATTGCGACGATGCCACCCCAGTTGCTGTTGTCCTGGTATTCAAATCACGATGCCCCCTGCTCATACTAAAAAAAATTTAGCAACACATTAACATTTTAAAACATATCATGAGACCCTAAGCAGCAGCACCCTACCATGAAGCAGCTGGTGGAAGTGTGGATCTCCCAGAACTACTATTTGGAGGCGAAAGCCTGGACTGATTGGCAGTATTCTGTACAAAATAAGACCAGTTAATGTAGCAGCACAAAATCAAACAGAAATGAGCATTTCCCAATGGATTTTTCAGCATAAAAACATACAGTTATTCCATTCTTGATTGGATGTTTAGCTGCAACCACTGCACTATATGAGAAATCATCTGCTGGAGGAGGTAATGCAGTCCCTGCACGTCTTTGAGAAACAGTAGACGCCATTTGGGGAACCCTACTCCTGTAGGAACAAGTGATGAGTCGAAAGCAAAAATCGGAACTACCGAAAGTCTTAGTATTTAGCAAAGCATACCTCCAGATATAACAGTTCACTAAACAGTACACATTAAATAGGCAGATTATTTTCTATATCCTCTTCCAAGGGGAGGGAATAATTCATGCATAGTGTAGGGAAAAGTTGATAGACTAGAAATTCTCAGAACAAAAGAGCATTATATAGTAACAGTAACAGTAGGCTTGGCAGGTGAAAGTACATGGCTAGGACTGGTACAGTGCCTTTGATCTAAAACAGATGCAAGCATAGGAACAGTAAACTTTCAACATCATATGTTCAACATAGCTCAGCTTACCTTGTATATGCTGAGATTATCTCATCTTTAGTGAAACTATCTTCCTGACTGCCTACATCATGTAAATAGAGACAATCTGGATTTCCACAGGTCTACAAAAAAAGAAACAAGCCCTCAGAAGAATGGCACTAGGTACAGTAATAGTAAATAAAGCTGTCAGGATGACGCAACGAGTATACCATGTTCCGTAGCCATGCATGGCAATACTTCGTAGTACCGAAGCATGCTCTGCAACATATCATTAACTATTAGGCAAACTATGTTATGTAAAACTGCTGCAATAAGGCTACAAAGCATAGAGGCTGACCTTAACACTTTCCCTTCCAAAATAAAATTGTGTACAGCTTGAATACACCTGATAGCCTCTTCTTCTTTGGCATATGTAATATATCTGTAAACATAGTAATGAGCCAATTTTCAACACACAAAGTGCAGTCTATATAGAATCTAAGTTTCACATTTTGGAATCTAGATGGATCCAGTCTATGATGGGGATTCCTAAGAGAAAGATGGACCTTACATTCAAAGAAATACAAAGTGCTCAAACAGGAAAATTTTGATAGTTCTTAAGGAGGTAAATTCTATGAAATACCTGACATCTGCATATGCAAAGGTTCTGAGCTCAGTCAGACTGATGATGTAAACATCCAAGTAGTACATACCACAGCTAATATAATAATCATGATATATGACTGAAGCAGTCACCTTTGCATTTATCTGAAAAATCCCTGGATTATTCAACACTAGAAATCTACATCTTTTGCTTTGGTTACTAGGCTGTCAAGTGTGGCATTCACTGATTCACAAATGGATATGGAAATTAACGGTCCTTAGTCAAATCATACTTTTAAGTAGGTCAGATAAATCTGAAATTAATTGCAAGAACATGGACATATCATACTAGAATTAGCCATCATTTTCATCTATATTTTAGCATATACTTTCTCAATAAATCACCTATGCGTAAATGCTCTAGGCTAGGAAAGTACAGGTAAGCATAACTTCAAGACACCAATTGTACATACGGTAAGATATATATAGTCACTTGATATATCAATGTCATTATAGGATGTGTACTGAAATAATAGGTCATGTTTATCCATAACAAAAACATCATAAACATGTAGCATGAGATATGTATGTAAACATACATGCTGATACTGTTGTTTGTTGATGCCTGCTGGGAAGGAGCCCCAGTCGGTCGAGACACTGAAACCTTCAAAACCTTGCCATACTGACCAAAGTATTCCCTGTGCTCAAGTATCTGAAACAGAAATGAATAGTATTGCTGAGGTGAGAAACAAAAATATAAACATCATTCAATTCAAAAGAATCTGGCTGTGCACAATATGGTACTCACGCTTTCGTTGCATAAATTTGCAGGTAGTCCAATTATGTACACGAGGTTTCTCTGGATAACCCTGACATTAGCAAGATGTTTCTTAGCTTCCACAGTTACCACCGCCTTTGACTTAACCTTTTGGGTCTTCTGTTTCTTGTCCACATTTTTCTCCACCAACGTCCTGCTTCCATTAAAAGAAACATAAGTTCAAATTTTCCGATGAGATAGACAGATATAAGAAGCCGCTAATGGCGCTTTGCAAACCACAATTCATGACAACTTGGTGGTGTTTCGTTATCTTGAACACCCTAGGCTCTTGTCCAGTCATCTTCCCATGTCAGTCAACTTAGTGCACTGAAAGAAAAACTTGGGAGGTTTGAGATGGACAGACCTCTCACAAGTGGCAGCCATCTTGACAATCTTATCTTTGTCATAGCGAGTACGGCATGCGGGGCAGCGGCCCTCAGTGTCCTCTTTCTCAGCCATATCCATGATGTGGTGCCAGCACCAGACACAAATCTGCAGTGAGATGAAAAATGAAGGTGATGGCTATCCGCATTGACATTGATAGAGGCGTGCAGAGTGGTGGGATGGGATGAAACCTCATAGCCGCATTTGCAGGGCTTGAGCTGCTGGTCAGTGATGTCCATCTCCTCGGCACAGAGCGGGCAGGTGCGGTCTCCATCGTCGCTCATCGTCATCCTGCGGGAAGGAAATGAAAACAAGACAAAGAGAACAGCAATTCAGCGCCGGGAGACAAGAAAATACATGAGATTGTAGGAAAAAGGCGCCCCAGAACACGGCATGATGTGTAATCCCAAAGCTAGGAATATGAGAGGCTTCGGATCCCGAATAGAGAAACATGTGCCACAGGAAGTGGGGACAAGCGGAGGGCCTGATCCTATCGAATCAACCATCCAATCCAATCCAATCTATGCGTGTAATAAGAATCCAAAAACTCCGGAGGGGACTCCATCGGATTGGAGCAACAAGGCCAATCAGATTGTACGTAATCGCCCCCCAAAATAGGGGAAAGGGATGAGGGAGTGGTGGAAATGGAGGGATCAGGTGAAGTACTCACATTCCGATTGCGCGATTGGGCAGGAAGGAAACCCTAGCTAGGTGGTTGACGGCGCGGCGGTGGGGTGGGGGCCGGGGTTTGGAGGGAATCAGATGGAGCGGCGATGGGCGGATGGATGGATGGATGGATTGAGGAGGGGTGGGCTGGAGTCGCGCTTCACGATTGCCGTGGCTTCTCTCTCCTCTTGTGCTTTTGCTGCTCGTGTCGTGTATGGTGGTGGTGGCGATGATGTGTGGGGAGGAAAGAAGAAAACGAGTAAGGAAGAAGACGAGGATGCGGACAGCCCACCCCAGGTCAGGTCAGGATCTCCTCCTCCTGTGCTCTTTCCTGTGCCCGACTTTTCCTTTCTTCCCTTCCCTTCTTTTTTTCGTTTGAGACATATGATACATGCTGTTACATGGATATTACACATTGTTAAACATCACTGTATGGCTAGGGGAAAATATAAAGAATAATGATGCTACAAGACATCATATAATTAATAATATTATAAAACATTCAGTTGTTATGTGCCGCATGTAGATGATGTTAAAATAAAATAATTCTATAATAATTTAGCATATATGAAGATAAAGAACATGGGTACGTAGGTTGATTCGTCGTCATGTTAGATATGGTGAAACTGAGCAATATAGATTTGCTATGAAATATATATAATAGAATGCGCATAAATCATAATAAGAGAAACTTCACGCCTATTAGTGCTTGTTTAGCAAGACTCTAGGTCTATCTTTACCTCTTTTAGAGGTGGCCAACTCAAAAGTTATATTTTTTATAGCGGAACGGACTAAAGTAATATGAAAAAAATGAACTATAGAGGTAGAATAAGATTTGGGACGCTACACTCCAAACTCCGTTCTTAGAGTTAGATTTAGAAGTTAGATCCATACCAAACAGACTATTACACACTGTAAAGATAATTATTATATTTAACACAAAGCAGTTATTTTATGACTATAGCCATCGTATGTCGCTCCAACTACTATTCTCATGTCTAAGCTTCCCGTTGCCCTCACGACCTATAGCCTCATGTGTGCTTTAAGGTTCGGTATACTTGCTCTTGATCTTAAAAAAGTTCATTGATGATGATGTGATTGACGAACAGAGCTCAATAAGTAGTGGAGATCGGTAAGGAGGCACTAAGTAATAGAGTTGATTAATATGAGTGGTATGAGAGGTGAGACTCAATACGATACAGAGCCTCAGTCACAAGCGTCGAGTGACAGAGCATGCGTGTCAGTAAAAAAAAAAGATAAATAAGTTAGAAGACAAGAAAAAAAAATTAGTAATTTATATCGTAAACTAAGAAAAAAGTTGTCACTAACTCTACAGCAAATTTATATTGCTAATTAAGTATAAGATAAACCTACGTATACTCTCTTCACAAAATATAAGGATTTTTATGTATTTAAATTATGTAAATAATTTTTATAATTCCAAAACATATGGTTAGAAAAGAAATATAATCGATTTAAAATTAAAAATTAACAACTACCGTTACTATAAATTTTTTTATTTAACCTGAATATATAATAAATAAAGTAAAAATCATTATACATTGGAACGAAGGGAATAAAACTTAACTTAGGGCAGCCCAATTATTTACAAATCGTTATTTGTATCTGCATTTCCGCAGATCCCTGATTTACAAATCGTTACATATTGAGGTAACTCGTAAACCGGCGAGCGGCGAGCACCTTCACTCCGTCCGGCGATGGCAATGCGACCCCATCCCGCTGCCGGCGGCGGCGGTGAGGAGGACGAGGAGGAGCGGGTGCTGAGCCATGGTGACGTGGTGCTGCTGCGCTGCGACCTCACCGTCCTCCGCGACCCCCACTTCCTCAACGACCGGATCATCGCCTTCTAGCTCGCCCACCTCTCCTCGTCGCTCCCAACCCACGGTCACGACGAAGACCTCCTCCTGCTCCCCCCCTTCCATCCCCTACCTCCTCTCCAACCTCCCCGACCCCACCTCCGTCGCCTCTGTCGCCGAGCCCCTCCGCCTCGCCTCGCGCTCCTCCCCGTCAACGACAACCCCGACGTCTCCCACGCCGAGGGCGGCTCCCACTGGACCCTTCTCGTCCTCTACAACTCCGGCCCCCGCTTCGTCCACCACGACAGCCTCCCAGGCACCAACCTGCCGTCGTGATCCGCCCGCTGCTTCCCGCCTCCCCCACCCGCAAAAGGATCCCGCTCATCGAGGGGCCCACTGCGGTGTCCTCGTGCTAGCGGTGACCAGGGCCATCTGCCACTGGTGGGCGAGCCGCGATCGGGAGGAGGGGGAAACTGATTGCCATTGGTTGGAGGCCGTGAAGAGGGAGGTGAACGGCGACAGCGTCGAGGCCACTGCGGCTCATCGATACCCTCATCCAAGACAAGAACAACAGCACCAACCAACAGTGCTAGTTGTTGATTGATTTTGTACACCTCTTGAGAGCTTAATTGTCTCTTCTGTGTTCTCGGTGTTATATAGTTTTCTGTGACCTTGCAGCAAGAACAACAGGTAGAAATAGAATAGGTCTTGTGTAAGTAAGTACTAGTAATCTTTTTGCAGAATTTGTGGGTTCAAATACTCTTTACTGTTGTCTATGGCTAATGAAACAATGCTATTGTACCTATGTTTGCAATTTACTTGAGTATATGGTGGAATCAGTTGGAGCTCATGGTGTTTTCTTATGTTTTGTGATCCATAGACTAAATTGGTACAATGAGGGGCCATTACCTAGTAACGGTAGATGAGCCAAGTCCTCTTGCTATTTGCATTTGGTAAACTGCAGCAAGGAGAGCAGCTATCTGGCATCTACCAGTGAATGCCTACCTACCACTTCCAGACCTAACAGTCATGCATGCACCCTAACTGTCTTCCTTTTCTCCTCTCCTTATCAGCCCTTCAACTCAACTTCTTTCTTGCCCTTCGATTTCATCTACCAGTCTGTGCCTGTCACAGCACACAAGACTTTGGGTATGTGAACCGATCTTCTCCCTTTCTTAATTTTTTGCTTTGTACACGCATAAGGGGAAAATAAGTAAACATCTTGAAATAAAAAGCATTGTTACTTCAGTATGTTCCACATGTTTTGTTGCTTGGTTTCAACCAGGCTTCATCAGCTATAGATTGCATAAATTTGCTTTTTTCTTCCATGCATGCTATTTATTCTAGTACCGCTCTTCTCTTCTTTGTGCTATTTCTTCTGTTTTACATCTTGCCTGGTATGAGTTTCCCTCGGTCTCTCTTTTATTCATTCACCACATACATATAGCAGCAAAGGGGAGCACATCTATGACATGTGTTCATACATTAGTGTTACTCTATCTTCTTTCCCTGCCATTCACACTTCTAAATGCAAAATTTTCTGTTACAACTAAAATATTATTTTGTAGCTTATCTCAACTTGTTGTTGTTGAAATAAAATATCACTTTGGTACATAAACTGCACTTAATTTTAACCAGTGGAACATGCAAAGTCACATGAAGGTTGTTGCTGTGAAACCTGTGGCATCCAGGCCTTCTTCCAGATTGAGGTCCTTCTCAATGCTTCAGAAAGATTCCACTGCCACTGATTCTCCTTGGGTCACCTCTCTGGAGGAGGAGATTATATTAAGACGTCCAAAGGCAACGCGATTCACACCCCCACTGAGTGATTCATCTTCAGAAATTGCTGCAACCAGGGTCAGTTCGACACAAATTCAACTTCTCTTTGTTTCCTGGAAAGAAATTTCATTTTCTTTCTTACAGTTGCATAATTTTGCACCTTCTTGTCAAATGATGATTTTATAATTATATGTCTATCAATTAGATTATTTTGAACCTACCTTATATCATCATGTGGTCATTTTCTAACAATATGCTGAACTTTTTAGTTAGAAGACAGTGGCACACATAGAACATACAATCAAAAGAAGGCAGATACAGGACAAGTAGCCTGTTGGGACAATTTGACAGTGTCCCAGAGTGTCAGGAAGTCAATTGTCAGTGTGAAGAACAGTTTGTCCTACGACGGCTACAGCTGGAGGAAGTATGGGCAGAAGCAAGTGAAAGGGAGTGAGTTCCCACGGAGCTACTACAAGTGCACTCACCCAACATGCCCTGTCAAGAGGAAGGTGGAGACGACACCAGATGGCCAGATTGCTGAAATTGTGTACAACGGTGAGCACAACCACCCCAAACCTCATCCCCCAAAAAGGCCATCATTATCAACTGTGGAGACTGTGGTTGCCACTAATGATGCTGGATTAGAAAACCAGTTACAAGGATGTGACCAAGCTATTGGTTCTGATGCTGTTGCTGAAGCATTCAAAGGTGGCTGTCACTGCTTGGATGGATTTGGAAATGGCAATGAGATCAGTGACTGAAAGAAAAGGTATGCTTATGCTGTAATTTTGATTCAGAACTTACTATTGTTACTTTGTGCCAAAAATGTGCAAGTGGTGGCTTAAAATGGCAAGCAGCAGAGTTGTTTTATTATGATATTACATTCGAAACCCGTAGCCTCTTTGGAGGACACTCCTAGATGATTGCTGTGAAATGGTTGTGCCTAGGCTTTCCCTTTTTGAGCGAGATTTCGTGATGGCTTAAATTCTTCATGTAAGAGAATTCTGGCACAATATAATTAATTTAGGTTCAAATTTGGTAGCTAAATGTGTTTAGGAAAAACAGTTGTTGATTGGCAATGGATTCATTTACTGTAAAAATGGCACTCTATGTTGCGAAATACGAGCACTTTGGTTTAGGACCTTGCTGACTAGTCTATTTAGAGAAAAATTCAGCAAATTGAAAATAGCTGCCATACAATGCCTCATCAAAGAATTGCTCCATGCCACTGTATATCAAGGTTGAGGTAACTGTAAAATAGGAGGGAATGCCTTGTTGACTTACTGATTTGAAAAAAGAGATCAGATTTCTATACCTATGTCCACTCAAATCCATGAGCTGAAGAAAACATGAATGTGCTTGTTTAAGTTACTACACTTTTAGCCCCTGAAATTTTATTGTCACTTCACCTTGTGCATTTACAGTGAGAATTGTCAAGCACTGCTATATATATAGGTCTGTGTTAAGTGGTGCCAAGATGTAGTGTTTTGATTTGCAGGAGCAAGTAGAGATGCAATACGCTCTAGTACGTGGATGACAGAGGGAAGGCATAATCTCGAGATCAATCTTGGAACAGTGCCAGTAGCATTTGCGGTAATGTTGGCATGCTAATTTGCAAGTATACTCAAATAATGTCAGTGAACTGAGTTGTTATATGCAATTGGCACACCTCCAAACTAGTGTACTGCTACCAGCTAGACATAATTTACCAAATGATGCTGTGACAAAGCTCAAATGTATATTGGTTTACCACATTGTTTACATGCATATTGGTTTACCATATGATGCTGATGGGAAATGGAGTCGACAAATATGTGAATGCTTCTCAAGAACGAGTTACAAGAGGCGCATGAAAGTGGATTTGGTTAGAACTGCCACTGGAGCATGGAGGGCAGGTTTGTATGCACGTTGGAACAAGAATTCCCGACCAAATTTGTTAGCAACTACACGCAACTTATTATACACACAAGAACAAGATTGTCCAGCACAAAATCCATATCTTGGTGCATAAATAAATTAGCTAGGAGTACAGTAGGCATGATCAGCACTGAGCATTCCTCTACACGAGTGCACAATCCCATCGCAGCAACCAAATCGATACAAATGGCCCCAAAGGGCTCCAAGCAGGGCAATGGTGAATTGGACCCATCCTACTTTCAGATTTTACTCAGCACCATCGCCCGGATGCCTGGAAAGAGAGATGCTATGATCAGAAACAAATGGCCAGGCAAAGGGGAAGGTGCAAAGAGAGCTAAGACAACAGTTCTGACCTCCAAGAAGTTGTCAGATTGCGAGCTTTCCGGTCAAGCTGGACATTTTCTAGAGCACTTGATGCACGCAATACTTCTTCAGAGATATCATCAGCATCATATCTCCAGTTGTATTCATCCTTCCTGGCATTGGAAGCTGAAGACCCCCCTCTTCGGTCTGAATGTCCAAAGTGCTAGCTTTAGAGGGACACTCTAGCATAAAATAAACAAACCGAGAAAAAAATTATATATAATTTACCTGACATCTGTGACGATGGCATTGGCCTGCGAGTTGCATGAAAATGTTACCTGTGTTTTGAGGAAACAACAAATATCTGCAAGTTGAATGGCTGAATAGTAGTAAGCTGTTACCGTCCCATAGGAGGAAAGCCTGTAACTGAAGAAGACAACGATGGCCTCCTCATGTTCCTATGTTCAACATTTAGAGCCAGATCTGACTCAGAATTGATTATTCTCCTACCAGCCATCCTTGTTTGAGACAAATTCTGCTCAACAATAGCAATTCAAGTAAACAAAATCAGGCAATGTAAGCAAATAAATATTAAAACTAGATCTCTAAGGTAAGAAAGCATTTTCTTTTTAAAACGTAAGAAAAAGAGGGAGATTGGGGTTATGATAGGTTCTACACCCACCCCCACTCTAGATTTTTTGTGGCTAAAAATATGTAGCATGTGTGTGTTATTTGTAGAACATCTCTAGAAAAATATTAGATATATGTATACAAATATACCTAGGTGCTCATTTGGTCTCATATAATCAAGTGCATAAGTTTTAGGGATAATTATTTATCTAATGCATTTTATATTCTATACATAGTATAGTTAGTTGGGATCTATTGCAACACAAGGACATTGTACTAGTACTATTAAAAGAAGTGTTCACAGCTAATTCATGAGCTCGAAAATAGTGAAGGAAAAATGTGGAAAATAATAATAAAACAATTGTAATAATAAATCAATATTCCATAAACAGAAATATTTCATATACATTTATTCCAATACTGTCTGCCTGAGACTCTGAGTTAGCAAGAGAATACCTCATATTTGAGATATCCTTCAAGAACATCTAGAAGCATGGGGCCACTTTCAGCACTCCTGCTCCCTTCAGCTCCACTTTTGTTAGAAAAATCCTTCAATTCATTCTTCCAGAAGTCCTTTGGCTGATTTACGAATGCCACAGCAAACAATCAATAACAACATTAGAAGATGCTGATTTTGGACCTATACATCCAAGATTCATGAGATATGGCAAACTGTTACCAGATTACATTCAGGCAGATAAACCTTCATCGTGTGACTTAGCTGGGCCCACTCCAAGTATTCGCTTATAAGTGCTGTTAATAACCTACCTGAGAGCAATAGAAAATGTTTGACGTAAATCAATTATAAACAAAGAATAAACTATGTAGCAAAAATGCTTCTTAGAACAAACATTAGTTCACAAGCACTGAAAGGCAAAGACTAACCAATCACCCTCAGGATAAAAGAAGGTTCTTTGATAAGCATAGGAGAGAAAGATAAAGAGAATAAAGATGCTATTTTAGGACAATGGTGGCATTTTGGCAAACTGCAAATTAACACAATGATATGAAAGCAAATCTCCAACAAAGGAATCTAGAGAATCATACATATCAGATATATTCTTTTTGCAGCAGCCTGGCAAACAATCTGAACTTCTGGGTAAAATAGAGTAAAATTTAAAACACAAACCTGATGGTGAAGCATGCAGCTGCTTAGCTCGGTCATTGCAGCTACCAAGCAAAGCGGGATTTCCACCACCATCATTCTCCACTACCCGATCCTCCTCTTCTATGGCCTCAAACACACTCGCTCTTAGCTCAGCCTATTCAAGCAAGGGGGGCAATAGAACATAAGGGAACATGCCTTATGCTAATTCGAGGGTTTTTCTATGTAATGGTTCTTGAAACTAAAGAAAGCACATTTAACAAAATTAAATAGCAGATGTCCAGAATCTTGGCACATGAGGCATTTCCTCCAAGCATGGCATGTGTGTAGATCAACATTTCACACTCTAATTGACAATTTAAGCAAAAATAGGGCAAATTAGAAGGGCCAGATCCCTTTTTGTTTAGCAATTCGAACCTGAACAAGAAACCTAAATAGAGCACTAGGGCGCCCTGCCGATGAGAAATTTGCTTGAAGTGCATAGTAGCAGCAACAGCGCATGGATCAAATCCAAGACCAGGAACCAATGAACAGTAGAGGAGAAGCAAAAGTATTGCTCTTTTTTCTTTTTCGCTGGCCCGAAGCAAAAGTAATGTTGAGATCCGCAATTAAGTCAGATCCGCACTAGGAAGCGGAAATCCCAGCTAGCGCCAAGTAAGAGATGATAAGGAATGGGGCGTACCCTGATCTTGGCGAGGACGCCCTTCTTCTCGAGGGTGCGCGTGACGAGCGTCTTGAGCTCCATCATCTCACGCGCGTAGTCGTCCATCCCGTTCCGGTTCGATCCGCCACTCTCCCTCTCTCTGTTTCTCTGTGTTTGGGGGACAAGGAGGGGAGGCGGCGCCGGAGGAGGCGGCGCGGAGGAGGCGGAGAGCACTCGAGGGGAGATGCGACGGTGGAAGGGGCCAACACAGATGCAGAGGCCTTCTCCTCGCAGCGGCTGCGTCTTGTGTTTGACAGGTGGGTCCCCCTCGCTAGCGTTGTTTCAATTGCATCTCATCTACTGGTACAGTCCTTGGTTTCATTCATGCTCCAACTGAATTTTATTTATCTTTTAGCAACCCAGTTAAATATACACTTCTCTATAAACACACATCATATTTCTTCAGAAAACATCTTTAACAGATTAGAATCATAGATAAGCACTCGTATCATACTTTAGTAAACATCTTCAAGAATTATATTAAAAAAATAACCCATTATTAAGCTAAGTTCGTAAATATTTTCTTATTTTGGTTTTTACACGACCATGTTAAAAAGATGACTCAAGCAAAAAAATTAAAGTTTACTCATAGCACATATAGATTTATACCATTATTTTTTGCTTGTCATATATATTGTCGGTGGATAGATCCACCGAAAGTAGGGGTAGGGTTCAATCGCACGGATAGATCGTGGAGTCAATGCAGTTTCAATCGTCAGGAGAAAGATAAACACAGATCTGTTTAAACAGATTTAGACCGTTGAGTGGTGCAACACCCTATTTCTATGTTGTTGCTTTTTTCTAATGTAGACTACAATGGCTTAGTATTCCAAAATGGTTTTCTCCCCTTCGAAGAATGATCCTCTTTGAAGAAGCCTTTCCTGGTCGTAGTCATTCTCTTGTACATATTTTTAAGGGTATCATATTGATTGAAGTGGAAGAAAAATAAAAAAAAGGCCCTATGGGCTTTGGTATGTATGGATTAGATATAGCTAATCTAATCATTATCGGTTTCTTGGCATTCCGTGCCACTACAATGCCTAGTTCTCGCTACTATCTGCAGCGAGAGATCCACCAATCAGCGTAACGACAAAGTGGATAAAAAGTATAGGCTATAAAGTATGTTAACTATAGTTTGATCATCTAGCAGTAATAGAGAGCAGTATATATCTTGTCTTATGTCACCTATCCATCAAGATAGATATTCGTCTTGCTACTCTGATGGAAGCAAGCATGTAAACATCGAATTAGGCGGTGTATTTTATCTCACTGTATTGAATACGATGGTTGGGTAGTTGAGTTAACCATAATCCCAAGCATACATATATCTGGTCATCAAGGAGCAAGAGATTTTAGGGTTGCTCGTCCAAGGTCGCATATCCGAAACGAGCAGCTCAGGTAGCCATCCTAAAATGATTAGCTTAGGCTAGCCAACATGAGACTAAGAGCAGTGAGCATCAACTCGAGATAGCTAGCGCCTCTGTGTTTGTCCTCACCTAGAAAGTCCTTAAAGATTAGGGTGTCCAATTGTTACTTGAACTCCTGATCACTAGGGTGGAATCCCTAATTCCTACTTAGCCGACACATACTCTCTCCATTTAAAATATATAGTGCTAATGACATTTAGATATTTATTGGATCATTCGTTTTTATTCAAAAATTAGTGTAAATTAGATATTTTGAGATTATCTTGGGATATATTAGATATTGTGAAAAATATAGTCGAAGAAAGTTTTTTAAGAAACGTATTTAAAAAAAAAACGTAGAGCAAATGATTCACGACCATAATACAGTGAACCAGCTAAAAAGAACAGAAAACTTCTTTCCTGATCAGACATCATCGGTCAGTACCACTTCAGAACTTTGAACACAAGGGGACATTAGGAACTTAGGCACATTGAGAGAGAAATATTCCCTCTGTCCCTAAAATAGTTGCATTTTAAAACTTAAAATTTGTGTCAATAATTATCACTTTAGAATATTAATTATCCCATCAATCTTCTATTTAAATTTCTTTCTATTCTACCTCTAAACACTCTTTCACTCTTAACTATACACTATTTAATAAAGGGCACTATAGTTTTTCTTCTCTAATCTTAATATGTGCTAGACAATCTAGAATAACAATTATTTTAGGTCTATTAATTTTTTCCTTTCCAACGTAATCTCATTAATTCTAAAATGATCCTCTCAAATAACTACCGGTAAAGGCCATTAAATCTAGGAATGGCCATAGATCAGGTCGGACACAGGTAGAGCAAATTTATACCCGACCTAATGTCCACCTTCACCCGTTCGACCCATGCTCGATAGAGTTGATGTATAAAACTCGATGCCCGTACCCTTACCTACCTGATACGAGTATGCCTGGTGAGTATTTGATGGGTCTCACATTAATAATATATAGATAATTTAATAAATATCAATATAATCTATAAATTATAAAATTATTACCAATAGTTTAAATAAGCAATAAATTATCACTAAGCTAACATAATTTTATTAAAGTTTAATACTTTAAATAGACCAACGAGAAATAGAGTATAAGAGATGGATCAAAATTAATTACTATATATCAGACTAAATACCCACAAATACCCGAACTCATGGACAAAATTACCATCCTAATTGGACCAACTAGTATAGTAGTTGGCATCAGACAGGATCAGGATCCGTTGTGATCAACACAAAACATCTTGCAGCTTCCCAAATCAGCCTAGTAATTACTACTACATTTAAAGAGGCCACCAATCCCATAGCTACGCACACATGAACTGTTGACATCATTTTTCTAGTCATATTTTGTGTGAACTGGACTGCATACTTTTCAATATACAGAATACAAGCGCTCTCTCTCTCATCCGTTGTCCTAGCATTATCTTAGAACTTGAGAACCTGCTTTGGTCGGCTCCCATGTTTGCCGAGTGCCTTATTAAGAGCCAAACGGAAGTCACTGAAGGGCGTCAGCTCCATCCTGTACGCAAACAGATACACAAACATTCATTTTTCTCTACATATATAACAGGACCTAAATTTGTTTCATACTGTGTAATCCAACGACAATTCAAGAAGAGAGTAGTATTATATACTCGTATTTAAGTTTGCCTTCGTGCACCAGGTCCAACAAGTAGTCTAACATTGTTCTAGATTCCTCTGTCTTATCTGAACTCATCCACTTCTGTAGCCAGAATCCTCTTAGGGAAAGATCCTTATTCAAAATAGCATTGTGTTAAATATTATCTACAAAAACCATGTTAAGTAATTGACATGATGTTTTAACACTTTATGAGATAACGAGATAGTATTTCACAGGTGATACTTTTGATGCAGAAACAAATTCTTGTCTTAACTGATCAATCGCCTAACAGAGCCCTATGACTTGTGCTTCTGTGACAAACAAGCCCCTGATTCCAATTTTAGACTAGTAATACAATGCCAGAAGCTTAAAGCGGTAGATTGGTATAAACATTTGGAGTACACAACTGAAGTATATTGCATACAAAATTAGAAAGCCTGTCGATCACTGTAAGGACCAAGATCAGATGTACTAACCTTAAAAATGAAAGATGAAGTAGAAACAGTGACAGGTTTCTTGGACATTCCACCATAGGTCACCATTGTGCCACCTTGCCTAAAGAGGAAGTTTATAACTATATATGGAAGACAAAGACAGTTCTAATTGGAATTTGATCATGTTTAATAGCATTACCTTAAAAATTTCAGTATGACAGAAGCGGCATTTCCTCCAACGCAATTCAATCCTAATGCAGGTTCTGGCAAAGCACCCTGATAGTACAGTAAACAAAATAGCATCGGTATAAGGAAACAGTTGAAATTGTGCTGTTTCTCAGTTAATTTTTTATATAATTGTCGAGTGCAAAACACTCTTATAGTTAAATGAAACGGCACCGTAACATTCAGCTGTGAAGCAGCAAAACAACTCCCAGTAAAACTAATGACTGAGTTTAATTAGGAGCCCAAGCATTTCCAGTTGAATAGAGGGGACTGGTCCAAATTGGTGTTAACAGTATCAGACTGAGTAAATACAATTTACCACGCTAGTTCATATATTTATTATGAAAAAGGGTGGCAAGTAGGTACTTTGAGGATGAATTAAGAATTGGAAATGCAGGCCTGTAGAGAGAAGTACCAACAAACTTTTGATATTCTTTATGTCTAGCTGGCTTTCCGTAAACACTTGATCTGCTCCAAGCTGTTTAAGTTTGTCCTTGGCCTCTTCTGAACCAGGCCTAGAGCAAATTATGGAGAAGGCAGGCCATCATCAATTAGCTTGGATGCAGAATGCCAAAACAGACAGATCGATGTAGGTTACCTGTCCCTTATGATGTTGATGGTGTGAAGACCATGTAGTTTGGCGAGCTGAATGACGCATTGACCGACAATGCTGGTAGCGCCGTTCTGGACAAGAGTGTCACCTGAAACGGCATGGGATCAGGGGCGAGATCACTTAGAGGATATGCAATGAAGCAAGGGTGATGAGGTTTAAGAGGGAAATGTGGAAATTAGTAATTAAGGGAAATGTAGTGCAGCAGAGCGGAGGAGAGCAGACCAGGGGCGAGGTTTACAAAGTCGCGGAGCATCCTGAGCGCGGTGAGTGGGTTGACGGTGACAGTGGCGGCGTATTGGGGAGGCACATCGGAGCTGACCCTGTGCCAGGCGGTGGCTGGCTTGACGATGTAGGTCTGCCAGGTGCCGAAGGAGGGCGGGGAAGGGATGACCCAGTCGCCGGGGGAGAGGGAATCGACGGCGGGGCCAAGGGCATGGACCTGGCCGACCCCCTCGTAGCCAGCGACGGCGGCGGGAAGGGGAGGGCGGACGGGGTAGACGCCCTCGACGCGATTGAGGTCGGAGGGGTTGATGGGGGCGGCCAGCATCCGCACGCAAACATCGCGGTCGCAGATCGCCGCCGGCGGCAGGGCCGCCACCCTGTTCAGTTCCGATTAGTTGAGTGGAGAATCGAGATTGCTTCGGGGTTTGGGCATTGGTGAGCAAGCAGGCAAGCAGCTATCTATACCTGAGGACTTGGTCGGGCGGGCCGTGGTGGTCGTAGAGGACGGCTCTGGCGGGCGGGGACGTCGAGATGGAGACGCGCCTCGCCGTTGTCGTCGAGGCTCCGAATAGGCGCTTCGCCGCCACCGGTAGCAAGCGAGGTGCCCAAGCCATCGCTCCCTCCGCGAGTGCTCAGTGCTCTAGAGAGGAGAAGAGAAGAGGAGTAAAAACAAAAGACAAGGCCTACATGTTATGCAAGTAAGACGGGAAGAGGAGGCCCAATTACATTGCAGGCCCACCTACCCAATCTTCCCCCCTTTTTTTTATTTTCTCTACTCCATCCATTAGTATATACTACGGAGTACTACTCATCATGCTTAAGTTGAGCTCACTAGTCACTAGCACAAGACAACACATTGCGTTGCTTCGCCTCTTATTAAGATGATGATTCATACTATATTCCAACACAACAGGGTGCGATGAGATAGGTTACAGATTTACAGGACATGGCATAATAATCTTGATCTCGCTACACACGCAAAGCAAGCAACAATGTATGTGTCTCTCTTCTGGAAGATCACCGTCTTGTTCATCGCCATTGAGTCTTCAGAACATATCGGTGTTGTGGTTATCAGTCACTAGTCCCTTCTTCTCCATGGCGTCGTCCGAAAACAGTGGGACCTCCAGCTTTGGAGGAGCCTGCAGCGCGTAATTGAATTCGATTCATGTGTGTGTGTGTGCGTCAAATGAGAGATCTAGTTTAGTTTAGTTACGTTACCGTGGCGCGTATAAGAGGCCAGTTGATGCCACGGAAGAAGGGGTGGCCTTTTATCTCGTTGGCTCCCTCGTAGGACCCCAGCCTGTTGGCAGGGTCCCTGTGCAGCAACCTGTGCATCAGCTGCCTCGCCACCAGGCTCACCTGCTCCTCCAACCACGCGCTTGCTCTTATTTACCAGCCAGGCAGCCAGCACTAACTTCATTTCTCCAACTTAATTAAATGCTGCTTGCTTTACTCACCGATATACTTGCAGGAAATCTGATATCCTTGTGCAGGATATTAGCAAACGTCCTCTGCCTCGTTTTTCCTCTGAAAGGTGTATAACCATACAACATTTCATACAGAAGAATTCCTGAATCAACAAACAGATTCATTACCACCACCTCATAACCATGTGTGTGATATAGTAATGGCTTTCCAAAACTATTCCCACCTATTAATTTTCAATACTCTATTATTCATAGTAACTGAACAAACTAGACGGATCGCCTAGCAAGATAGCTGTATTGTTAGTGGAAGAATTACCTAGAGCCCACCAATCAACAGCGCTTGTATGGCCAGCTCCAGTAATAATCTCCTGCAAAGAGACAAGGATGCAACAATTCAGCACCAAAGATGAAAATATTGGGAATGAATAAAAGCTTGCCAAACAGTACATACAGGTGCAATGTACTCCTCTGTGCCAACAAACGAATTGGATGCTCGCATAGGTTCAGCAAAAAATATGGGGTAACTCTTGCTTTTCCTCCTCTTTTTGTCATCAGCATCTTCGGGAAGAAAGACCTACCAAATAACAGATAAATTACTTATTGCAGCTTGGGATGATAATGAGGTTATTGATCTACATGCCAAAGTGTACAATACATTGAAAATGATATTATACTAAATTAAGAATATGTGCGATCACTTGACGATTGGTAAACCGTTGTTACCAATAAAAAGCTTACCAGTTGCCGTAAGTTTTTTTCCAGGACCATAATTATTCTTTTAGAATATTTGTCCAAAAAGAGAGAGAGGTTCGTGAATTAATATCACTTTTGCGAGAAGAGTTTTATCAAATTATTGCCTGTGGTCTGCAAGATGTCAGACAAGACAAATCGAAGTCCGTGAGGGAGATGTGCCCGTCTCTATGAAGTAAGATATTCTCTGGTTTTAAGTCTCGGTATATTATGCCTGAAGATAAAGACAAAAATTATGCACATTTATAAGCAGTGTAACTGTTTTCCAACTTAATATGACGAATTACAAAAAAGAGACAGGTATCTGTTACCCAGAGAAAATGCATGGATATTATATGACTAAACCGTATTGAAGAAGTGCTACTATGGTTCAATATTTATGTATGGCATGCATTCAGAGTGGATAAATATTTTTTTGTAGGATTGGTGTGATATGAATGGCCATAAGTATGAGCATTAAGTAATGTTGTCAGGCATCCCTACATATATTGATATAGCATCGACAGGAGAGAATTTTCATGCATACGGGTTACCAACATGATGTATATTTACCTTGGCAGTGTAGGTATTCTAGTGCAACGACCACTTCAGCAGCATAAAACCTGTGGACAATGAGATAGTATTATACGAACGCTTCTTGCCTTCTCAATTCTCATACACTAACTGTATTGAACAAAATCGCAATAGATCGAAGTAGCTTGTCCATGACCGCAATCAATTGAGCACATCAAAGCCACACATCATCCCACCAGATCCAAGTAAAAGAAATCAGTTTGAATTATGACCTGACTGCATCTTCATGTAGAATCTTCAGAGGTTGCCTGTCTAGAAGCACAAAGAGCTCACCACCTGGGCAGTAGTCAGTAATGAGGCATATATGTGTTTTTGTCTGCCATATTTTGGAAAGAAAAAGTTCATCAGCTCTGCCTGCAAAATATGGATTCTAAATGATCTTCTGATCCACCCAAGATTTGAATTCCAGCAAAAGGTCAGTATAGAAAAATATTGGGCAGGAAATTAATCCACTTGGTTTCAGACTCAAAGTAGCCTTTCTTTTGGTTCACACAGAACCACCAAAAAATATTTCTAAAGGTCTAAAGGAAAATAAGAAAAAATGATGTATAAGTTTATCGTTGCCGAATACCATGTATGGTTCTAAACTCCATCTTTGTTCAGATGAAAACTATATTAGTAGTAAAAGAATTAGAGAAACCAGAAAGTACCACAAGATTTATGTGGCTATGTTAGGGTGTTAGGACTTAAGAATAGGGATATCTTCTGCGTAAGCAGAGTAAAACGGACATGATTACACAGAAACATGACATTTTAGCTAGCTTATCGATAGAGCAAACCTGAAATGATGCATATAACGTTGGAAGGAATGGGTGGTCCAACAGATCAAGAATTTGGCGTTCAGCAGTAGCTCTGTGGACCTAGAGGCAATATAATGCTGTCAGAGACAGAATGATACAAAAATAACTGGAAGTGTGAACTACATTATCCTATGTTCATAAAAAGTGGAAGTTTCAAATGGTGAAACAAGCATCAAACCTTATTGCGATTAAGCATGATGCTTTTATCCATAGCTTTCATGGCAAAGTATTCACCTGTATTCAGCAACTCTACCAAGTGTACACTACAATTCCAATAATAATTCACATGATTTACTGTTGAAAATGCTAATACAAATTAAAGTATAAAACCACAGAAGAGTCAAATGTATTAGCAATAAAAGATAGCAATTTAATGTACTTTCAGTTCAAACCAAACCATGAAAGGATTTACCTTCCAGTGTCACCAGATCCTAAAGGTTTTACTGGCTTGAAATGTTTTAAATCAATTTTTTCACCACTCTCAAGAACCTACAAGAGAAGTATCAATTATCGTGGAGAAGTTTCAGGAAATGCCATTTCATATCCGAAAATCTCATGGTTGTGATGATATATAATATAGTTGACAAATAACCAGTGTTCTGCAAAGGCTATTATATTCTACAGCAGAATAGTAAACCACCTTCTCCAAGTTTGTCTAGGTAATGGACACTTTTATGCAGTAACCTCAAACTGATGTGTGCATAGCAAGGTTGGTAAACTATATACACATCATACTTTTTGGATGGCTCTCCATGATGTAGTATCCTTCATATGTGGATTTGGCAGGACTACTTTTGAGTGGTTAGCCCATAGATCTTCCGATCTCTGAATGTGACCATGGATTACTGTCAGAACTGCAAGCATATAATTATCTGATGAACCAAAGGAATGATGTTTTAATCTTACCAAATTAGCATCTGGGAGTTCCTTTGCAGCCTCATCAATATTATCTGCAGTTTTCTTGACCTGACACATAAACATTTCAGGTTAATTTTTTAACAAACTGTGCTTTTATGCTTTCAGAAAGTTGAAGGTCCATAGCAATTACTCCCTCCATCCCATAATGTAAGGGATTTTGGCTATACATTTGCATAGCCAAAATCCCTTACATTATGGGACCGAGGGAGTAGCAAAGTTCAGTAAACACTGAACAATACAACAACCCTATGTGTTTCTGGGCTTGCCTTCTCCAAATTTGGTGTAATTAGTCACAAATATTCACAAACAATTCGTCAGCATTGACATAATAATCTAATGTGATAATTTTTTATTCAAAATTAGCTCTATATCTAGAGACACAATAACGGTAATGCGAAAAAAAATCAGAAAATAAAAAATGAATCAGATAAGAGAAAGCTGCTAATAATTGGTAGAAGAGAATGCTAATCACGTAGATTTCATAATATGTGATATGTATCACAAGTTCACTAGCACTGGTTTTGACTTTTTTCAGGTATAGGGCATTTTTTTCTCAATGCCAGTTAGTTTTTAATAAAATAAAACTCCAGAAAGTTCCAGACTGCAAAGCATGGAATTGATAAAACTCCAGAAGTACTAAGACCAACCTATCGATTTTTGTTGCTTTCATTAGTTGCACAAATATGATATTAAAAAAGATACAAACCAGAGTGACTCCCTCTTTTGCAGCATCATCTCGAACACGCTCAGTTCCATCCAACTGAACCCCAATGAAGTACTGAACATCACCCTGATCCACAGGCAGATGGATGCATCTCAAATACATGAAAATGAATTGCAACCAATATATTGAATAACTTAGCAAACTTTTCCCTTGTCCATTACTACAGTACCTTTTGGTCACGCATTGGTTGCAAGTGAAAGAGGTTCCAAAACTTTTTACCTGTCCAAGTGATGAATATTAACAAGTAAACTTACCGTGAAAAGATATATATTTAAAAGTCAAGAACATGAACACGCCATCAAGCGATGAGTAGCATACCACTCTTTGTATAATTTATGAGCTGAACAGTGACCTCTGCCTGGTTATCTATGGCATCTCTTATTTTCCTAACTGTTGCACAGTCGGTTTCAGGACCTTGAAGAAATCTGCACAAAGGAGAGAAGAAAGCATCAGTAAAGTTATACACTAGTCTTTTACATGAAAAGCTAAATAATCTGTTAAAGTGCAATTTAAAAGTCTGAAATTTGCTATAAAATTTAAAAGCCTTCTAGTAAATTGTGCAATAAAGGGCGGTAAGATGGGATCATCATTGACCTGCAGTTTCTTCCTAATATTTCTTCACGACTGTATTCTGTCAATTGTAGAAAGCTATTGGATGCAAATATCTGAAATATCAACCAAATTATACATTCATGAAAATTGAATATCCAAATTAATAAAAATAACAGGTGGGGTGAAAGAGGTAAAAGAGGTTCCAGATAGATCTTACAATGGGATTATCAGGCAATCTTGGATCGGTGATGACAAAATTCTTCTCAATCCGTTCAAGTGTAGTAGCCAAGTCTATACCCCTCCTCATTTCTTTCCTCCTAAACTCATCTTCAAAGCTCTCAGGTCTTTCATCGTCACTATCGATCAGCGGATCTTCATCTCTTGGTTTCAGCATGTTCTTCTCCACACTTCCATGGCCCATACCAAGAGAGCTGCATGTACAAATTGAGTAAGACACAAGAAAAATCCAAGCAACATGTTTTATCATTTGGTTTGTATGCATACCCCATAAATGCATGCAGATCAGATTTTCTAGTTTTATGCCCTTGTTGAGGTACTTCGCTGATGTTCTGAAGCGAGCTCCTTGTTCTGCTAGGAGAATTCTGTTGAGATCCACTTTCAGAGCTTCTCTTGCCAGGCACTTCGCTCATAGACATGCCTAGTGATTCTTGTGGTTTTCTTTTTAAGGTGCTATTGCTTGATTCTGACAATGAGCGTGGATTCCTAAGAGCCAACACGAGCTCAGACACTGAGCTACGGGCCTGATCCTTCTGTCTAGCTGTAAATAGTGAATGTTGATTTATTTTTTTCTTTTTAGTTTGAAAACAAAACTTCTAAAATTCCAAGACTTTATGGTTTAAACCCTTGAATAAGCACAAGATAAACATTTAGTAGTACCATCGTATTTGATGAGTGATTCTGACAGTCCATCTGGACGAACAACCGTATCCTTGTTCCCTTGAGTGTATTTACTGACTTCCACTTGCATCCTGGAATGGCAATGCAAACAGAGAAATAAAAATATGGTGCGGCAATGTAAGTAATCTGTTGACATGAAGTATGTATATGAGATGAGAAAATGGCTGACCCGATGAACTTGAGGAGCCTGCCGTCCTCATCCTTGATAGGGGCAATGGTTAAGAGGTTCCAGAATGGCATGCCGTCCTTCTTGTAGTTGAGGATGCGGCCGCAGTAGTTAGAGCCAGCGGCGAGGGCTTGCCTGATCTTTTCAATCTCATGAGGGTCGGTGCCAGAGCCTTGAAGGAAGCGGCTGCATGCATTGCGCGCACATTACATTTGAGTAAAATCATTCTCTAAATTGATTATTGACTCAAAAGTGTGCGAGAGAGAAACAGTAGGAACAAACCAGTTCCTGCCGACGACCTCCTTGGAGGTGTAGCCGGTCATGTTGAAGAAGCCGGCGCTGGCGTACATGATGGGGTGGTCGGGGCGGGTGGCGTCGGACACCACGAACGTCTGCTGGAACGCCGACAGCGCCGCTCGCAGCTCCTCCGAGACCCGCGGGATGGCGGCGGTGCTCTGCTGCTGCTGTGGGGTGTCGTCGGAGCTGGTGCGCGCGGAGACGCCCTGGAGGACGAGGCCCCACTCCGCCGCCCGTTGTGCCGCCACATTATTATCCTTCTCCGTAGTGGTTTCAGGCCTGTGGCAAGGAGCGTCGGGAATAGCAAGGAAGGGGGAGGTGGACTTGGCGGCGGCGGCGGCAGAGGAGGAGGGGTTGAAGACCTCGAGGGATCCTCGGGAGTCGCGTGGCAGCTGGTAACCCCTCTCCCGCCTCTGCTGCTGCTCCACGCCAGCGTCACCATGGCCTCCTTCACCTGCAACAACACTTTCTTTCTCCTTCAAATGCAAGTTTTTGTAAAGTTTCGGTATGAAATTCATTCACACTAACAAATCTGTCGAGCGTAAATATAATAAAAATATAAATAAGATCTACCATCGTTTTTATTTATTTATTTATTATACGATATATAATAAAATCAATATGTTATTATAATTTTCTCCTATGCTAAATATACATAGAATTATGAGTCGATAATAAAGCATTTTTGGAAAATTGATATATTGAAATTCTATTTGGTAGCGTTTTAAATTTGACATAGGGCTTAGAGTAGTAGAACTGAACTGTAACATTCTTATATATTTAATGGAGCATATTCATCCACTCTACAAATGATATCATATCTACTTTAATTTTATTAAATAATGATTTAATAGATAGAGCTCTTACCATAGTGGCCCACCTTTTTTTTCAACAAAGATATACTCTTATTTTCCTAACAATTACCATCATTTTCTACTTATTATCTTAACCCTACTATATCTCACACCACTTTGTAATAACAAGATAGATGAACCTACTGTTCATACTCATACTATTATTATCACCAATGCTATTGATAATATTAACTTGTTAATTCTAATATTATCTTAATGGAACCTTCTTTGTTTTGTGGTTTATAAAATATCAATTCTAATATTATCTTAATATTATCCTTTTGCTCAACATATCATCTATGGTTTATAAATTATAACTCCTTTGAGCTACATATCTCTTCTCTCCCTAACTAAAGCCCCAAACAAATTTTAATGTTCATAGAGTAAGTCACTTATATTATATTATAGTCATTGTCTCAACTTTCATTTAGTTAAGATTATAGAATATATACCATGTCTCTATTCCATTAGAATCTTGCTAGATGATTTAGCCATGATGAAGCCACCACGTCCACAACTCAAGCTTATCCACTTCAACAGACTAACATCTCGTACCATTCCATATCTTTTTAGAAAAAAAAATCTATTTTACTTTACGTCCTTAACTTTTTTTTAAGTCTAACATTTATCTCTAAACTTTAAAACAAGACACTATTTATCCCTTGACTTTTCATACCATTTAACTTTTATCCTCTAACCAATTTAAATTGGTTTTGGACAACATAGCAATGACATGGAAGTGTGACGTAATGTTGAAATATATAATAATTATAAAAATTAGTAAATAATGGTCAAGAAAAAAATATACAAAAATCATAGATCTTCCATCGAACATTTAAAATCAAAAAAATTTTCTCCACAAGCAACATATAATGTAATTTTCCCATAGAAATAGTGCTTAAAATATGAATTACATAAGCATTTAAGAAATTAGATACATTAAAAAATACAGGTTATTCTAGGCAAAAAAATATCAATTATATATTGCTCATTCTAATTTCTATCTAAAGAACCATTCTATTTAAAACCAATTAACTAACCAATTATAGAAATATATTCACCAAAGTGAAACGCCAAGTAGCAAAAAGTTAAATGCTCTTATAGTATGGATAATAGAAATTTTGAAAGAGTAATATTGGGATAGATTTGAATTGTATGATATATTCACATACCACATATCGTGTTAAAATATAGGAAGGGGTAAAAGTATCGTCTTAGCAAAGTTTTCAATAAAATATTTTAAGTATATAGTTAGATTTGAATTCTATTGCCCAGCTACTTCTAAGTAGATGCTACCATAAAAGATCCTATTTTAGCCAAGTAAAAAGTAGGGGAGCAGAGATAGTAGATACATAGTGGACATTTAGCTGGTTAAATAGCTTATTAAAACCGCGAAGTTTGGTCCTGCCATGATTTTGAGCACAAGAATATCGATCATTGTTAACTTACCTCCTAGGCACGGTATGCTAAGATATACTATTTTAATTAGAATCTTAAGAAGTTAATACTAGTTGAGTCCTTATTCCTAGTATTCATGTCACCAAATAGCAGACAAGAGCCAAGCATGATAACCGTGCTTAATTGCCTCTTCTCGCCAAGCTAGGCATGTAATGCAGTTAATTAATCTGTCACTTCCCTTTTGCGGCCCAGGTAAGGATGTATTACCCAATAAAATTTGCCCCCGTAAGGTGCATTCGATTGAGGGATAAGGTTGGATGAAATATAATGATCGTGTTTTTAGAGAAAAGATGATTCATTAGTTGTTTGGTTGGTTGGATAGGATGAGTCAGTTTTTTATGGTTAAGGATGGATATAATTAGATAGAATAGTAAACTATTAATTAATAGCAAAATATGTTAATTATCAATAAAATAGACTAAGTATCACAAATTAACCATTTAACACTAATCTTACATGGTAGTTACTAATTAATAATGAAACAAACTAATTATCACTAATCAATTGCTAATAATTAAGATTAGTAAAGGTGGTTGGCCTCGTCCGACCAATTTTAAAGATGGCCTCATCCAATATCTTTATAGAAAATTTTTATGTAAACACTTTATCCATAAACTAAACCCTATAAAAAAAGTGACGGCTATATCCCATCCATCAAAATCCTATAAACCAAAACTTTTTAAGTAAGTAGACTTAATTGATGATAATTTAATTAAGATGAATTAAGGAAGTAAAAAGTTAGGTATATATTGGTACAAGTTGTTAGGTAGCTAGCTAGCGATGTATATATGTATGATGGAGATGGATCGATGAGTCGGTGTAAATAAAGAAGCTAATTAGTTGAAAGGGATAGAAATGTCGTCGTCGGCTACCTATAGCTATCCATATCGATCACTAGTATTGATGTACACATATTGTAGGTCAGTAGAGACACAAAGATCAAGTAGCATCTAGCAGTAAGAAACAAGTTGTTCTGATCGATGATGCTGATCCACGAATATATAGACGATTATGCATGGGGGATCGATATGATCCAACCAATAATGAACAAGCTAGGAGTTGGATAAGGCCGGATATATCATGTCGATTCTGCTTGCTTCTAGTCTAGCTATAGCAACAGCTACTACTTTCCCTCGCCCTGAGGCTGGAGGATACATCGTCTCATATCGCGCTCCATCTCTCTCTCTGCTTTCTAGCTAATTGTATTATTACTGCAGCAAACTACCGCCAGCTAGCTAAGTTTATTAACATGCTACAAGAGACTAATTAATTACATTAATTGAAGTACCTAGCTAGTGATCCACTATTATATTGGAAAATATTTATATATTAATTTCATAATTAATTTATATGCTAGCTAGCTTGTCCACATCACTGCAGAGCTGATCTCTCGAATCAGCCTGGCCAGCTTAATTTACATATATTCTGCATGCTTAATGAAGAAAAAATCGAGCGATTGAGCAAATTAAAGTACTCTAGCTTACTAGCTAGCTTCTTCTTTCCTAAAAGTGATTAAGCTGCTTATACTATTACCCGCTTCTTTCCACAACGATCATCGAATTCAGTTAATTCAGCTAGCTAGCATACATAGACACATAGATCGATACATACCTTGGGAAGCCATGGACGAACTCAACTGATCGATGGAGCGAAGAGAGATTCAGCTGGCCTAAGCTATATATAATTACCTATGATGGCATATATGCATGCCTTAATTGCCTAGAAGCTTGCCTTCTTCCTCCTCTGGCTCTCTCTTCAACTGGAGCCTGCTGCTACCTGGCTCTGGCCCTCTCTTCTTCGTTAGCTGGAGCTGTAGCTAGCTGCTGCTGCTTCTTCCTCTTCCTCTTATTTATTTCTCTTCTTTATCTAGCAGTATATATAGCCAGTAGCTACCTATTTGTACGTACACTTGGCCGAGGGTCCTCTAACTTTTGAAAGAGCAATGATAGAGGCGCACTGCTACAGTATATTACAGTCGCTATAGTGTGCACCATGGCAAATTACCTTTTGAACAGTAGAAAAATACTGTTTGTAAATACTGTGCTAGTTTAATCTGGACCGTCCGTTATAAGCTGGGTGACTAGAATCTCCAAATTCACCACACTGTGCGTCTCTGACTTCGTACGGTGAAAGTCAGAGGATCCCAAATCCAATTGATCGATCTTGTGTTAAATTCAGTATATCCCACCGATCCAGTAATTAATTAATCAGATCGATTCACTTCACTTCACTGCTTATACACACGAATTAAAAAGGACATATATACAGGGACAAGAGAGGCACATGTATATGGAGTGGACGTATATATATGTCCAATTTTCCACATGATGTACCTAGCCTATTATAGCTACCTTTGTTTGTACGTATTAGTGAAACCAGTTGTACAGCATGGACACTCGGTACTCTACTGTTAGCTATAGGAACGACACCATACGCGATCACGTTTCATATAGAAATGCAAAATTTATCTTGTACTAGTACCACCAAAACAAAGACTATCCTCAAGTCCAGAGAGGACTAGTGGGTCCTAGGTCCATTTTGACTCCGATCAACCGGTCAACAAAATCCCGATGGGTCCACTTGCCGGAGACTAACCTCAAAATTTAGTTTAATTAGATTTTAACCGCAGGGGACCCATATGCCAGGGACTAGCTTAGAGATTAATTAATAATGTGATTAATAATGTGATTAGTGTTTATTAATCAATGAGGTGGGCCCTATCAGCCTCGCACCGAAGAGGTCTTCTTCCTCCTCTAGTTCATAGGGAAGCATGGCAGGGTGGTGTTTGTGCGCATGTGGATTGGGCGCCGAGAGGAAGCGCGGGCGTTAGCCGATGGAGGTTCGATCCAATGACGCACAAACACGCTGAGCCCTGTGAGATCTGTTTTGCTCTAGTACAGATTCTTCAGCTTCGAGGTCTCTTCGTCTGGGTTGTTGGAGTTGCGGACGTGCCATATAATTTAACCTTGTAATTGATAAGAAAATAAGCCAATGAGTCAATCGGCTAATAGTCCAATACGAACTTCTGCTATTGGTTGGTCGTCGATAGGGTTGAAATAGTCATCAGCTACGTTTGATGCACTCTTAATATTGATTGGTTGGTGATAAGGGTTAGAACACTTGTCCATCAGCTGGAAAGCCGACGAAGTGATAAGTACATAGTGACAAAGGGAACGAAAAAACACATCGACTATAGAGCCGATGACGCTATGGAATAAAGTAGTTGATAGGCACTATAAAAACTTTTGTTATCAGCTGGTTGCCGATAGAGGCTGTAGCACTCTTTCATTAATTAGAAAACCAATGAAGGTATAAACAGATAATGAAGAATAAGACAAATGACCCTTCGACTGTAAAACCGATGGCGCTCTAGAATACAGTGATCAATGAGTAGTACGTGCAATCCTTATATCAGCTAGAAAGTTGATGAAGACATATGCAGATAGCAAGAAATAAGATAAATGACCCATCGACAATAAAACCGATAGCGCTTCGAATAGAATATGTGATAAATAGTAAGGAGCAAAACCTGATCTTTCAAAAATACGAGAGTGTGGACGGAAGGAACGGATGAACCCATTAGTTTGTTGAGCTGATGAGAGAAAATCTCTGAGGATATATGTATATCGGTTAGAAAGCCGATACACTAGACGTGAGGCTCAATGTGTGGATAACTCATCCGCTAGCCACTCTAATAAAATACTCGCATAAAAAACTATTGACCTACTGTTTATGTAGGAACTCATAGGGACCATTCAGACTGGGTAGAGCCGATGAAGGTCCAATCCTATACAAACGCGCAAACACACCGAGACCTGAGAGATATGCTTCTCTCCAGTATAGGTCCTTCGGCTTTGTTGGATGGCATGCATTCTTGATTGCCCTTCGGCTTTGTTGATTGGTTCGAGAGCATGTCGAAGTCCTTTGGCTTCATTGTTCCTTTGTTGGGATGGAGATGCATGCGTGCCAGTTAATTTGATCCTGTAATTGACAATGAGATAAAGAAAATAGGTCAGTTAGACGATGAGCCGATACAAACTCTTACTATCGGTTAGCTGTCAATAGGGTTGAGATAGTCATCAGATACATCCGACACGCTCATGCTATCTACTGATTGTCAATAAGGACTAGAACACTCTTCCATCGGTTGGAAAGCCGATGAAAACATAAGCAAATGGCGACGAATGAAATGAAAGATACATCAGTTGTAGAGTTGATGGCTCTCGATATAAAGAAGACGTAACACTGGTCCATCAGCTAGAAAAGCCGATGAAGACATAAATTAATATTCAAGGGATACAATAACGATTCCATCGGCTGTAAAGCTGATGGTACTCTGGAATTGGCTATTCAAAGAATAACATGCAGGATCCTCTTATCAGCTGGTTGCTAATTAAGGCTATAGCGCTTGTTCATCGGCTGAAGAGCCGATGAAGGCATATGTAGATTGGTAAGAAATAATATAAAAGATCTAGGTTGCAAAGCCGATAGTGCTTCGAATATAATGTGCGATGAATAAAAAGGAGTGAGACCCGATCGTCCAAAAGTACGAGACCTAATGACCACTGTGATGTTACCGTTGGAGTCATCCTCGATAGATCGGACCGAACCAAGACAGTATGAGACTGAGGCTAACGGCAACAAGACGATGGACGCTAGATTGGACGCGCGGGCGGAAGGAAAGGGCGAACCCATTGGCTAGCTGAGTCAATGAGAGAAGATCTCTGAAGATATGTGTATTGAATGAGAAGTTGATACACTAGGTGTGAGATTCCAGAGAAGTTAATGAAGACGTATGTGTATCGGCTGAGGAGTCGATACACTGGCATGATGCTTGAAAGGTGGATAACTCATCGGCTAGATATTCCGATGAAACGCCGAGTAAAGGCCTATTGGCTTATGGCATAATATACTATAAACAATCTAGTAGGTCGAACCTAATTGATTCAGCACGAGATTGATAACGGTAGAAGGAGCTTGCTAAGCTGATAGATTTCACACAGACATGATGTGGTATATTCAACCAGACTAAGAGGTTAGACCTAACTGATGTAGTTTTAGACAGAGTGAATACACTAGGATAATGGTGGGACTTACTCCTTCATCGGAGTTCAAATCTAATCGATGTAGCCCACGTTAAAAGCCAGGACCTGCTAGTAAAAAATATAGATAAACTAGGGTAACAATGCACCGAAGATGTATTTAAATGCTTTTAGGGGGTCTATATTTATAACCTAGGATTATAAGAGTCCGACGGAGTTATAACAACCATCGAACTTATTTCTTAAAAACATAAAAGAAAAATATCTCTAAAAAAGTTAACAAAACTAACGTCTTTCATTACAAGATATCTCATATATAGATAAAGTACCATGTCGTGGCTTCCACGGCTCCTCAGATTCGGTCACATCTAGATAATTTTCTATTTTTAACTAAACTAAATCCTTCCTTGATACGTCTGATCGACTCTTTCTCTGTATCAATCAGACTCTTTCCATTAGGCTGATCGGCTTTCCAATCTATCTACGGGGCTTACCAAATTTTGATGCAAACACCTATGGCTTAATCTACTATCAACGGTCTAGTAGGTCGGATCTAACGGATGCATCACAAGACCGATGGTAGTAGAGTGAGCTCAATAAGTTGATAGAACCACCGAATGTGATATGATGCACCCGATCGAACTAAAATATCAGACCTAACCGAAGCAGCCTTAGGCAGAATAGATACACCAAGATTGCGATGGGACTAACTCTTTTGCCAAAGATCAGACTTAATCGATGTAGCCCCACATCAAGAGCTAAAACTCCAAAATTGATTTGATCTGTGATTGATATCTTACAAGGTTCCGAAGGGTCTATATTTAAACCTTAGAATTATAAGAATCCGACGCATTACAAACAACCTCCGGACGTTATTTCTTAAACATAAAAGGAAATTCTCTAAGAAGTTAACAAAACTAATTAGATTTGCATGTATTATAATATATATTCTATAGAAATAAAGTACCCTACTGTGGTTTTTATGTCTCCTCCTCAGATTAGGTCCCATTTAGATAACTTTCCGTCTTTGACTAGATCGAATCTATCCTTAATCCATCCGATTGGCTTTCTCACCATGTCAATCGGACTCTTTTCATAAACCAATTGGCTCTCCAATCATTTCGACGGGGCTTACCAAATTTTTGTGCAAATACATGCCTCCAATTTTGAAGTATGAGGACTCATGCTTCAAAATTATTTTTCTTAGGCTTCCATGACTCCAAAATTTTCTCTCTTTCTTGTAATAGGATTTTATGAGCCGATACTGTCTGCATTAAATGTGCTAAGTTGTCAAACTCTTAAGAGAAAAACTTTCTTCTGATGTAACTCGATAATCCTTGGAAGGTTAGCTCTGCTAACTATTCATCGCTCAAGTCCAAGATATAGCTTTGGTTTCATATATTATGAAATCTTTGAATATATTCTAAAACCGATTCTTCTACTTCACCGATATCAAATTCATGAGTTGTATCTCGAGGACCTTAGTAAAGAAGTATTTGTGAAATTGCTTTTCTAGATTGGCCCATCCCCGAATTGAATTTGGTGGTAATAAAGAAAACCATGTGAAGGCCGATCTAAATAAGGATAGCGAGAAAAATCTAACTCTCAGGGCTTCCTTAGGCGATGCTTCTCCACACTAGGCTAAGAATCAGCTAATATGATCCACCGTAGATATGTTGCCTTGCCCTGAGAACATGGAGAATTCTAGTATCCTATATCGGTGTAGTAGCGAAACTCTGTCAAACCACTTTGAATATGGATGTCGATACATAAAGATCTGTTCCTTGGTCTTGATACCAAATTGCTCTTTAACTACCTTTGCAACCCTTACCGACCAATTCTCCTCCCTTGGAATGTCTCTGATATTGTGGAGGTAGAGTTGGTACTTGATTTTGCTTGGAATACTTCATGGTAATTTCTTGAATCGGGGTTACCACCTAGATAATCCTATTGATATCCTCCATAGTAAGCATTCTAATGATATCCTAGAAGAACATTATCCTATTGTCTCCCAATCTGAACCTGTGTTGGTGGAAACAAATTTTCCGATACATCCCTTTTAGTTTCATAAGTCACCTGAGGTAGCACTGTTTTCATCGACAAATACATAGGACCTTGATTAGGTTCTCGAACAATGGATCCATCCACCGTCTTCTTGATCAGATTGTGTATGGTGTTTACCAACACTGCCAACTGATTGATGAGTATATGGTGAACTACTTCATTGATCATCTCTTACAATGGCTTAGGAGGACTTAATAGGTGGTGACTGGCACGATTATCCCATCAAAACATGCTTTGGCAGCTATGATTTTTGAATCGCACCTTGCCTAGTCATGCTAAAAGACTACAAATAGAACTTCTGAAAGTTAGCCAGGTTTTGTTCCATTTGTTGTCTCTGATCTTCATTCAGATCTTCCAATACGACCGGAATAATGATATCTTCATCGGCTTCTTGATTGGACGAGCACGCCTTGTCATCAACCACTCCTTCAGACATATTGATTAAAACTATATCCCTTTGGTCGATGAATGAAATTATAACTTTTAATCAAGCAATTGTATCATCCCACCCGATCGATGAATGGTCTTCAGTCTCACTAGGCGTGCCAAAAGAATGTTCGTGCACACACGGACCGGGCACTGAGAAGGAGCGCGAACATTAGCCGGCTAAGGTCTGATCCGATGGTGCACGAACACGCTGAGTCTTGGGAGTCTACTTCGCTCCTATGAAGGTCCTTCGGTTTCGAGGTCCTTTCGTCGGGGTTGCTGGAGTTACGAGCGTGCCAGTCAATTTGACCCTATAATTAACAAGGAGATAAGCCAATTAGTCAGTCGGTCGATGGGCCGATACGAACTCTTGCTATCGGCTGATTGCTAACAGGGTTTAAATAGTCATCGGCTTGTTATCAGTTGATTGTCGATAAGGGCTGAAACACTTGTCTATCAACTAAAAAGCTAATGAAGGTGTAGGCAAATGGTGACTAAGGGAATAAAAAAACACATCGGCTGTAAAGCTCGATGACACCCTAGAATAAAGTAGTTGATAGACACTATGCAGACTCTTGCTATTGGCTGGTTGTCGATAGAGGCTATAGCACTCTATCAGCATAAGCATATAACGAAGAATAAGATAAAGGAAATATCGGCTACAAAACTGGTGGCGCTCTCGAATACAATGGTTAATAAGCAGTATGTATAATCCTCATATCAGCTGATTACCGACAGAGGCTGTAGCGCTTGTTCATCGGCTAGAAAGCCGATGAAGGCATATGTAGATAGCAAGGAACAAGATAAAGTACCCATTAACTACAAAGTCGATAGTGCTTTGAATAGAATATACAATAAATAGTAAGAAGTAAGATCCGATCTTTCGAAGACACGAGAGACTAGATTGAGTGTGCGGATAGAAGGAATGGGCGAACTCATCAGCTTGCTGAGCCGATAAGAGGAATTCTCTAAGAATATATGTATATCGACTGAGAAGCCAATACACTTGGCATGAGACTTAATATGTGGATAAATCATTGGCTGGCCACTCCGATGAATTGTACACGTAAAGACCTATCGACCTACGGCTCAATCTTCTATTAGTGATTTAATAGGTTGGACCTAATTGATGCAGCACGAGAGTTATCGTAGTAGAGTGAGCTTGATAAGCCGATAGAATCACGCGAACGTGATGTGATACACCTGATCAGACTAAGAGATTGGATCTAACCGATACAACCTTAGGTAGAACGGATACAATAAGATAGTGACGGGACTTACCTCTTTGTTAGAGATCGAACTTAGCCGATGCAACCCTACGTCGAGAGCTAGAATCCACCAGTAAAAACCTAGATGAAATAGGGTCGTGATATGCCAAAATTGATTTGATCTATGATTGATATCTTACAAGGTTCTAGGGGGTCTATATTTATACCCTGGAGTTATAAGAGTTTGATGTGGTTACAAACAAGCTCCGGACATTATTTTCTAAATATAAAAGAAAACCATCTCTAAGAAGTTAAGAAAACTAATTAGACGTACCTATCTTACAAGATATATTCTATAGAAATAAAGTACCATGCCATGGTTTCCTTGGCTCCTCCTCAGACTCGGTTCTATTTGGATTACTTTTTGTTTTTGACTAGACTAAATCCATTCTCAATCTATCCGATCAACATTATCACCATATCAATCAGACTCTTTTCATAAGCTGATTAGCTCACCGATCCTATCTACAAGGCTTACCAAATTTTGGTGCAACCAGGTGACGATGAACTATCATGCGCAACCTTGCCTGAGCTAGGGCGGCTCGGTCATGGCTACAAATGTGACGACGGACTTTTGGCAAATGGCAGCATGCTGGCGCTGTGAAACTATGTAGCAACTTGTAGGGACTTTGACTGCTAGGCTTTGGTGGAAACAACTTAGTCCTAGGTCAACATGTTGTACTATACACTGTTTACTACCCTTGGATTTCTAGTTTTTGCAACTAACTAGCTAAATTAACAACCGGGGTGACTTTCCTATAGGGAGCATGGCAACGGTGCAATTGCAACAGAGCCGGTGGTCATCAACTTCTAAGTCTCTAGGGGAGGCCTTGAATGAGAGTTCTTCTGGTGAGGTGGCAAGATGGCATGACGCGATGTTTCACGGGGCGGTGGCGGTGACATAGAGGTTGTTGAAGCTAGTGTGCACACAAGTTGCTCGATGAATTGCCTCAGCCTCTTAACACATCCTTGACCTCCTTCCTTGTAGCCAAAAGCTTCCTTGCTCCTAAAAATGGTCTACTCAATTGGTAGCTTCAACCCTAGTGTCCTACAATGGTGATTTGGTTAGCACCCCATAGGTGTTCGACCCCATAAGCTGCCTACCCAATTCCTTCAGTTTCTTTTGGGAGAAGGGCAAGGGTATAGAGAGAGGTGATGGCACTAAGGGGAATGGCTTGGCCACGGCTTAAATGGGCAAGGTGGTGAGCTGTGATGAGGACATCCCAGCCATCCGTAACCTGAGTACATCGGTTACGCCGGCTGTGTCACTTACACCATTGGTTACTCCACAAATTACACCAAGTCCAATTAAGGTTGCACTTCAACAGAAAAGTGCAACACTGGTTACACCAAGCAAAACTATGGATACACGCGCTCAAGCCTATGAAGGACCCATTACATGCAGTCATGTAAAGTTACTCCAACAAGAGGTGCATACTTTCCTCTTTTGGTTACACCTTGATATTGATGAGAATTATATACTGTCTAAATCGTGTACTCTTATATTAGATTTACAAAAGAGGTGACAATATCGGGTTACATTGAGGACACTGAGGGTTACACCAAGAACACCAAGGCAGCTGCTCCCGAGGAGAATGGGTTACGTGCCAAGACCCAGTGTTACACAACAATTGTTCTAACTTCCAAGGTAAAACTGTACTATCTCGGGAAGAGACGGGGGTCATAATATACATGGTTGGAAAGTGCTTCAAGTCTAGTTTCCATTGCAATTGATGGCATGTCATTTGAACTTTCGAGCTAGAAGTAATGCCCATTATCGTGAAGATTGCGCAGAAGATCCCGAGACGCGTGGGAATTAAAGACCATCTCGGGAGTGCTTCACCTATTGACCTTCCACCTTCCCAATGTGGAGACTTTAGTTCATACTTATATTAGAGACTTGTTACTAGTATAAATACCCCTATGTACTGCTGAAAAAGATAATTTTTGATCATTTTGAATGAACACACAACCTGTATAGTTTTGTAGCCGAGCTGCTGAGTGCCTTGCACACCCTTGTTCTTCCTGGACTTGTGAAGAGATCCCTCTGGGGTCCCCTACTTCATGCTCTACGGTTTCTAGTACAGCTACACCGTTTTGTATGGATTAGTCCCGGTTTGTGGTTCTGTGATCGTTCGGAGATCGAGTCGAAGTCTTCGCAGTTTCGGTGCCTCTCTCCCTGTCGTTTGGTCGCATCCAACCTTGGCAGGTATAAAGCTAGTTATCCTCCGTTGTTCGTAGCAAGTTATCTTGTGATTTCCAACCTACTATCGTGAAGATCGGGCTACCCCGAGGAGGTTTCCATCGGTATCTTACTATTGGTGATCTCCAACCCTTATCAAGCTAGCTCTAAATGCAGCTAGTGCTAGGTAGGAGGAGCTGATGCAGCACGGTTAAGGTGACCCAAAAACGACATAGGTCTATGGCCTCTAGGGCATGGGTGCATAGAAGACGATGTGGCCACCTAATGGCACTTGAGTGTAAGGCTATGGGGATCTAGGGTGTAGTGGTTGTGGGTTATGGTTGGACGCAATGGTGACTAGGGCATTAGGGCTAGGAGGGATAGGCTTGGCATGGCGCTTGATGACCTAGAAGGCTTAGCGCTACGTAGCTGATGATACAGGCTGACGTTTGCAATTTAAGGATGCAGCGGAGCGATGTGTAATGGCGATGGGCAGCGGTCTGATCTAGGGATGTGATGACACAATAACTTCCCAAGAGATGGTGCATGGTGGTAGGGCACATGCCTAGGTAGAGAGGGTGATGATGCCATGACATGGCGGTGTAGGGATGCAGGCCTAGAGCAGCTAGGGTGACAACGGTATAGCATGGTGGTGGTTTCCTATCAGGGTGTTGTGGCCAGCAATGAGACATGGGCACAAATCAAGCGGCGGTGGTAGGGTTCTAGGATTGCGACGTTGACGGTTGACAGCACGGGCATGCGAGAAAGTGATGGTGCTAGCTGTTGATGTCGAGGATGGGACAACAGGACATGCACAATAGATAGGTGGGCATAGTGAGATCAATGATAGCTCTATTGAATTAGGTCGCTACGGTGGTTGGCTAAGCAATCTATCAAGCATATGGTTGGGAATAGTAGTAGAGGAAGAAAAAGTGAAAAAGAAAATAGGAGGGAGGGCTAAACTACAATTTTGCCAAATTTTGATTTAAAGGAAAAGATGGAACTATTGTCTTGTGATCTTTATTCTAAGGGTCTCATTTCTACCAATTTCTTTGTCCTTCACTTGAGTTTTTCTTCAACAAAGTATAGTCGAAACCATAATTATAATATAAAATCATATTCTAATTTATATTTACCTAATTATGATAATATTTACATCAAAATTTGGTAAGCCCCGCAGTTAGGATTGGAGAGCCGATTAACTTATAGAAAGAGTCCGATTGATACAGGGAAAGAGCCAATCGGACGAATTGAGGATGGATTCGATTCAGTTAAAAGATGGAAAGTTATCCAGATGGGACTGAGTCTGAGGAGGAGCCGTGGAAACCATAGCAAAGTACTTTATATCTATAGAATATATTTTGTTAGATTAGGCAAGTTTAATTAGTTTTGTTAACTTCTTAGAGAGATTTTCCTTTTATATTTTTAGGAAATAGCATCCAATGGTTGTTGTAACCGTGTCAGACTCTTGTAATCTCAGGATATAAATATAGACCTTCTGGAAGCTTGTAAATCATCTCTCGATTAAATACAACTTTGGCGTATCGCCACCCTAGTTTATCTAAGTTTTTTACCGGCAGATCTGGCTCTCAACGCGGGACTACACGGATTGAGAACGGATTGGGGCGTACCGCCATTATCCTGGTATATTTGTTCTGTACAAGGCTACATTGGTTAGGTTCGACCTCTTAGTCCGATCGAATATACCACATCACGTTCACGTGGGATCTATCAGCTTATCAAACTACTTTTACCGTCATTAGTCTCATGCTACATTGGTTAGGTTTGACCTACTAGACTATTGATAATAGATTGAGCCATAAACCAATGGATCTTTACTCGATGTTTCATCGGAGTAGTTAGCCGATGAGTTATCCGCATATTGAGCATCATGTCAGTGTATCAACTCCTCAGTTGATACACATACGTCTTCAGTGACTTCTCCTGAATCTCACGCCCAGTGTATCGGCCTCTCAGATGATATACACATATCTTCAGAGATCTTCTCTCATCAGGTCAGTTAGCTGATGGGTTCACCCTTTGCTTCTATCCACACATCCAATCTAGCATCCGCCACCTTTTTGCCGTTAGCCTCAGTCTCATACTGTCTCGATTTGGTCTAATCTATTAAGACTGACTCTAATGGTACAGTGGCAGTAGTCACTGGGTCTTGTATTTTTGGAGGATTGGGTCTTTCTCTTTCTTATTTATCGCATATTATATTTAGAGCATCATCAACTTTATAGTTGATGGATCTTTTATATTATTTCTTGCCAATCTACATATGTCTTTATCGGCTTTTCAGCCGATGAACGGGCACTATAGCCTCTATCGGCAACCAGTCAATAGGAAAATCCTACATGCTATTCTTTGAATATCCTATTCCAGAGTACCATCAACTTTACAGCCGATGGAATCATTATCATATTCTTTTAATATCCTTTTATGTCTTCGTTGGTTTTACAATCGATGGACTAGTGTTACACCTTCGTTATATCCATAGTGATATTGGCTTTACAGCTAATATATTTTTAAATAATTTTGTCGCCATCTTCTTACATCTTTATCGGCTTCTCAGTCGATGTAAAAGTGTTTCAGTCTTTATTGATAACCAGTTAATAGCAAGAGCACGTGGGACGTAGCCGATGACTTTCTCAATCCTATCGGCAGCTCGCTGATAGCAAGAGTTGGTATCAGCTCATCGTCCGACTGACCCATCTATTCATCTCCTTGTCAATTGTAAGGTAAAACTGACTAGTACGCTCATATCTCATCGTCTTGATGAAGTCGAAGGACCTCGGCGCGCTTCCAAACCAATCAACGAAGTCAAAGGATAATCAAGAGTGCACGTCATCTAACAAAGCCGATGGACCTGTAGTAGAGTGAAACAGACCTCTCAAGCCTCAACGTGTTCGCGAGATTCAGCGCAAATATATTTTTGACATGCCCAGTGAGACCATCAGGAGTATGATCTAACGAACCTGAAACTGAAGTATCTATACTAGAATGAAGCAAATCTCCTAGACCTCGTTGGGTTCATGAGTTTCGGTGTGAACATATATTTTTGGTACGTCCGATGGGACCATTGGAAATTACACTTAAACTAGGTAGATCTTGAGTTTCAGCATGAACAAATAATTAAATTGTAAACCTTAATTCCTGTAAATATCTTTATAGGATTCATTTTAGTTGGGGAGATTTATTAGTCAATTTGGTTAGCACCAATAATAAGATATAATTAAAAGACAACTAATTCCTGCATGGTGTAATTTTCATAAAAAAATTTGATGGTTAATAATTTTGGGTTACAATTTATTAATCAAAATTTTCACGGTGTTACACATGGATGTAGTCTTATAATTTTTTCCTACTATATCAACTTAAAATTCTGCACTTTCTTATGCATGTTGTTTCAAGAAAAACAATTAATTTGTAGCCTCAATTGTAGATTTTGCATGATTTAATTGTTCTAAAATTCTTAATTAATAAATATTGAGCTGTACTTGGTTAGTTGTTAGTCTTAATTAAAGCTTTTTTTCATGATTTAATAAATCTAAAATTCCTAATTAAAAAGTTGTACTCGGTTTCTCAATTATAGCTCCCAAGATTGAATAATTTCAAATTCAGATTTAACTAGTATCGAGTTGTACTTAAAGTATCAATTAGAGATTTTTACTATTTACAATTCTTAAATTTGTATTTAGATCATGTCTGGAATCTCAATTGTGGCTGATAGAGTGGAACTTGGTTTTTTTTCTCGGCTCATCGCCTTGTCAGTTGATGTGGACTCTTCTGATTTTTCTCAACATCCGACGCTAACGTTAGGCCCATCAATGCCAATGTTTTTTAAAAACCGACTCGTTTTTTCTTTTGAACGGATGGCGATGAGTCCAATTAATCAGTGTCAATTTTTTATATAAACTGACATTAATTATATTAGTATTGGGTTTTTTAGAACGCGTGAGTTCGGAGGACACCAAACCCTTATGAGTGCCGTCCCGGGTCTACTTAAGCAGCACTGATAGATTGTTTTGATTCCCTAGCAGGTGGGCAAACCTTCAGGTCACAAGTTTGATTCTCGCAAAAATCCTGCGACCTAGGATGTGTGATCCATGCATGCATTCCATTAACTAGAAAACGAGAAATCAATCAACAACAACAAGCGATAGATGATCAGCAAGTCCATTGACACAAGCAATTAGTAGCGCGACAAAGAAGCTAAGCTAGCTAGCTAGTTGCTCGATCATCAGATTACATGCATAAACTAACCTAGATAGCAAAAACTTATTAACACATCATACGTAATCGAAGAAGCGATAACGAACGATGCCGACACATGGCATATTGGAACACACGTACGTAGGTACGAAATGAAGTGCCGAGGATGCAATGTATGAATGCATGCATATGGCCGTAGAAGCAAATCGACCGAAGTGATTAGCAGCTAGCTAGCTAGAGTGGAAGTACGTAATAGCTAGTAGTAGTAGATTACTCTCTACTATAATTAGTAGCTAGCAATTAAGTAATTAATTGGTGGAGGTGGAGCAAGAGGAGGACTTGGAGCTGCTGCAGCAGTCTTCCTTGAGGCCGCCGCCGGTGCTCTTGGTCGGGAACAGCTCCAACGTTTTCAGAGGCCGGCAGCACGGCGGGATCGGCATGTCAGCAGCTTCGGACGCGGACGCCGAGGCAATGCTGCAGTAGTCCACGGCGGGCCACTCAGCTTGCTGCTGCTGCAGGTGATGAGGCATGAAGCTGCAGTTGCTTGGGGCGGCGGCGGCGTACGGGTGATGGTGGTGGTGGTGGTGCAGCTGCATCACCGCGGGGTGCACGACGGCACCCGCAGCAGCAGGAGGAGGAGGAGCCGGAGGCGCCGTCGAGGAGGGCGGTGAGGGTTGCTGTTGCTGCTGGTGGCGCGCGCAGAGGCGGCGGCGGAGGCGCTGGCGCTCGCGGGCCTTGTGGTTCTGGAACCAGTAGAAGACGTTCTTGCCCTCGATGCGGCCGTAGTAGGCGAGGTGCGCCGTGATCTGCTGGATCTCCGCCGCGTTGGGCGTCCGCACGCCGCTCCGGTACATCTCCTCCAGGATCATCAGCTGCTCCGGCGTCGGGCACCACCGCGTCGAAGGGGTCTGAGGCATCGTCGCTAGCTAGCGTACACGATCGATCGATCACTTCGGCGAGACGATGAGAGTCGTTGCAGCTGGTAGAGCTATCTGATCTTGCCTACCAGCTGCTTATATACAGGAGTACCAGCCTTAAATTACTTTATGCTGTGGAAAATCTTACTTTCCAGCCTCTGCACTAGGTGCATACAGCCTAACTATTCAAATAAAGCTAAATAACGCATAGTAGTAAAACATAGCAGGGACGAGACAAACCCCCGCTATGCACACAACTCGAGAGAATAAGCAACTAATATATATAGTTTCAACTGGTTAATTTATTTTTTTTAATCTCTGAGGTATATCTCAAAGAATAAGGAAATACCAGAAGCTGATCGAATCAAACTTCAAGGATTACTATTTTTCAATATATTTGAGCTATGCATATGAATACAACGGATTACAACACCAAGTCATTGTTGAGTCGTCGATCATATCGGTTCATATCGATAGAGTAAGAGAGACATAAATTTCTACAGGTTTTCCTCCCTAACAAGAAAATAAGACATAAAAAGGTTGTTGTGATCGGTAAAAACTATGAGAGTGGCTATATTAGAGTCCTAATCTGAATTGGCCCTCGAGCTCCACCAACATGTTTATAAGGGGTGAAGCAATCGGGAGGAGGACGGGGATGCCTAAGTCTCTATCGCTAAACCCAAAACCCTAAATAGTCCGATCGATCTCAAAGCATTGGATGGCGTTCGTGAGGCAATCCCCGGTCAGTGTCGCCGTTGTCCTGAATGAACGAAGATGTCATCTACACGCTGCATCAACCCGCCGGCGACCACTAGTTGATCAAGCAAGTGATCTGCAGCCACAGATTGCAAGCAGGCGATCCCGCAATGCATCAAGAAGAAACAAAAGAAAACAGAGGGAAGGAGATCAGGGTGAGCTCAATGGCTTCACAAAACGGTAAGTATAAATTAATTCCGTAATTAGTAGTGGTGATATATTGATTAGGCTAATATTTAATTTATGTAATTTACACTCTTAACACTAATTGAGGAAGATGTAAGTTTAGAAGGTTAAGTAGTGCTTAAGAAGAACATTTTTCGTTATCTAGGATCAATACTATATATGGATGAAAATATTGATACAGACATTAATTATAAAATCAAAGCGGACCGGATAAAATAACGTTAAGTATCTAACATCCTCTATGATAAGAGGATACCGCAAAAAGCTAAAATATAAGTTTTATAGAATAACGATTAGATCTACTATACTGTCTGAGATAGAATGCTGATTTATAAAAAACGACATATTCAACAGCTGAGTATTATAAAAATATATGTTATGCTGTATTTATAGTCATACAGGAATGGATCGAGTTCAGAATAATAATATATGTGATGAGCTAGGGGTAATACCAATTAAAAAAAGCTCGTTCGAAAGAGATGGTTTGACCACCAGATACACTAGTACATTACATTATAGAAATTAAAATAATAATATAAAAAGAGATAAAGAAAGACAAAAATTAACATACTAGAAAATAATAAAAAATAATTTAAAAGATTAAGATATATATAAAGATTTGTATTTAAATATAAGTGTTTAAAAAATAGCTATTGGTGTAACTGAACCTTTTAATTCGAACCTTCTCTAAGCTAGAAGTCTTTATTATTATTTGTTGTTGTGCACTCTTAAGATGGATCTTTAACACTAATTAGCAAGATGGATCGAGCTTCTCTAGCAGCTGGAATCTAGTATGCCTGCCTCACTATTTCATTTCTCTTTCTTTCCTTGGACCGCGCATGCATGTAATTTCAGAGGCCAGTTCCATTCCAGCTTTAAGCTGTACTACTTTTTGCTCTTTTACGTTGAATTGACAAACAGTATTACCACAGCTGCAATGAAGTGCAATGCAGTGCTGCTAGTTATGTTAAATGAATGGCTAGACGTTCAGAGGTCAGAGTGGAATGGATGAGGTGAGGCTGCAACTGCATGCAGCAGGGACAGGATGCATGGGTGCAAGGATACGTAATTGCATGCACACTGTTGTCCTTACCCGGCATTCAAGTGAAATCTTGAATGCGATCATCGATGCCCTTCATTTCTCTCTTCAACTAGCCTCTAATTTACGAGAAAATTAGATTTGTACTAACGTTTTTACCCTAGTTTTTTTTTGAAAAAACCTCTCATGGATTTTGGTTCTAGAAAATACTTTAGGTTTGTCACTTTGTCATGAGGCCTTCACAAAACGAAATTGACGATGACGGAACTCGATCCAGTGTGGGACCTTCCTAGCTATGGATGGTGGGAGCATGGGGACGCCGCCGCCGATAGGGGCTTTGATGTGGAGAGCAACACCTCACCCATCAGTCGAGGAGTACAGGTAACACCACGACGATGGAGGCCTCTTTGGTTGCAAAGTCAAGGAGATGGAGGTCAGTGGAGAGCGGTAGTTCAAGAACCATTCTTGGAGGGCACACTAATGTGAGGAGCTCGCGAAGGTCAGGGGCAACTGGAGGTCACCGAGCATGGCCTTGGTGTGGGTGAGCTCTGTGTTGGAGAGGCCTGAGAGGATGACAACACTAGCTATGGTGACGTGGATAAAGACAGCGAATAGAGAGGGAGCGGTGGCCGTGGTAAAGGAGGAGGGAGATAGCGTGGGCAAAGCACGTGGGGTGGTGGGGATGGACGCATAGGTGGAGAGATGACGGGGGTTGGCAATGTCAGGTCTGACGAATGTGGTAAAAACCAAAACGAAGCAACAAAGATGTGGTATTTTTTAAAACCGAAGATAAGTGGTATATTTTTATTTAAGATAAAAACGGTGGTATAAGTCTAATTTTTCTCTTAATTTACACTAGACAATGAGGAGGATGCATGTGTTTTTAATATTTTGCATATCCGCTACTCTTTTTCGGTCCAAAAATAGTTCTCTCCGTTATTTAAATTTTGTTTCAAAATAGTTATCCTAATTGTCTTATTAATCACCTCTTATCTAAATTTCTCTCCATTCTACATTTAACTATCCTTCTACTTATTTAATAAAGATCACTTTTTTTCTTAAATCTTAATCTATACTTAAAAATAATAGAAATAACTATTGTGAGAGACGAAGAAAGTAGCTAGATTGTACTCCACTGGCAGAGAGAGATCGAGAGATCGAGAGTAATGGGGAATGCATTCATGCATGCATGCAGGAGCGTGCATATATATGCATATATACAGTTAGCTAGGCTGTGTAACACAACACAGCCCTTCTTCAGCTTTGAGGCTGCAGTTGGTTGGGTACTGCGCATCATAAGGTGATGATGGAGAGAGACACCACCTATATATCTACAGTCCCTTCAGTTCTCAGCTCTTAGATCTCTTTTTGTTCTTTTCCTACGTACTAGTACTACTACTAGACCCTGATGAAGGCCACCCATACATGCAAGCTTGACTGACACAAATTGAAGAATGACCTCGAGCAATTGACTCTGTAGATTATTTTAATTAGGGAAATAGAAGTGTTTGCTAGCTATGGTATTGGATCACTTGGGACTTAGGAGTTGTTACTTGCACTGCAAAGTAACATCAGCGCTAGTTCTCAATGTGGCTGGCTAGAATCCTGGAATCAAACAGAATGCTAGACAATATAATCATTAAAAATATACAGTGGGACATATGTCGCTTCATGCACGCGTTGTCACAAGTTAATTAGGGTGGTTCTTCAATAAAGAGGATGTTTTGAATTCGGACAAGAAATATTAATCTCTAATTGACTGGACGAAATCTCTATGTGGACCTGTAAATATTTGATGACACGCTTCTTGAGTCAGTTATGTGTATATATACTATATATAGAAATATAAAAAGTTTTTCATAATTATGTTATACTATATTATTGCTCAAGCGACCAAATTTATAATTGGCACGGAATGGCCAATCAAATTCTCAACAATTATATATGTAGTATGTAAGTTAAAAAAGTATATTTAAAATTAGCAAATAAATTTGACGTAAAAAAATTAAAATTGACACAAAATCATCGCATGCTGATAATATTTAGTTTAGAAATATTTATCTTTATAAACTATCAGCATTGTGAGAACATGTTTTGGCCACTTTTGAAGACCCTTTTCGTATTGGTGTGCCAATTAGTTGAATTAGCTGATCAATGCAGAATTAATCCATAGAGTGTATAATACGTATTATATACATCCATGTACATATACAGACAACGCGTGGTTGCCGAGATGCACAGATCGATCAACCAACTACCCTTGTACTACTGTCCTACGGGCAGTCTCATCAGTAGTATGAGTACCATTCAACAAGCTCCTTTTGGGACGCTACAAAGCTATAGGTAGCTAGATGCTGCCATGCCTGCACTACTGCTGCATATATATGCTGCCTGAGTCATAAAAACATGCAGATCGAAAGGCCAGTTCGTGTTCATGCCATCTCATGCAACCTTTTTTCTTTGCTCTCTCTCTCCCTCTCAGATCTCTTCCTTACTTCTGATCTCATGCAGCTAGCTAGGCCATTCAAAACATAATTTATGGTCCTGTTTGTTGAGTTAAATAGCCTGTATATATACTTTTCCTGCTGACTTTATTATTTCCATTGCACCGCTTACTTCAATGCAATTCTCATCGACTAATTTCATGCATGACACGTCTTCAATTAGTAGTTAGCCACCAAATGTGAAATTAAGCTGTACTGCGGGCTTGCTAGGAGTTGTGAGATATATACTAAATCTGTTCTAACATATAAAGGATTTTAATAATATAGATGTATTATTAAAATTTATTATATTTTGAGAAAGAGATACTTATGTACTTGTCCTGATCAAATGCATATAATATAACTATCAGAAAGTCATTTTATCCTTCAAGAAGACATATACTCATTCTTTATATATCATATAAATAGTTATGTTTTTTTTAAAAAATGTGTGATTTCATCAACATACAAACAAGTTAAAAAGGAACAAATCTAACTATGAATAGTACAAGATGCTAGATAACTAGGTAATTAACATTGTCATATTTTTTAGAATTTTTATAAATATAGATTTGATTGATATTTGAGAGTTAGGAAAAAAAACGAGCAGGCGTATCCTTAAGGGTAAAAAAACGGTTCCATGCTACTACTTAATAGCTAGCATATACTATTCTGCAGGGCTGTAAAGATGTGTGACATAGCTAATGGCTAGGATGCATTTGCTACACCACATTCAAGAGAAATTTTGTATAAGAATCTTACAGGTTTTGAACCTTCCAATTAACTCCACGCCCAAGGAGGGTATGGTAGAGGGGGTGGGATTAGGCAGCGGCAAAGCCAAGGCCCGCCGAACTTTGGTCGGTGCCGTGGCTCCACCATGTGTACTAGCTGTACAAACAAATACTGCTTAATTACGTGTTATTCTAACGCTCCCTCCGTGACATATTCGTTTGTCCCTAATATGATTTTTAGAACCCGTGAAACATACTACAACAACTTTTACTAGTTTATTTCTTATTTATCACCTTCTTTTCTACTAGTTTATTCATATATGTCAACTTTTATATTAGTTTATTTTTCAACTACTAACTTTTGTATCACTTCTTATAGATTTGATTTGATGGATGTATTTGTTCTTCTTCTACTTAATTTTTTTAAATAATATAATTTATTATATTTTACGACTGAAGAGTACATGGAGGAAGTATATGGCGGGTCAAATATCAAACTAGCAGGGCAGCAAACTAGAAAAGCAATTAAGGCCACACATTTACACACCTGCAGTCTATAGGCCAAGAGGCACTCATATACTAAATTTATACCATCGATAATACACGATCATTATCCAATTAATCTACTCTCTCATACTAGTTTTTCTCTCCTAATATAAATCACAACTAGCTGTTGTCGACTTTACTTGTATCAATGGTAAATACTCTATAAAGTTGTATGTATTTGTGTGCACTTATTATTGTCAATCGTTATATTAGGTTTCTTGCCCAGGCTAAAAAACACTTCCTGGATCAGTCACTGGGATTATGTGTCACGACTCGGCTAAAATAATCGACTAGCTAGGGAGGAAACAAATGGATAGAAGGGAGTGAGGATGTTCAATCTCTAAGGCCAGAAGTTTGCATGACCTGAGCTCTAAAACATTCGAATATTACATAGGTTATCCCTATATGCAACGTGATGTAAATGATCGATGCTGTTGCTAATTACTAGACTTCTGGCACATTAACTAATTGCAACATACTTCTATATAATTAAATTTATACCTTAATTTCCAGCCATCAGGATTCATTCGTTGTGTTACACGCATCACTTATTATCTTTATTTATATGTATCTCTTCATCATATGTGAGCAGATAGGGTATAAAGTGTGATTGTGTGCTAAATTTACAACTGATACATATTGCATGTTTATAAATATCGAAGCATTCGTCACGAAAACCCACATCACGTTCAGAGATACCCATATTTGCCCTCCGTTGCTTGACCACCATTGAGGTGAGACCCGTGCGTGCCCCATCCCACTGCTTGTGTATCTCCCTCCTTATCCACCATGCCATTACCGCGTTGCCCTTTTTCATCAACCCTATCAGGCTAGTTTACCTCCTCTTTGCCTCTCCTCCCTATATAGATCACCGGTGCTATATCTGCTACTATTGTTCCTGCCTTCTAACCACACATTGACTCCACCGCTGTCCTCGTCTATTGGCCCCATCCATTCCTTTGGCTCCGGTGACACGCCTCGCCACCCCACCCATCTTTGACACCCATAGTTGGTCCTTTGTCACCCTAGCCATGCCTTTCCTCTAAATCCACCCCCTCTACGACCTCCTACCTTCCTCCCACCATCACTCAACTCTAAAAATCTAATCTAACATTCTTTGATGGAGCTCTGATATCACTATTACCTAGAAAGACTTCTCCTAATTAAGGGTTTGTTGAGTAAGTTATCACCGCCATTGATAGTTAGTACTCCTCGCCATCTTTTTTACTCATATCTCCTAGTTGTAGAAATGTTGAATACGCAGTCTAGGCTCTCAGATCAAGACATGCTCACTTCAGTCGACTAAGATTTGAATTAGTAGCAAAACTAGTTAATTATACATAAAAGGACTAACAATTTGTTAAGAGGCTTGATGAGAGGAAGTACGTGTCTAGAGTAGTAGCTTGCTAAATGGAGAAATAAGTAATAAACTTCACAACTATGATTCAAATGTGTGAAGTAGTATATATACTCATTTATATATGATAAAAAGTGTAGTGTATATATAGTAAACTCATTTATATATGACAAAAATATATGACTTTATTAATTACTTAGACGTACGTTTCAACTTAATCGTAGTGTAGTTTGTCAAATTTCTTAGAGTGGCACTTATAAATTAAGCAAGATCGTAACCTGTTCATGCATGGGCTGGATGATCTGGATCTCTAGCTCGTACACACAGTTACACTTAAATGATGCATATGACCCTACCATACCTAGCTATAGTCTAGATGCATGCTACTAGCTAGCTGGAGTACGTAGTACACACTCCATGAATCAGCTATGGCGCTTTACGGACGAACGAGTTAAGGGGATGGTAAGGATATATAGCTAGGGTTTTCAATGTCTGCAGGTACATTAATTGATTGTGCATGTTTGCCTGGCCAACTGTTCTCTTGTGGGTTCTCGAGAGAATTCGCTTGGAATTGATCAGTAGGGACTCTTGCTAGGGAGACAAACTGTTACCCGGTCAGATGAGTGACAGTTCGAGAGAGAGGCATGGGGTCAAAGGAGCCTATCTACTCCAGCATGCAAACAACGCGTTACAGATCGGAACACCACTAGCTAGTGTAGCACAGTACTTGCTACAGATGTAGATAATAATGTCACCATTGTGTTGATTTCATTCCAAACTCTGAACGTGCTAGGTCCTACTCTACTCTCTTAAATATAACAATTTTTAGTATTTAAAATTTATTTTAAAATATAACCTAACTTCTCTCTATCTACTCTCTTATTTCAACCTATCATAATAATTCTCTATTTAATTTTACGTATATGTCCTTCTCTAAAACTTTTTATATTTTAGAATTAAGAGAGTAGAAATTTAATCTCGCTATACCATAGCTGAGGCATGAATGCCAATTGGGTATATGCTCCTTGGTTGCAAATAGATTATGATAAACTTTGGGTTTGCCAGGACGTGTCACTATCCAAGGAATTAAAACACAGATATACTGGCTAGTAAAAAGACCCGATACTAAAAAATATTTTTATTACCATGTCTAAAGGCTCTAAATCACTGTAAAATTACTACCAGTTAGTAACACCAATCAGTATTAATGTTCTTTTTTTATAATGCTTATAGCAGTAAGATGTCTTCGATAGCCATGTACGATCTTTAGTACCAGTTAATGTTACCAATCAGTACTAAAGATTCATGCATTAATACCGATTGGTGTTATCAACCGATATCAATATTGTTGAATACATTAGCACAAACTGAAGACACTAACCGATACTATTTCATAATTATTAGTACGATTGATGTTTTTAACAGGTACCAAAGATTCTCTTAAGAAGAACCAAACTTTAACCTAGCAATAATAAAAGTATTTAAAAATAGATAAAATACAACAAACATAGGACAAAAAGTTCAAAATAGCAAACAAACAAAAATTATAGAAAAATAGAGGAAAAAGAATAAAAAATAGCTAAAATAGAAAAATTAGTGCATGTAAAAAATACATGACATCTAAAATTAATAAAAAATAGAAGGGTTTTACCTCAAAGTTTTTAAAATTAATTATACTAGTTTTATTTTTTCTTAAATTTATTTATCCTTTAATTTTTTGGGGTTTTCAAATTTTGTACTATATTTTAACAGCTTAAAAATCTTTTATACCAATTGTCCAAATTAACCTATACTATAGATATTTTAACCGAGCGAAAAAACTCTTTAATATCATATGTTTTATTTTCAGTTATTAATAACAATTAATACTAAAAATATTTTGGCCGAGCGAAAAAACTCTTTAGTACCGGTTGTTTCATACAACTAATACTAAAGAGGGGATGGTATATATACTATTTTCTCGTCTTTTTCGATCTAAGTCCCTAGATTGCATTCTTGTTGTCTCTTCATACCGCCATCCTCCATGCTAACGCTATCGGCACCGACGTCGTCACGCGCTCATCTTTCCACCAACGATGCCTCCCTCCACACCATCGCCGTCTCTATCTACACCGTCAACGTCACCATGTGCCTGCTCATCGACACTTCGCCCAGCGTGTTACATAGTGCTATTCAAGAACAACTTATTGGATTTATTATGAACGGTGTCATTAATCATATATATATATATGTAAAGTATATATATATATATGTATGTGTATAATATATATATATATAACATTACAACAATAAAGAAAACAACAAGTAAGCACTATAGCAAAATAAATTGTAAAAAGTAATAAAAAAACATACTTTAGTATCAGTTGGTAATACCAACCGGTACTAAAGAGATCAACTCCACATCATGTGGGCAACTATTTTTAGTACTGGCTGGTTATACTAAAGATATGTTTTTGGTACCAATCGATTGAATCGAGGCTAAAAATACCTACTTTTAGTCTCAGATTATACGTACTGATTGTATAACCAAGACTAAAATAGGTTACAAACCAGTATTAAAAACTATTTCTCTAGTAGTAATTGTGGCACAACTACTACTACCCAAGACCCAAGGATTAGAGTTTCGAGGTAGGGCTGAGGGGTGGTTGGAGGAAGCAGGAAGCAGGTAGGAGGTTGGGCTTAGAGCGATGGTGGAGAAAATAGCTTATGCGGTACTAACGGTGGTGATGGTGAGATGGTAGTGGCACTGCTAGCCGTGGATCAAGAGAAGGCGATGGGTGTGGCCAACAGTAAGAAATGGCCGTTGACTAACAGTGGTGCAGGCAATGTGGTAAATGGGGGTATATCACGTCTAGAGGATAGGAGGTGCTAGTCAAGCTACATGTGTGCAAATTGCAAGGCCAAGAACTGGTCCCATCCTAGCTTTACTCCTTAGATAGACCCTGGCTCGTGCAAATTTGAGTGCAAGGGATGCTCCGGCAGTAGGCGTAGGTGCTAGCGGATCTCATGACCTCCTTGTGTCATGTTTCAAGCAAATCCATAGGCTATGGCATGATGTTATGTCATAATGCTAGCCATCTCAAAATTTAAAACCTTTTTTCTAGAATAGAATGCATGTAGGTAAACTTCAAAATCTTAAATCATTAACAAATATAGCAAAAAATGATTTGATATGTGTGAAAATGATATTTTTAGATTTATCATGAAAGCATATATATATATTGTTATATTTTAATTACTTTTATAAATACTAAATATCTGTGCGTTACAACGGAGTTATAAAAGAGAACCTCATCTTTCTAAAATCATTCTCCATACTGTCATTAATCAAATTTTACTGGTTAGCTCACGTCATGTACAAAATGATCGCTAATCATCATAATCTAAAGTTGATATTAAATTTTCTTATGTTTTTTAACTTTCATAGCCTGGTTCTCACTATATAATTTCTAAAAGGACAAGTAAAATGGCTAACTAAAATTTTCTGAAGAATTAATCGTTAACAATCTAAAATTGTGTCTAATTTTTGGTCCTAATGAAGAATGGACAAAGATCAATATAGATCTTTTTACCAGCTAGGCCAAATATTTTTTTTATTTTGTCCTTTATTATAGGTTTATTCACTGTACATGAGCCCCACGTGACAGGGTTGGTGGTGGCGGCAGCACCATAACCACCATTCTGTTGGCGTCGCCCGGGTGGAGGGTTCACGTCCGCGGTAGCACATATCATCGATATCTCATCCCTGACCCGCGATGCCAACATTTCCAGCCACCACTTCGGCACGCTGCTTGGGATTGCAGCAGCAGCACCGTTGTTATGATTGAGAAGTGACGGTGGCGGTTCATGTGTAGGTCCGCAAGTCTCTTCCGGCAAGCGTACTGATCAATGAATATCGAATATTGATGTACACAAGCATCCATCAGCTTGCAATGCAATAGTTAAGAATACTAGTGCAGTAGTAATTATAGAATTGCTAAATCACATTTGACAGACAAATAGGAATAAAATCTTACAAATTTCTAACTTTATTTGACGATTTATGCCATGCCTCCTCCTCTAGCTAGCTTTGACAACCCCAATAAACTCTGATGACCAACAATGATCTGACAAAGTTAGGGTTTAGGGTTCAAAGTGAAATTAGGATGGGAGAGGTGAAGAGAATGGAAAAAGGAAAAAAAACACATGCTTAGTATGATGGCCGTAGGAAGTGGTGGCTTAGCAGTGGGCAGTATGACGACAGTGCCACCGAAGCTATGGGGTCAGTAGCAGATAGTGGACTAGTAGCGTATTTATAGGATTTGAGATATGGATGGTCCATCTTACCACCATGCATTGCCCTTGCCACCTTGCCATCTGCTTGTTGCCATAGAGGCATAGACACCACGCTATGCATTGCCCTTGTCAGCTTGCTGGGATGGCGATGATGCACTGATGCTGACTTGGCTTCTTGATGACCTTGCATCCTCGTAGTTGCTGGTTTGTCGTCTCCATCATTCACTCTCGATTGCCACCTGGCCTAACAACTATTGCTACAATAGCGGGATACAGTGAGGAATCACAAAAGACCAACACGATGCGGACTATGACGATGCTTCGACTTGATGCTTCATAGGACGAAAGTTTTTTCTTTTTTTATTTTTCACCACACCTTCCTATTTGAGCCTTAGGCCATGAAATTTTTGGGTGGTCTAAGTATAAAGGAAGGTATAGGCTACGATAGTATAAAATTAAAAAATTTTATCATGCACACTAAGACATCATGCGAAGAAGGAATCATAGATCATTATTACGTGATACGCAGTACAACGGAAATAGAGTTGGAGAAGACAACCCAACCACGTGCACGTCAAGATGGTAGATGAAGCAGTTGATCGCCGCGATCCTGATGCCGATCAACACCACAACGAGCAGTGACTCCACTAATATCTACATGTTTGGGGCTGGAACGTCGATTGCAGGTGTAATATTACTCGCAAGCGGCTAGGGTTTAGTTCGGGAGGTGGTGGTTAGGGTTTTTGGTTGAGGTAAATAGAGTTATCTATCCTCGACTTCTCCGCATCTCTATATATAGGCTTCTCCACTTGGGCTTTAGGGAACGTGGCCCAATAAAATTGTACTTGAATCTCTATCCGAATTGAGCTCTTATTCGAATCACATTCAAATAAGCATTCTAATGCATTAAGCGTGTGACCCTGTAGGTTAACATATATTTGGTCGCGACCAAAAAATGATTTTCCGATCACCTTATTAATAGTGGTCTCTAGTATGATATATTAACCTAAAGTATACATAAAGATCATATCGACTGAATCTATAATGTTCTTATGTATGAATCTTTTTGCCTTACGATATCGATCGAGCTCAAGGCAAGATTTATGTCATTCTCTTAATAGCTCAATCACTCTCTCGATCCTATGATAGATTATAAACTTGTAATTGACTTCTCAATCACCTTGGCATGCCCATGCACTTCTATAATCCATTATATCGAGAGGCCTAGAGATATCTCTCCCACAGGAAGGACAAATTCTATCTTTATCACTCACATCGCACTACATATTTTATAGTAAATCTGAATACTATTTTTATGACTACTATGTTACGGAGTAGCGTTTAGTAGTCTCAACATAAGCTACTATGTATGATGAGAACCATAATGATAAGTTTAAGAATTACATATCAATACTATTTAAGATTAAATGATGACATATAAATTTTTTACAGTATATCATAGTGGATTTATCTAATATATATTCACTAATATATATCCATATTATCGATTTAGTATCTTCATACCATGATTCATGAGACATAATCATCAATTAATGCATATGTTGATCTTATAATTATATTTATTTCTCATATAATATATGATTAGGAATCATTTAGAAATAAATTCTCATAAATAAATCACATACTCATTGATTAATAATAATAATATCTATTTTAGGAAACAAATCAATATAGTATATAATATTTATAACATCTCTATGTTATTTCAAAGGTATATCACTAACACTAAGAAACACTCGGACCACTGTGTAGATATGTCCATGCAGTGGGCTGGCATTGACGGCAAGGGCAAAGTGAAGCGAGTGGTTAGAAGGTGAAGGATGATGGTGGTGTTTTTGGCAACAAGGTGCCATTGGAGATGGAGAAGATAACAAGATGGATATACCTTGCTGCTGCTGGTTTGAGAAGGAGAAGAGGTGAAGAGAGGGAGGGGTCTAATAGGCCTTGCTAGTCTTGTTAACGCCTTCTGACACTGATGATGCGGGCAACGGCCATAGAGGAGACAGGGAGGACCGAAGAAGAAATGGTAGGGGTGGTGGTAGGAATGAGGAGGGAGGAAGATGAATGGTTAGGGTTGGGGTGCTAGTATGGATCTCAAAGATCAACGCTCTATACTTTGAGATATTGCTAGGGTTTTTTTTCTATTAAATATTCATTGGGCAGTTCTTAGTACTTAAAGAATTGCTAAGCCAGTAATTGAGTACTTACGGTGATCCTCTTGCCGAAGTTGCGGTGGCTGCGCTTGCTCCGGTACTTTTCGATGCGCTCCCGCCGCTCCTCCACGCTGTACCTCCCCGCTGCCGGCAGCGCACGCTCCGGGAACGGCGGCGAGGAGCGGCCACTGATGCCATGCGAAGAGGAAGAAGACGAAGAACGGCTAGAGTGGTGCATTGTGCTCTTTCATTTGCTTCATTAGTTGTTCGTGTACTGTTTGTTATGGCAAGCTTTTGCAGACGTATATTTCTCGTGCTGCATGCATGCTTTATGATATTTTTTTTCTTTTCTTACAATTGGAAAGTGCTTAAAACTGATTAGGCTTTGTTTAGTAGTGTAGTTTGTAAACCTCTCTCCTACGTATAGAAATATATAGAATTATTAGTATATGATTAATTAAGTATTTGTTATAAAAGAATTAAATTGAGTTAATATGATTTTCTATAATAATTTTTTTAATAAAAACATAACATTTAAAAGTTTGATAAGTATATGTATAAAAAATAAGAGAGTAAAAAGAGTACGGAACAAAACCCTAGTATGTTAAGAAGAATCTATGCATCTAGCTTGCTAGTTCAATTATTCTTGTGGTAACAAAATCGATGTTGTTTTAGATAAGGTGAAAAAAATAATTTTAACCACTAATTTTTATTAATATATATATTAACAAATACTTGAAGTATTTTTTAAATTAATCTATACATATTTTCATGTTTCTAAGTAAAATATTTTAGAAATTATTTATAGTTATAGTTAAAGTTTTTAAAGTTTACATTAGTTTTATTTAAAACAAAAATTATTTTCGCTCGATGGAGTAAGTTTTAATCATTTTTGTTTTTTAGCCACGTACGTTGCCAACAGGAATTCGATTGTCTGTTGCCCGCCCACCATATATGCATGCATGCCACTTGGTATGGGAGGAAGCTAGCTGGCTTTCCCAGTTGGCATTAGAGGTGTAATCAGCTAATTAACAGTAACTGTGCTGGCTAAGATACAACAGCTGGTTGTACACACGTCACTCCAAGTTACCCAAAACTGCACTGTATATTTGTTGTATGGGGCTGTCTTCTCTTCAGTTGCCAAAAAAAAACAGTAAACGGACATAATTACTTAAAGATTCATGCGACTCTACCTTATCATTTTTCTTCCCCCATCTCTAGACCCCACTATTTTATCTTCTCATCATTTTCCCTAACTCAGTTGCCACTGCCCCCCAGCGCCACTACTCAACATTGCCAACTAATGAAAAGCCATCAACTACCTTCCTTTTCTCTCTTGTTATATAAGCCAACGACAGCACCATTTTATTGCACTATCTTTTTTATATTTCCTATGGCTTAGGTCATCCGATTTGTCACGACTGATACCCGCCTCTTAACCCCATGGCCTTTCTCGTCCCCATCACCAACCCAGTTCATTGTCATCCTCTATTCCCACAATTTTGACGACTCCCCTACCGTTTTATTGTTTGTCACTATCATCTACCATCAGTATTGTCACCATCCAATGTCATCTTTCTAAGTCTGAGAAAACCCCACCTCCTCCTCACACATACACCCAAACCTAAATCGTCTGAGCTCCATAATACCTGGTTTGGAGGTAGAAGACGACTTCCTGAGATCCAATGACTAGTGAGTTTGAAGGTAGAAGACGACTTCCTGAGATCCAATGACTAGTGCGCTGGTGACAATTTCAGTCATTTGAAAACTATCAAATACCTTGTCATATTAATCTGAGTTGTAACGACTCATGCCGTAAGGACAAGAGTTCCAGGGATGAAAGAGCATGTATTAGAGCAGCTAGCTAGCTGCATATATTATTCGTTCGTACATGATATAATATATTCTGGTTAAGCTGCAGCATCATCCAACTAACATGATTGATCGATCAATAAGGCTATCGATGAATGAATTGATATGAGGTAGGTAGGTAGAAGTGATGATTCGATTGATCGATCAGTGGCCGCGAGGAGAGTAAAGGTCGATGGAGGGGACGCCGAGGTAGGCGGCTAGAAGGTCATCATCGTCGGCAGTGTCACAGAGTGGATGCCAGCTGCCTCCTGCTCCTGCCCCTGCCTGTTCAGCGCCTCTTGCACTGCCGGCCACCACGCCGGCACATTATTATTGGCCAGCGGCGACACCTCGAATTCAGCTGCAGCAGCAGCACCGTCGTCGTCGGAGTTGCGGGCGAAGCGGCCCTTCACCCTCGGCCGGTTGTCCGCGAGCGTCTTCCGGCAAGCGTACTGCAATTAAGCAAGCAAGCAGATTCAATTTAATTAACTAATTAATGAGAATGATATGAAATATTTGCATTAATCGGTGATTAAGATGAAACAGCAGTAGTATATAGTTACGGTGATCTTCTTGTCGAATTTGCGTTGATTGCGCTTGCTCCGGTACTTGTCAATGCGCTCCCGCCGCTCCTCCACGCTGTACCTCCCCACCACCGTCGCCCTCGGTGCAGCTTCCTCCTCCGGTGCTCACCACACGGACGGGGACGACGACGAAGACGAAGAGATGCTCGTGCTCCGGCTCCAGCACTGATGATGATACATAGTATACTAGTGTAGTCTGCCTGTCAGTACGTACGTGTTGGGACTTGACTTCGAAGAATCGATCAGACGTGACTCCCTTATATACATGATCTGGCCCCCACTGGCACTGGCACTAGCACCAGCCTCTCTCCATTCTCTTCAATTTGATTTCATCTCTTCAAGCAGTCAACTCTTGATTGGTTCAACCCTGATATGACATGGGCTACTCCACTTTGTGATATGATTTGATGACCGTGCATATATATAGCATATCCCTATATAACTATATTTCCAATGATGAGAGGGAAGCTGGCATGGTAAAGGTACGCAGGCTATGGTACAAACATCAAAACGACGACGACTGATATCCACCACTGCCACTACCAAACATGACAGACAGAATGGAAGCTCGCTGTTGCGCACGAAACATACTAGGCACGTACATCGGCCCAACGCCGAAGGCTCCAACAACAACAAATACAGCTTTTCTCATAAGGGGAATCTATCTCATCAATCCATTATAAAAATGCCACATTCAAGAAGCTAGCCGGCAATCACTACTTCATAGCAACACAACACCAACACTCAAGGTTAAGGCCAAGGAGACATGGACAAGTTGGGTATATGATCATGGACCACTTGCCAATATTTTTGAATTTTTTTCTTAACAATTTCGTTGATATGCAATAAACGAGTGGATGTCCACTTGAGTGATTAAAATCATTCTCCCTATTCCACTCACATCCTTCAACCATATTCCCTGCTGTACACCAGGGGATATGTCATTATTCAGCACTGGCACTATCGCTCAACTTGTTATTCACCACAAATTAACATCAGGCCATACCACTTTGCTCCAAGAATCCAAACTCACTATTCTGGGGTTTAATGTGCCAATTTTGGTTGATTCCAAGGTTTTGTCATCCCTGATCATTAACGATGGGATGCTATGAATACGCAGCAATCCTATTATAAGCTTTTAAGAAGTGACATCTCCCAAGATTTTGGTGGGGGAACAATCATGTCCACTTTGAACATTGCAGCCTACAGGATAGAGCCCCACAGGAATCTGTGTTGTTTTTCGAGCATCTATTGGGCAGAAGTCTGCTGCTCCAGACCCAGGACGCTGTTTTCAATTGGCAATTTGTTGGTAAGGTAACTGGAAGTGTCCTAAACCAACCACAGGCCTGCATTCTTCTGTTCTGGCACAGCTTCTAATGAATCCTTAGTCACCCACATAAGATTTGTGTATCATGTTGAGTTGTTGACTTAGCCTGACAACTGAGCTCGACCAACCTCAAGTGGGCCAACCCAACAAGATAAAGGCACCACGGTATAACCTTGCATAGAGATTCATTTTCCTTTCATGTGCACTAAAATGCTTAAATTGTAAGCTCTTACAGTTGCTATGATTCCCTTTTGGATGTAACCTGCATAGATTTCAATTAAGAAAACTATTCACAATCAGATGAATTAAGCATTGAAAATGAAGTGCATGGAAAAATAAATTACAAGAATCAGTAGAGGGAAATTATGAAATTCAAAAAGCGAGAAGGAAAGAGGAGGGGTGGGGGTAGGGTAGTGAAAACAAGTGGGGCTATTAGGAAAGAGTGCAGTTTTCATAGATATTACTTTTTTCTTCTTGTAGGTCACCTCTAAGAACAGTCACACCACTATAGCATGAGTGGAAAGCAATAATTGTTATGTTGATATGTATAAAGAATTTACAGGAATGAGTAACAGTCTAGACAGAAATGCAATTGTACCAAGAATTGGCATTAAGAGACAAGTTAGCAGTTTCACTAATTTACTCCTACAGGTCTCTTAAGGTACAACACTATTCATATGTAGTGTGAAGTTAGGAACACCCAATGAGTCAATTCAAATGTCATGATCTTCCGCAAATGAGACCACACTGATTAAGGATGATAAGACCTCTCAGTCCAGTGGCATGAATAATATAATTAAAAGGTTTTCGTTCAGTCTCCACATCTTCATTTGGGTGCATCTGTGGGGGTGAGGCCTTCTATTGCTGTCATGGTCGCTAAAACCTTTTCCACATCAAATCTGAAAGATTGAAATTGCACACTGAATTCATGCTTCCATTTCTTTCAGCATTAAGTCAAAAAAAACCCCTCGATCAAGGGGGAAAGACAACCCCCTTGACTTAGCTTTTAAGAAGGGGCCCACCGAAACCTGGCCAGGAAGGAACCTCACTAGCACATGCTTCTTTGGCAGCCTGGGACCCTCCGCAACTGTTGAGCAGGGAGGTAGGCACAAATGTGGCTCCCAGGATTCAATCCCTCAGCGGGCAGCACCTCTACCGGGTGCTCTACCACTGAGCAGCATGCTCATCTGCTTCAGCCTTAAGTAAAATTTATCCTTATTCTAAACAAACCACACCAAGTCTACACTGTCTTGAAAACTGCATCCATAAAAATAAGTAGCAGAAGGGAGGGAAAAGAAGTGACATCACATCTCAGTAAACCTTTTTTGAATAACCATTAAAGAACATCACGAGATTTATATTATGATTCAGATGTCATATTTTCAGCATCATCAGAGCATTAGGGCAGTAACTTATGTCCATAATCCATATGTGATAAAGTATGATTTGTTACGTCCCTGGAACAGAGAGTGCAACACGTAGTTGTGGTGTCTTAGTGACATAGTGAGCAAGGACAAGGTTGCATCAGTCTTGTGGGTTGTGGCTAGGAAATCGTGGGAGGGACAGTATAAGGGGCAGGGAGACATACTTGTCTGATTGACCTAATGTTTAAGACTAAGCAAACACTACTCTTTGAACACTAAATAAAGGATGACTTAACTGGAACTTTAATGCTACTAATCTGATATGGTATGGTTAAACTTTCGAAATATCTCTAGGCTTACATCCCAAGCAATTATATCTACTGATTGAGGATGTATTCCTCTTGGACATGGCTGTCAAATGAGCGCTCAGACTTGACAAGCATTGCGAGCTTGACTCAGACCCAGTAGAGCTGAGCTTGAGCCCAAAATGAGCTCAAGCCCTCATCGAGCTAAGCATGTGCTTAGCTCAATTAGGCTTCAATCACATGTTTATACCATAACATTAATATATATTGTTTTATAGCCTTGTAATATGCTCATCCATGTGTGTTTAGGGTTAAAAAATCCTTACAGAGCTGAACTCAAGACAAGGTATGCTGGAGTACCTAAAATTTTATAGTTATCAAGTCTCATCTAGTCAAGCTTGGGCTTATGTAAGCTCAAACCTCAACTTAGGCTTGTTCAATTCTGGCTTGGCTCAAGCCTGTACCGAGCTTGAGCCAAGCTTACCTAGTCTTAGTCAAACCTGACTTTTGAGAGACCTACCTAAGCGGAGTGGCTATGCTGGCTGTAGAACAACTGCCACATGACATCATGGTATATTAAACTTATAACTACATGAGTTGGTAATTATCTAAGTAAAGAGTATCCTGTAACACAGTTCAAGCAGCAATATCTCTATCAATACAATATCAAAGAAGTCAACTACCAACTCTTGTTTCTCATTATTCATAATATCACATTGATAACAGACAACGAAATTGTGTTTAGTGATATCCTTAAAAAAACATAACTAATATCGGATTCAGCATGAGCACATGTTAGCAATATCCCTCATGACTCAACCATAATACATAATCTGGTATAAAAAATAGATCAGGCTTCTTACCTTGGATGCTTTCTTCTTAAAGGACACAGACTTAAGGAAGCCCAAAAAAGGAAGATAAACCGGACGTTGCAACCTTAATTTTTTGGTTTGCTTTTCTGCAAAACCAACAAAACTTCAGATATGCTTGGAAGATATGCATAAATCTAAATTTCTTTCATTGTCTTCATACTAAAATCCATGTTCAATACTTCTTATATAAACTAATACATATTGAGCTAAGTTAGTTCAAACACAATGAAACAATAGATCCCTTAAATTGATCTTCCTCAAACCCTAGTGAATCATCTCATTATTGTCTTGATACTAGCTGCAAGCATGAAAGGACATGACGGAGAACAAAATAGACTTCAAAACTATAACAATCTCAAGAATTGCTGTCAGTAAACACAAAAGGTCACAAGTTCAAAATGTTTAACAATGCCTACTTCATATCTTACCTGATCTAGTTAGGGATATCTCCACCTCACCACTAGCATAACAATAGTTTAGTAGTTGTCCATGTATTTCAGCAATATCTCCCTCCAGAGAGTTTGAGGTTTGCTTTGCCAACTCATCAGTTTTACTGGGTGTGTCAATGGATCCTTTATCATAAACAAAATCAATTGGGGCGGTCTCTGGACCATAGGGAGTATGTTCCACTAAAGTAGTTGCTCTTCTGTCAACTGGCTCTACTTCATCTCTTATAACTTGCGGTGGCACCATAACATCCTTGCAAAAATTACCATGCAACTGAGCTGCAAGATCTGACGGCGCCTCATCATCTCTCACACTTGAAGGCAACTCTAGTGGTTCTGCAAAATCTTTGTGAGTCTCAGAAAAAACTGAGACGTCACTGTAAGAGTAGAGCCCCTTATCCTCAGAGTAAACACTGGAACCAGAAGGAATGCCACGATCCAGTGTTGCCTGATCAAGCCTCTCACAGGAGGTGAACCCAGAGTCACATTCTGTATAAGCCTTAGCATAATCTGGGATGCCAGTAGACTGGTGAGGGCACTTGTTCACAATACTCATGTCAGAAAGCTCCATACCACATGGAATAGCAGAACACACTAAGTTATCATCACAAGATAAGGGAGCGCTGGAATCTTCAATGAGGTTCATTTTACTTGATTCTGTACCATCTAGTTCCATAACGTCATGCAGAAATTCAATATGTTTCTCAATGCCTTTCAGATCAAAGGAAGAGACAGCAGCAGTCTGCATTTCATGAGCCATAACAATTTCATCGTTTCCAGGATTATCCAAATTGGCAGCAACACTATGCTGTTCAAAAGATGCTGGCAAGGTAGACAACGCACAAGTCATAAGACTTTCACCTCTGCTAACTTGTACAGGCCCTTCTTGTGTTTCAACTGGGAATAGGATTTCGTTGTCATGGCTTGACTGCTCTTGCTGCTCGACAAAGAGAGACTCATCACCATCATACGGTACATGGCATGATGCTTCGGTGAGACCATATATGGGTAAATGCGGTAGTTCGTCTTTGTTGGCAGAAGGTTCTGGATTTAGATCAAGAGATTGCAGGTCTCCTTTGTAAGCTGGCAATTCATATTTTTCAGAAGAAGGTTCTGGATTCACGTACAAAGATAGCAGATCTACTTTATGAGGCATAGGAGGATCCCAACCAATCCAGTCAGCAAGTTTGAAGTTTGCTGAATTCAACTGCTCATTCAGTAAGACCCTATCAATTCTAATGGTTTCCTTGTAGAAGTGCTTCTTCCTCAGAGCCTTGGAAATCAAAGACCTGACAATGAACAAATGGCTTAGAATATATGGCACAACATCATGATTCATGCCAAACTGCCCAGCTTCCTAAATAAGATTGATAGAATGTCTGGCTGCCCAGAGAAGTGGGACTAAATAAAGTGAAGCTCCGGAAATAAGAGAAGTGCAAGTGACCTGCAGTTGACGGATATAGCAGCGTTGGCTCGTTGGGTAGAGAGGCCAAGCAAATAAGCACACAAGTTTATGGCATCATAGGGGCCTCTAATTTCAGAAGCAATGTGAGCAGCACTTGAAATGATGAGATTCTTTCCTTTAGTCCAGCCCACCAAGAGCTAAAAAGATGACAAACAAGTTAAAGGCTTTAGAGTACGGAAGGAACTGAGTAGAATATAGTATCATATATGTGGAGGAATAAGAAGAGCAAGAGATGGCTAACCTTGGCTTCGGCTATGGCCTGTCTCCTTGAAGCGGCATCGGCGATGAGGGGAGAGTAGGAGATCTCGAAGTGTAGCCCCCTCTGCAACGCAAGCTTGAGCATGGGGAGCTTGAGGCGGAAGGGCAGCTTGTGGGAGAAGTCGATGGAGACGATATCGAGGGGGTCGAACGCGGCTTGGCAGAGGTGGTCGAAGGCGGCCTGGGTGAGTGGGCGCGCGGCGACGATGTCGTAGGTGCCAAGGAGGCGGGCGGCGGAGGGGGCGAGGGCGGAGGCGCAGGCGGCAGCGGAGTCGAGGGAGAGGGTGATGCGCGTGTACTGTCGGAAGGGATGCCCGCGGCGTTGGAGGGAGGCGGAGGGGGGCAGCGGGATAGAGGAGGCGATGGGTGAATGGGAGTCAGCGAGGAGGCCTCGGTGAGGGTGATCGAGGGCAATGGCGGAGTAGCCGAGGTCGAGGGCGCGGGCGACTGCGCTGGCGGTGTTGGTAGCTTTGGAGTCGTCTGGGAGGATGCTGAGGTCGAAAAAGAAGCCAGCTGAGGGCGCCATGGCGGGCGGCGGCGGCCGGAGGGATCGCTGCCTGCCTATTATACCGATATCTGTATGTAGGCTGCGAGTACAGAAGCCAATGGGCCTTTCCGGATAATGACCATCAGGCCTCCTAGTTAGAGGCCCATGAAAACGAGGCCTGCGCCAACTCTCTGAGTCTGTCTCTCTCTAGTAGTACAACCAACTATTTTATCATATATTTTTGTCGTAAATAAACAAGAGAAAAAAAACAGCAAGTAGCTGCATTGGAACGAATGATCCTTCCCTGCTTCCTACTTGTCGGGTTATTTCTTGCTGTTGCCGGCCATCTAGAAAATTCTTGAGCTTGACCGATCAAACAGCAAAAGACTAACAAATGAGCTACTTGCAAGAAGCAAATTCTCTGACTTCTAACACGCTTGCTAGCGAGGGAGTGTGTACACTATTTACTATTTAAAATTTATTATTTATGTTAACATGTAAAGTCAAAGTTTTAAATCTTTTGCTATCTATAGGACCACGCAATGGCAGAAGACGTCCGTACCCTAAGAAGATTTAGATTAGTTTTTAAGATGCTTTTTAAAATCACGGCACGTATCTTTTGTTTAATTTTTTGAACCTTAATGTACTCTATTTATTTTTGCCGTATGAGGCTAATGGATTTATTGCGTTGAGTCAATACGCTTTTATAGTATCAGAACCTTTTCCATGGTGTCTTTTTCAGGCTCATGGTGTCTTCTTTCGTCCCTCATCGTCATCCTACGGCCTCTTCACCTCAAAATTGACACCGGCCTCTCACCACGGCATCCTCTCCCATCGCCAACCTCTCACCACGTCATCCTCTTCCACACCATCACCGAGGTGTCTTCTCGCAGCATTCTACCCCAAAACAATCAACGCTGACCTCTCATTGCAGCATCCCTCCACGTCGTCATACCTTTTGCCGACGTTCTCACCAATGTCATCGGATGTCGTCGTTGTCCAAGCAACGCAAGATGCTGCACTCAAACAGGCTATAGCCGATACCGTCGCCGCAGCCAAAGCAGCTACTGCTGAGGCCAAGGCGGCTTCTGCCAAAGAAGATGAGGCCATCCTTCATCTCACCGAATACGAGAACTTAGAGCAATCCCAACTTCACGCCCAAGCCATCGCAGTGTCCAATATCAAACAATGATTCCCCTCATCCTCGAGCAAACATCCACAAACTACAGCCGTTAGCGCACGCTCTTCCTCAACACCGTGACCAAATACGCCATCGACTGCCTAGTGCTCTTTGACGAAGACCTCTCCGCGGACCGTCATTAGCACCGCATGTACTGCATAGTTAAGTCATGGTTGTTTGGCACAGTTTCACCAGAGCTCATCGAAGCAGTGTTAACTGTGTCCCCAACCTCACGCTCTATCTGGCTTGGCCTGGAAGAGCAGTTCGTTGGCAACAAGAAGACCCATGCCATCATCCTTGATGCTGAATTCAGGACTCTTGTTTAGGGCAATCTCTCCGTCACCAACTACTGCAACAAGATGAAGCGTATGGCGGATGCCTTGACGACTTTGGTGGTCGGTATCTCTATGTAGGTTGCGGGCATAGAAGCCAATGGGCTTTTCCTGATAATGACCATCGGACCTCCTAGTTAAAAGCCCATGAAAACGAGGCATATGCCAACTCTTTGAATCTAACCCTAGTCTCTCTCTCTAGTAGCCCTAGTACTAGTGTGTGTTCTAAAGAAATTTAGGGCAACCGTGTTCCTTGTCTTTATCAACCAACTATTTTATCATATATTTTTGTCGTAAATAAACAAGAATAGAAAGGGAAAAAAACAGCAAGTAACTGCATTGGAACGAATGATCCTTCCCTGCTTGTCGGGTTGTTTCTTGCCATTGTCGGTCATCTAGAAAATTCTTGAGCTTGACCCGATCAAACAGCAAAAGACCAAGATAAGATAGCAAACAAGTGAGCTACTTGCAAGAAACAAATTCGTTGACTCTAACACGCTTGCTAGCGAGGGAGTGTACTATTTACTATTTAAACTTTATTATTTATGTTAACATGTAAAGTCAAAGTTTCAAATCTCTTGTCATCTACAGGACCACGCAATGGCAGCAGGCGCCCATACACTAGGAATATTCATATTTGTTTTCTTGATTAACTCTCTAAAATCACGACATGTATCTTTTGTTTATTTCTTTGAACCTTCGTGTACTCATTTGTCGTATGAGGCTAATGGTTTTATTGCGTTAAGTCAATCCGCTTTCATAGTATCAGAGCCTTTCCCGTGGTGTATTCTCTAGGCCCATGGCGTCTTCTTTCATCCTGCGCCATCGTCCTACGGCCTCCTCTCCTCAAAATCAACATCGGCCTCTCGTCACGGTGTCCTCTCCCGCCGTTGGCCTCTCATCGTGGCATCCCTCCACATCGTCGTCCATCTTGCCGATGTTCTCACCAATGTCATCCAATATCGTCGCTGTCCAGGCAATGCAAGATGCTGCACTCAGACAGGCTACAGCCGATGCCATCGCTGTAGCCAAAGCAACTGCTGCCAAGACCAAGGCGGTTTCTGCCAAAGTAGATGAGGCCGTCCTTCATCTCACTGAATACGAGATCCTAGAGCAATCCCAACTTCATGCCCAAGCCATCGTGGTGTCCAACATCAAGACGATGATTCTCCTTGTCCTCGAGCAAACATCTATAAACTACAGCCACTAGCGCACGCTCTTCCTCAACACCGCAACCAAATATGCCCTCGACTGCCTGGTGCTCTCTGACGACGACCTCTCCGTGGACCCTTATTAGCACCGTATAGACTGCATAGTCAAGTCATGGCTATTCAGCACAGTGTCATTGAAGCTCATCGAACCAGTGTCAACCGCATCCCCAACCTCGCGCTTTATCTAGCTTGGCCTAGAAGAACAGTTCATCGACAACAAGGAGACTCGCGTCATCATCCTTGATTCTGAATTCGGGACTCTTGTTCAGGGCGACCTCTCCGTCACCGACTACTGCAACAAGATAAAGCATATGGCGGACGCCTTTGTGACTTTGGGTGAACCGGTCTTGGATCGCACCTTGGTCCTCAATGTTCTTCATAGCCTCAACGAGCAATACTCTTACATGGCGATGTTGATCAAGCGCACCCGTCCGTTTCTGGCCTTCTCCGATGTCCACAAAGACTTGCTTATCAAGGAGGTGATCATCGCTAGCAAATTGTCCACTCCGACAGTGCTTATGGCCTCCACATCCATGCATCCTTCGGCGTTGCGTCCTGAGTCACAATGGCACCATCAACACTAACAACTATGGCAAACCAGGTGGCTCTAGGAACAGGAGCAGCAATGTCAAAGGTCATCGGTGTTGGTGCCTTAACCGGAGTGGGGGCAAACAGCGCGGACCACCGCGCTTGACTAGAACCTGGCCGCCGCATTGGAATTAGCTCGCTGGAACTTTTGCCATTTGGCCGAACCATCCCGGCGCGCGCCCACACCCATCTCTGGCACCGCTTCCTCATCGTCCCTATGCTCTCGTCGCCAATGTGTCACCTTTCGTTGCCCAGACTTTGCAGTAGCAACAATTTATCTTTTAGTAGTAACAGTAGCCGTTTAGCACGAATCTCCAACAGCAACAGCAATAGTTCCCTCCTACGTCCTATTATGGCACTTCTTCTGTTGCACCACCTTCGCAGCAATCCTGGTTATGGGATCAACAAGTCTTGGCATAAAACTTCAACACTATGACCCTTCTCCACCGAGCGACAACTAGTATATGGACTCAGGTATTTCCTCTCACATGACTTCAAACTCTGATTCTCTATCTCATGTTCAGTCACCCAGTTTTTTTACCCCTTCTTACATTGTTGTCGGTAATGGTTCCTTATTATCTATCATCGCTATTGGTTCTCAATCGTTCTTTATATATACATAACATGATGTTCTTCAGTTGAAAAGCGGCAAATCTCATCTGCCATTCTGAAACTTCATATCTATAGCAACATTCTAAAACTTCGATAAGAAAAAAATGCAAAAAATCTTATAATTATATCGTTAAGAGTTATGAGAGCACTAATTCAATGAGAAAACAATTAAAAAGCAACTGGATTAATTTTCCAGCTTCAGAAAACTATAAAATCCTTAATTTTCCAACTTTACAATTTCATTAAGCATGACCAGTACAAATCTTTATGATGGATGAAATTTTATGACACTGGAATTTCAGTTCAAGCTATTCAGTGCCATAATAAGGTGTGAGATCAGTGTACCTGTTAGTCTGTTACATATATTTTTAGGAGTATCACAATCTGTTTATCATCAGCACATTGATCTGGTTGTTTCCATGTACCTCGAAACAGTTGATTCAGTAATTTGCCACAATATGCTGTAAGAAGTGGGACTGTTTAAGCAGAATTCCAGCATGTGGGCTGAAGGCATGTGTCTGAAGCTGTACATAAGATTCATATACAGGGGAAAATGAAAATATCACATAAGATTCATACACAGGGGGAAATGTACTAAGCCATTTAGGAATCTCAACTGACACTATTTCTCACCTTTTCCTTTTGCTATCCTAATGTCATCGTAACCTTTGGCCAGTTGGATTTGATGGAAGCATATAGTAAAGTGAAGATCAGGAGAGCGACTTAAATCAATTTAGTGCTTTGAGCATGGGGCAGTTCGTAGAACTGGTTGTCCAAACTGCTGCATTTCCGTTAATGGAAATTTCAGAGGAGTCTTCCTCTTAAAAAAAACAACAATTGTTTCTATTATTCCCCAAGATATAAGTTGGGTTGTGGTTCTCCCGTCACACTGACATTGGTTAAAACACCAAACACCATATAATTTTACCCACACCACAAGCATTTATAGCTGCAACATTGCGTACATATGTATTTAAAAGATTTAAACAAAGAAACAGCAGACAATTATAAAAAAAATATATCCAGGAACTAATCCTTACTCCCCAACGGTTCCATCAGCGCATACTCTTATACCTAGGTATCTACCATCCCTGAAGTTCTCAACTGCATAACTGCGATTTCAGAAATTATCACAGAACTTAAATTTTTGAAAACTAATACTCCTTGCAAATGATTTTATTTTTTAATTAGATTTTCGTACGAATCTGCCTGATACAATTCAGAAAGCAAAAGATGTAGCATTAATTTTACCCTATGTACATGTCATAAAAAAGAAGATTGCAGGATGATGTTACCCTCACTGGTTTGCTAATAATTTAAAACAAAATTTTGATAAATCATAGCATAATAGTTGAAAATAACTGAAATCTGGGCAAGCTGAGATTAATACAACTGTACAAGCCGAAATATTCAGTACAATTGCGCAAAACCAAAGTTCACTGGTTGAGTTTAATCTTTTCAGTGTAAAATTGTTTAGTGTGCCCCAATATCAATATGATTTAACATTACTCAATTATCAAACTTCAATACAAACATAAGTGGCATACAATTAACAAAAAATATGTAGATTTATACTACGTGCGAGGACGAGAGGAGGCGGCAACAGGAAATGACATGGACGTACAGGAGTGAGAGAAAATGAATCAAAGGAAACTCGTCTGGAGGAGAAACAAGTGGCGATGACAGCTGTGATTGAGGGAGGAATGGGTGATGGAGGTGGCGGCTGTGATGGAGGAGGAGCAGCGCTCATCCAGTGAACAATTAAGCAGCAGCGGCTGTGATTAGAGGAGGATTGTGACTCTTGTTTAGAGAAGAAGCGAGGCGGCGATAGCTGCAATGGAGGGGACCGTTGCACGCATGCACGACTGCGAAATGGACTGACGAATGGAAGACGAGGAGGAAAAGAATGACTGCTCCCTGCCGAAGAAGATCGACACCGACTAAACGATTTGCCAAACGACTCTGACAATGGAGCGATACGCCGTCATCAATCACCCATAAGATAAATGTGATAACCTAAATACCGAAATTACCCTATTAACTGAGTTTTAATAAAGTACCGATATGTTATTATAAATTTACAATAATAATATAACCAAGAGCGCATTATAATTTTTCCTTTACTTTCCCTCTCTGCCCCCGGGTGCTTTGGCTGCCAAAAGGGCAAGCAATGGCAGCAGAGCAAGCACACACTCTCATCCCCAGTTCCCCACTCCCCTTTCTCCACTCCCAAATTGCACTTCTTGAGCTTCCAAGCAGCACGACACAACCATGGCCAGGAGATTGGGTCTCTTCCTCCTCCTCCTCCTCCTCTCCGGCATCCTCTCCCGCGCTCTCCCTTGCTGCTCAGGTCTGTGTTCTTCTTCCATCTGCACGTTCAGTTCAGTGTGTATGCTAGTGTTGTATGACTGCTGGCCTCCGCAAGGCCAGATCTTTGGTCTCGGCATTTTTCTGTTCCATGTTTTTCACTTTTCCTTCGCACTAACTCACCGCGTTTTGCTCCTCCATTTGTCTAGCATATGAGTAGGATTTTTCTTTCTCCGAATAATCACCATTCACTTAATCCTTCACCAATATTAGAGGTATCTCGACTTGTACATTTCCGTTTGGTTGCGAGAGCTTAGCGTAACTAGGGATTATAGCTAAACGATTTAATTTGATCTTGTTTGGAATGGGGGAACCACGACATAACACTATTTCGTCTAAACTCTACAATATTACAAGAGCATGGAAAGAGAATTTAATTTATTTATGTTACAATTAATTATTTGTTAGTTAAAACTGCAGGCAAACAAACTGTCCATGATGAGCTGAATCCAGATCACGTAACTAACCCAACGATGCCAATCACAGTCCCATCTACAAACCCATAGCCAACAATCATCACCGTTCCTTCCACAAACCCTACCATCACAATTCCTTCCCTGAACCCTCTCCCTACACCCATCACTGCTCCCTCAATAGTGAATCCTTCCACCTCGCCCGCACCTGCGACATACCCGCTGCCAACGCCTTCAACCTCTCCTCCTTTTGCGCCATTGAACAACCCAACATCAAACCCAATGACGCCTGCTGTCAGCATGCCACCTCCTGCTCTGACCACAACTCCACCCACTGCTCCAGTTGTTTCAGGGCAGCAACTATGGTGTGTGGCCAAGGGTGGCTCAACAGAAACCACACTTCAGAATGCACTGGACTACGCGTGCGGCATTGGAGGAGCAGATTGCTCAGCAATACAACCATCAGGCACTTGTTATTATCCAAATACCTTAGATGCGCATGCACTATGCTTTCAACAGCTAATACCAGAGGAGCTCTGCACCCTCCCGCTGTGATTTTGGTGGGACGGCAATGATTGTCAATGTCAATCCCAGTAAGGATGAATCTCCTCTCATTTTATACCAGTTCAAGGATTCTTTTATTTTGGTGTTGCAAAGATCATTTTATTTCCTTTGCAGGCTCAGGAAGCTGTGTTTTGGCATCGTCAATGTCATCAACAACGTCAAGGTGAAAATCATTTTAACTCTGAAAACATGAACACTCTAGTGCTTGACCGTGCCCTTTTAATATATATTATTAAGATAGTTTGAGAGTTGAGGCTGAAAGGCCCTTGAATCTAAAAACAATGAAGTATTGTGTTTACTCTTGCAGCTCCATGGTTGGGTACAATCCTGCATTGACAGCTCCTACTACATCATCCACTAGTCCTATTATTACTCCTACTACGCTGTCTGGTTCAGGTTCATCAGTGCTGAGCCCGGGTGGCTCAGGCTCTGCCAGTTCTGAGTTTGGTTCAGACATTCCAGACACGAGCAACTGTTGGCGCTCAATCTCCCCAAATTGCTGGTCCTTCGCAGCTTTGTTCTCAATGCTTACATTGGTATACATGATCGAAGGAACAATTTTGGAAACAGAGTGATTACAACTGATGTAAAGAGCTAGGGAATTCACTCGGCCAAGTTGTATGGCAGGTAGTAGTAACTAGGAAGTAGCAACTAAACTAGGCTTTGATTTGCTTGATAGACAACTGGTCGATAGCTGTTGTAGTTAGTGCGAGGGGTCCCGTCTCCCTTGAGTGACTGAAGAAAAACAGAAAAAATGCCTCCTTTGACTTCTGAATGTACGCTTTCTTGTGCTCCTGTTGCTGGATGTAATTGCGCTATATGGTGCGGGAGCAGTACATGCAAAATCATGGAAGCGCAGAAAACATCCCCCTATTGAGGGCAAAGTTGAATTTGGAAGGCATGAGGCATCTCAGCCACAAGAGTAATACAGGCGCCTGAATCAAACAAGTCACACGAGTGAGAATGTTCCAGATGATTGAGAATTAAGAAAAACTTTCAACACCAAGACAGTATACACTACCAGTCTTGTGTTTGCTTGCACTTGCTTACTTGCTCCACTCACCATACCTACCGAGTACTGACCAAACTACCTGTTTTCTGTGTTTCTATTGCTCTCGCTAAACATCCAAAGGAACAGGCTGACTGCAATGAACTCTCCACATCAATGTTCATCAGATTTAATCTATAAATTAACAGTGTTAACCCAATATGCTCTCAGTATTTTGACTGGATTACGAAGAAGTTGAACGTTATAAGTTTCTGTCCATATACATCAATAATGGCCGCACTTCAATTGGATAGGAAAATCTAGCAAAGCTGCAAATGTTCAGTTAAACGAAAGTTCAGTTTTGGGAAGAAAACAGCCATGTCATGTTCAGAAACTACTTGAAACTCAGGGTTAGGTGCACTAGGTCCAGAACAATTAAAGGCCAACACTTAATATTTTGAACATGAAAGGCGTTGTATATTTTTATCAGAAAAGAAGTTGTAAATTTTGATCAGAAAAGAAGTGGATTACTAGTTAAAGAATCTGTGGCTTGACATTAGGTCCTACCGGAACCTTGGGTTGTGTTGGTTGCAATTGATGTGAAAGGAAGCTAACATTCCACCAAGAGCTACCTAGCTTAGCATTATTTTACATAAATATTGAGATTGGTGTATTGAATTGTAGGGCCTCAGTTTAAACGATACAAATGTGCTACCTACAATTCCACCGTCCAGCTCCAGAAATTTGCTCTCATTAGTTATAAGTAGCAGCATCTCTCCACTCTTCTGGTCTCAGACCAATTTCCATTGGAGATGCTCGTCTTGAATCCTGAAAACTTCAGGTGCTTCCTTTTCTCCATGTTTCTGGGAATATTAATATGATCTCCTGTAAGTATTTCCTCGCTGTGATTTTTTGTTTGGAGGATACTTTGGTTCTTATCTTCATCGAACATCTTCTTTCATGGATGATGTATACCCCACCCTCCAAAAAAAAAACAACTAATTTCCTCGGTTATCTTCGATTTTGTACAACTCAAATTATTTTCCAACTGATAGTGGTCAAAATGTTCACTAGGAACTTTGCAATTTTTTGTTCTTGTAACTGTTATAGAAACTAGAGTTTGGCAGCTTTCTCCTTCCTTACCAACTCAATTTTCTTGCCTCTAATGTACTCAATACTAAATTCAGTTGGTAATATGTACACCTGGTTAATTGCTTAGGTGGTTCTCACATGGCCTAGAAGAGTGGGTATACTAGTCTTCCAGCTAGTCCAGCCTGTTGTTTGTCAAACGCCCTGCCCAAAATCTAATTAGCCAATGACTGGCCTATAATTAGTTTTTTAGATGATAGCTTTGCTTACGGAAACTAGTGGTATTATATTGGGCTTTAGCATCCAATGCTAGCTAGAGTATAGTATGATTTTCAGCAGGCTGCACATTGTAATGTTGATTGCATAACAGAAAAAAATTGCTAGAGTAGAAGAGAAGACTGTCTTCCATGCATTGCCAAACAAAGCACCAATTCATGCAGATCAACCAAAGATGAAGCATCAGGTGGTCAGCGGCGATCAGCAAGGGCCTCTAGAGCAGCAGCAGCCCTGGCGAGGAGCCTGCGAGGGCGAGCGGCAACGGCAAGGATGAGAAGAAATCGGAATCGGAATTGGAGGCCTTGAGGCGGGAGGTGGGGAGGCTGCGGCGGTGCAACGCCGAGCTCGAGCAGCAGCTTGCCCTCGCGCAGCGCACTGTCGCTCAGCTCGGAAGCAGCAGACAACAACTCCCAAGCGCCTTCCAGATGTATTCCCCCTGTGCCGCCGTCGCCACCACCTCCTAACAGAACAGCAGTAGAAGAATTCCTCCAAGGCTGCACCTGCAAGGGCCTTCCAAGGCCACGGCGCTGGTCAACATGTACAACTCCTTGACCACCAAGACCACCGCCGCCTCCAGCATTGTTGGCGAGCTGCAGAACCGATCCACGCACTTGTTAGCGGTCAGTCACAATTGATCCTATGTGATCTCATCTCCATTAAGTAACAGAGATAGATAGATCTCCATTTCCTAATTAATTAGGATTACTTGGCCTTGTTTCCGGTGGGTGTGGTGTGGATGGCGCATGCAATGCAGATCAAAGCAGACGTGGAAGCCAAAGCAGGGTTGATCAACCATCTCATCGCCAAAATCCAACAAACTACATTCGCCCATGTGGAACAAGTGCTCGTCTTTGTGGATTGGCTTGACCAACAACTGTCAACTCTGGTAAGTGGAGTACATTTCTTCTTCCTTCTTCTGTATGAATTCCTTCCCTTCATTGCTTGTTTGCTCCTCCTTTTATTGATTGATGATCGATCCATTTCAGTCTGACGAGATGGCCGTCCTAAAGCACTTCAGCTGGCCAGAGAGAAAAGCCGATGCACTCCAGGAGGCGGCCAAACCCTAATACCACCATCTCAACTCTCTTCTCAAACAAATCTCTAACTCCTCCAACGATGACACCGCCCTTGCTTCCTGTGAGGCTACCACATCAGCCTTACAACATAAGTATATATATATATATATATATATATCAAAAGATCCAATATATGATATTTTTGAGATCGAAGATGTGAATATGACGAGATGTCGCTTTTCTTTTGCTTCCTCAAGTATAATCGACATGCTTCTGAAATGGCTGTCAGGCTGGAGAAGAACATGAGAAGAATTGAGGAGCTCAGTGACGCCATCCTACAAAGAATTGAGGATGCCCACTGACTGGATGCTTGATTCAGGGATTGCTTCCAAGGTACTAGCCATCTTCTCATTTTGGTACGTTTCTTTATGATCATTGTTGAGGCAGAAGACGTGAATTCCCATGTTGGGGTCTGCAGATAAGGCTGGCGTCACTCAAGCTTGCAAAGGTATACATGAAGAGAGCCCTCAAGGAACTGGACAGGGAAACAGGGGACGAGGCTCTGCTTGCTCAGAGTGTGCACTTCACCTACAGGGTTCACCAGGTAATTAATACTCATCAGTGTTAGGATTAATTGCTATTTACTGCAATCCCTTAGTTACTTTACCGGGTTAATACCCAGCTGGCCTCTTGATTGCTATTTACTGCAATCCCCTAGTTACTTGTGCCGGGTTAATATCCAGCTAACCTCTTGAGACTCGGCTAGCTCCTTGGGACTCGGGTGGCCCCTTAGGCTACCCTCCTTCAATCTGCTTATATGTAACACCTCTGTAATCTCATCATCAAGCAATCTAAGCCTGTTAGGCTATTGTCTATCATGGTATCAGACTAAACAACGATCCATCTGCTTCCGCTCCCATCGCACCCCGACCCCAGCCGTCGCGCGCGCACCCTCCTGCTGCTACGCGCGCCCATGGCCGCCTCCGGCTCCTCCACCGTGGCTACCGCGGCCAAGCTCCGTGACGAAGCCCTCTTTGTTGCTAAGTGCCTGGAGGACGAGGGCTCCTCTCTACACACCACCAACACAGAGCGCAGCCAATAGCTCGAGGAGAAAGCTGCTCTTCTCAAGTCCACCGCCGCTGCCCAGGAGCGTGTCCGCGCCGCCGCTGACACTCTTGACAAAGAGCGCGCACAGGCCAATGCCCTAGAGAAGCAGGCCGCGACCCTCCGAGATCGCCTCCGCACTGAGTTTTAGGACGATGACGATGTTCCTGAGGATGACGACGTTCGCTCTACTTCCTCTAAAGCCGTGGCCATCGCCCACCTCCACAGTCAAGCTGCTGCCGTCCAGAACATCAAGAACTTAATTCCAATAGTTCTTGATCTTCAATCCTCCAACTACTCCAAGTGGCGTGGCTGCGTCCTCCTCATCCTCGGCCGCTTCGCCTTGAAGGATCACGTCCTCAGGAACGACTCCCGCCCCTACGATCCGGCGTGGTCGCGCATGGACTGTGTCGTCCTCTCCTAGCTCTTCAATACCATCTCTGCCGACCTCCTGGATGTCATCCACGAGCACGACGGCCTCACCGCCCGAGTTGCATGGCTCGGAATCGAACAACAGTTCCTCAACAATCGCGAGTCCCGCGCCATGCTCCTCGACGCCGAGTTCTGCACTATTTGCCAAGGTGCCCTCTTCATCGACGACTACTGCCGCAAGATGAAGAGCATGGCGGATGCCCTTGCCAACCTCGGTGAACCTATCCAGGACCGAACTCTGGTGCTGAACGTTCTGTGGGGTCTCAATGAACGTTTCCAGTTCATGTCCTAGCTTGTCACCCGCTAGAGGCCGTTCCGGTCCTTCGCCGATGTTTGTGCTGACCTCCGTTTGGCCGAGCTCAACATGGGGACGCCCTCTGCCTCTCCTTCGGCTCTTGTCGCTACGCCATCCACCAAGCTACCTACTCCGCCATCACTTGTGCTTGCGCCTCCACGCCCTCATCAGGCTGCTACTAGACAGCCTTTCAGTGGCAACTGTGGTAGGCGTCGCCGCGACGAGCGCCGCTCTGGCGGCTCCCATGGCAGTCCGCAGAACAGTACCCTCGGTGCTGCACCAGCCACACCGCAGTGGCCGTCACTTCTCAACCCGTGGACTGGCTCTATCCACATGTGGCCAGGGTCCACCGCTAGCGTAGCTCGTGGTCCTCCACCACGCGCAGTCCAGCCTGCATCTCCGCAGCAGGCTCTGGTGGTCGGCGTGCCACCTGCGTACTTCGCTCCACCGCCAGCTTCCGGGACCTACTACCCGCAGCCACCTTAGGCACCTCCTGCTTGGGCGCCATGGATGCCCGAGGGCCTCGCCAACGCCTTCAGCACCGTTTCTCTCACCCCGCCACCGAGTTCCTCGGATTGGGTGATCGACTCAGGTGCCTCCTCCCACATCACCGCCAACACTGGTATGGTCACCGCATCACCATCCTCTTCATTTCCTTCCTCCATTATCATAGACAACGGTGCCACCCATCCTGTCATTGGCACCGGTTACTCTGTCCTTCCTGGACCCTTTCGCCTCGATAATGTCCTTGTCGCCCCTGACATCATCAGAAATCTCCTTTCTGTTAGAAAATTTACTACTGACAATTTCGTTTCTGTTGAGTTTAACCCTCTTGGTGTTTCTATGAAGGATCTCCGTACCCGAAACACCCTTCTCAGATGTAACAGCACGGGGCCACTCTACACCCTACAGCTGCCTTCATCCACCACTGGCTCTTGCACCCTTGTCGCCACTCCCTCCCCGACTACCTGGCACAGGCGCCTTGGTCACCCCGGCAAGGCCACTCTTAAGAACCTCGCTCAGTCCTCCTCCATTGTCTGCAGCAAGCCTGAAGATGACTCTCTCTACCACGCCTGTCAGCTTGGGCATCATATTCGTCTTCCTTTTACTACTTCCCTGTCTAGAGCATCCAAGAATTTTGATTTAATCCATTGTGACCTATGGACATCTCCTGTTGACAGTGTCTCTGGTTTCAAATATTATTTAGTTATTCTTGATGATTACTCTCATTTTCTCTGGAATTTTCCCCTTCGCGTTTAGTCCGATGCATTCCCCACGATTTCTAATTTCTTCGCTCATGTGTCTAGTCAATTCGACTGCACCATCAAATCAGTCCAATGTGACAACGGTCGAGAGTTTGACAACTCCACCTCTCATGCTTTCTTTCTTGCTCACGGCACCACCCTCCACATGTCGTGCCCCTATACCTCCCAGCAAAATGGAAAAGCCGAGCGCATGATCCGCACTGTCAACAACATCACACGAACCCTCCTCTTCCAGGCTTCCATGCCCCCCTCTTACTGGGCTGATGCTCTAGCCACTGCCACCTATCTCATCAATCGCCTCCCTACCAAAACACTAAACATGAGCACTCCTTTCTTCACCCTCCATGGCACCCTCCCTTCCTATCATGATCTTCGAGCTTTCGGGTGCACCTACTATCCCAACCTCTCTGCCACCACTCCTCACAAGCTTGCCCCTCGCTCCACTCTCTGTGCGTTTCTTGGTTATTCACCAGATCACAAGGGCTACCGGTGCCTCGACCTACACACCAACCACGTCATCATTTCCCACCACGTTGTCTTCGATGAGACAACGTTCCCTTTCTCCCACAACCGGCCATCCCCACCCCCGCAGGAACTTGATTTTCTAACTGACAACGACACTATTCCAGTGTCCACTCTTACTGTAGGTACACCCGGAGCTGTTGGCCCCTTGCCACCCTCTCCCCCGACGCGTGCTCCCTCCCAGCCGGTGCCTCTGATACCATCGCTGGCCCATGTGGGCACGCCGGTGTCGAGGGCTCCTCCCGGCTTCCCCACCCCTCCGGCATCGCCTATAGCACCTCCGGTGCTGCCAGTGCCCTCCACTCCGGCGCCGCCGGCCGTGTCCAAGGGGTCCTCGACATCCTCTGAACAGGCGCCCCCTGTACCAGTCTTCCCGGCACCACCCATTATTCACGTCTACAGCAGGCGTGCCCCTGCCCCTGCTCCTGCCCCGTCACCCGAGTGCCCGGCAGGGGCCCCTCCTCGACGCTCCAGCATGGTCCCTTCTCCACCTCGCTATGTCAAGAGCGATCCTCCGGTTCCTACTGTTGCTGTTTCCATTCTGCCAGTCGCCAACTCCCATGGCATGGCGACCCGTGGAAAGATAGGGTACCGGCAGCCTCGCCTCGCCTTGCATACTGAGGCATTGCCTCCACTACCGCGGTCCTGCCGTGATGCTCTTGCTGATCCTCATTGGCGCCAGGCCATGGAAGACGAATATGTAGCCCTTTAGGACAACCACACTTGGGACCTCGTCCCCTGCCCTGCCAAGGCCAACGTGGTTATTGGCAAATGGATTTTCAAACACAAGTTCCATGCCGATGGCTCATTGGAGAGATATAAGGCTCGTTGGGTACTTCGGGGGTTCACTCAACGCCCCGGTGTTGATTATGATGAAACCTTCAGCCCAGTTGTCAAGCCAGCCACTGTTCGCACAGTCATCACGGTAGCACACTCCAGGGATTGGATGATACATCAGCTGGATGTGAAGAACGCTTTCCTACACGGAACACTTTCAGAGACAGTATACTGCTCTCAGCCTACTGGGTTCGCTGATCCTGCTCTCCCTGATCATGTCTGCAGACTCAACAAATCCCTCTACGGCTTGAAACAAGCCCCACGGGCCTGGTACAGCCGGTTTGCCTCCTTTCTGATCTTACTGGGATTCATTGAAGCCAAGTCAAACACATCTCTCTTCATATACAGCCGCGGCACCGAGACAGTCTGCTTGCTCTTATATGTGGATGACATTATCCTTACGGCTTCGTCTCAACAGCTCCTTCACCGTGTCATTCCTGCATTGAAAAAAGAGTTTGCCATGAAGGATCTTGGACCCCTGCATCACTTTCTCGGCATTGCAGTTCAGCGCCACAGGGATTCTATTCTCCTTTCACAGCGTCAGTACACACTGGATATACTTGCTCGCCATGGCATGAGTGACTGCAAGCCTTGCTCCACTCCAGTTGACACTTGTGCAAAAGTACCAGCTGATGCCGGTCTGTCAGTTGTTGATCCCACTGCTTATCGCAGCCTTGTGGGTGCCCTCCAGTACCTCACTTTCACTAGGCCTGACATTGCCTATGCTGTCTAACAAGTGTGCCTTCATATGCATGATCCGCGAGAAACTCATCTTGTCGCTGCCAAGAGGATCCTTCGCTACCTTCAGGGTACCTCAGTCATGGTCTGGTCATTCCTCGAACAGCCCCAACACAGCTCCGTGTGTACACCGACGCTGATTGGGCAGGCTGTCCGAACACCCGCCGCTCCACCTCCGGCTACGCCATCTTCCTCAGGGGCAGCTTGATCTCCTGGTCATCCAAGCGGTAGCCCACTATCTCCCGGTCCAGTGCCGAGGCAGAATACCGGGCTGTTGCCAACGGCGTCGCTGAAGCCTCTTGGCTACGGCAATTGCTCCAGGAACTTCACCATCCCCTGGACTCTGCCTGTCTCATCTACTGCGACAATGTCAGCGTAGTCTACCTCTCCACCAACCCCGTTCAACATCAGCGCACTAAGCACGTGAAAATCGACCTTCACTTTGTCCGTGAATGAGTCGCCATGGGTGCAGTCCGGGTTCTTCATGTGCCCACCACGTCACAGTTTGCCGATGTCTTCACCAAGGGGCTCCCTTCCTGTGTCTTCATGGATTTTTGCTCCAGTCTGAACGTTCGCTCCACTGACAATCTGACTGCGGGGGGTATTAGAATTAATTGCTATTTACTATAATCCCCTAGTTACTTGTGCCGGGTTAATACCCAGCTGGCCTCTTGATTGCTATTTACTACAATCCCCTAGTTACTTGTGCCGGATTAATACCCAGCTGGCCTCTTGGGACTCGGCTGTCTCCTTAGGACTCGGGTGGCCCCTTGGGCCACCCTTCTCCAATCTATTTATATGTAACACCTCTGTAATCTCATCATCAAGCAATCTAAGCCTGTTAGACTATTGTCTATCAATCAGCAACCAAGCTGATGGATGATCATGGCATTTGGTGTGCTAATATTACTTGTCTGCATTTGTGTAGTTTGCTGGAGGACTTGACTGTGAAACTATGCACCTTTTTGAAGATCTGACGCAGAGGGCTCCCTCGGCCTCCTCTTCTCCCTGAGTTTCAGGTTGTGCTACATCATTCAAAGTTAATTGCTGATGAGATGAGAGATAGGTGACTGGGATGGTGGAAAAACTAATGCGGTGACTCTTTTTGTATATGTATATATAATCTACTCTAGTTTAAAATGCGTTGGAGAGATTACTCCATTGCAAAGAATAGTGACTAATCTCGATAATGTACTGACATATACATGATGACAAAACCAGAAACACAATACTTTGTATTTGGCAATGCAGTTCACTTGTAAGTTGTAACATACATCTACGGTGCTCTAACTATGGACATCCCTCTCAATCAACCTAACACAGCGGCAGTTATGAATTCACAGCCCAAATGTTGTCCTCCCTTGTGCCCACTGTACACTCTCTAAGGGTGGACTGTGTCATCACCATTGTTCAACGCTAACTATGCACTGCACCACTGCTATAACGTCAAGTGTACATGCAACCAATTAAGACTCATATATTCAACCGCTATTCAATAAGACGATCCACTGATTTAATTTGAACTCAATTGCACCTCAGAAAGAATGGGCGAGGCAGAGTGGAAAGGGATTTCAGTTTTAATATACAACCTGAAGTGTATTGGTCAAAAATAAAATGTTTCCTGTAGATGCAAAGAGTGTATGGAGATGATTTTGATTTTAGCAAACTTCATAATACTAGAGATAACTCAAGTGTTTGCTGATCCAAAACAATCTTTGTTGTCCAAATTGTATTTCTCATAATATTTTGATAACAATGGAAGAGTGCAAATGCCTTACAAGCAGTTACCTGTTCTCTAAATGTCCTCTTGGCAATCCAGGAACCCAAACAGAGTGTGCGCAATTCATTTCTAGATACAACAATCTTATTAGGCCCCTCTCTCAAATAAGCTGTTAACTGAGTAAAGAGAAATGGGCAAGTAGTCAACAGAGATGACATATACTTTTTTTTTGATGAATCATTGTGAAATAGAAAGTAGTAGAATAGAATGTTTTATGATAGCAAGATACTTACTACTGATCATCTCTCCATTGACCCTAAGCTGCTGTGTAGCCTGCCTGTTGACAAGCCTAATATGAATACCTGAAAACCACCAACATGAATAGTTCAGATTTAGGATGATGAACATTTGAACTACTGTTCAGTATGGAAGGCCATTTGCCGCTGCATGTTACACATAAGAAAGTCTAAACTATAAAATTGATAAAATGGGCACAATAAGCATAGTTTATACTGAGAAACATATCATTGTAAGTGCAATTCGACTCAAAAAGAATGAATGGTCATCCTGAACAAACTTAATAGGTCAATGAAATGGGGGGAAAAACAATGGAATTACCCTGGAGTTCATATTCATCTTTCTAAAGCATTTCCTTATTAGATCTTGATAGAGGAAAGGTCTTCTCAAATTATTGTACAGTATATGACCTGGACATAAGCATGAATTACAAACAAGATACTATGAAATTGCAGAAGTATCATGATTTAGTCAAACTTGTATAATGAAATGGAAAGTACACCCTGTGAACGTGATCTAATTGATTGTGCCATAATATATCAGTCAGGTCATGAGGCGCACAATCAACTCATGTTTACTTTTTAACAGAATATATGAATTAATCACAAGAAAACAAACTGAGTGCTCAGTGCTCACTGAAAAATAAGTACTATCATCATGGCACTTAAGGTCTGTTACACACAAGGTCGGATGGAACAAAAGTCAGGTTCTCCTGTTGCAGACCATAGATCTTGTCAGTCATTCCTTCCTTCCGATAAGCTTCCACCAAGATGGAGTATGTTGTAGCATCTGGGACACACTGCATTTGCTTCATGTGCCTGAAGACCCTCTCCATCTCCATCAAATCCCCAGCTTTTACACATGCTGCAAGAACAGCATTGTGGGTAGATGTATCCATTGGCACATCAAGCCTCTCAGCCAGCTTAACCATGCCGACCACCTTATGGAAAAGGCCCGCGTTACTAAACCCTTTTATGAGACAACAGAAGGTCTTTGTATCTGGCTTCATCCCCTCTGCACGCAGCTGGTTAAAAGTGTGCTCCATGTTTTTTGCATCACCTGCCTCAGCAAATGCCTCAATAACATTGTTGAATGTCGTGGTGGTCCATGGAAATGCTAATTTGCACATGTACTCCATCACTGCAGACATCTTGTCATACATGCGCTTCTTACCATATGCGCCAATGAGAATATTGAGTGTCCGAGTCTCCGGTTCAATCCCATAGCCTCGGAATTTCTCATACCACTTCTCCATCAATTCAACCTGACCCCTGTTACCAAACAGGCTTAAGATAATGTTCATGGTCCAGGCATCTGGTTTGCTGGTTGTGCTGTCGAGCATGGCAGAGAGTACTTTCTCCATGTCATCCAACCTTCCTGCCCTGCCATAGCCACTTAGGATAATGTTCTGTGTGACCGTGTTGGGTGCTATGGAGCGGTCAGCCATCTCTTTGTACACAGCATCAACCATGTCAAATCGTGAGGCATCGACACATGCCTTGATGAGGGTGCTGTAGGTATATACGTCAGGCTGGCAAAGGGGAGAGACCTTCATGTCGTCGAGAAGGCGGAACGCATCGTTGAGGAGGCCATTCCTGCAGTAGGCAGCAATCAAGGCCGTGTAGAGTTCTGGGGTTGGATGGCATCCTTGCTGCAGCATCTCATCGAAGAGGTGGCGAGCACGGGAAGGCTGGCCTGACCTGCCCAGCAGCAGGAGGAGCTTCATGAAAGTGCCCTCTTTGGGATGGTAGAAAGGTTGCTCCTTGAGCATCTCGAAGACCTGGTTTAGCATATACAGCATCTCGTCAGTGGAGTGCTAATAGGTCAGGGAATTCCATGTTGCTAGCTACGGATGTTGTACCTGAAGAGCCTCCTGCCAGTTTTTGGAGTCGATGCGGTCAGCGAGGGCTTCAGTGACGGTGCAGGCCCATGCCTTGGCCTCCGCGCGCGCGTCCAGCCGCTTCTTGACGTTCTTGATGGGGCTCCTCCGAGGTCGCCTGGAGTTCTCCGGCGTGCCCGGGAACTCACCTACCTTCCAGTGCCTGCGCCCAGTCCTCCTGCTGCTATCCCCATCTTCATCCCTGGGCTTACCGGGCGGACGCTCGCTGGTGCGGGCGCTCTGGCGGGGAGTGTCGGAAGAGGCGGGGAAGGGGAACTCGCCGCCCTTCCAGTGGCGTCGGCGAGTGTCGTCGGTTTCGGTTGAGGAGGCGGCGGTGACGACGAGGCGAGGGTGGAAGGTGGCGGCGGCGAGAGACATGGAATCGGCTTCCGTCGGCGACGCGGATGCGCGGCGGAGAAGAGGATGTAGAAATAAAAGAGGAGGAAGATGATGGTGTACACGTTGGGTTTGGGCCGAAGGATATGCGGCCCATTCTAGCCCGCTAAGCAACCCTACTTTTTCCTATCTCCCCTCTTCCACCCTCAGAAGGGAAGCGGAGGAAGCATTCTATTATTCGCCGCTAAGCAAACATCCACCCAGACCCAACCATCTAGGAAGGTCTTCAGCCTCCAAGGTGGTGAAATGAGGATGCTACTCTATCCCATTCCTAGGTGACTCTTAGATTTATTCACAAAGCCGATTGATTTGATTTGATTTGTATTAGTATTGGGGAGGAGGAGTGAATGATGATAGTGGGCGTGCCCTCTAACCGGGTGGATTGGGTGGACCGTGCCACCGAGGATCACATCTATTCTTAAAGAGTTGCATATGCACACCACGGTGATTCTTCTTCCTCTCACTCTCTAGTGGCTCTTCATCCATGTGAAATGTTCCATATGGAATGTACTACATTATATTATATGCAAAATTTGTCAACATGTTTTATCTAAATACATTGTTGTTTCTTGTTGCTAACCACCTAAGATGCACAAGGGACTATACCACCCCCTGTGGAAAAGTAGTAATTTGCCTGTTATTTTCAATTAATAACTGTTTTTCAAGTCATGAGTGAACTGGATGTGCTTAAGGCCCTAGTGAACACCACCTCATATGCTGGTTGTTGATGTCGTTTGATGCAAAATGAGTGACCTAGTCACCAACATCTGGAGATGGTTGAACCTCATTGATCTTAGTCCATAACTCAACAAGCTCTAGGAGCTACTGTGCAATGTGTCTTATCAGTTTTTTTCGTGAATACCCAAAGTGCCTATCTTTTGTATTAAGATTAGGAATTTAGATGTTTCACACAGGAGCAACAATTATGTGCAGTGTAAAGAAAAAAACTTGGGCTCAAAAGGCCGATGTCTCACAAATCATTTGGCGACCATGTGTGCCACCTAGATAGGCACTCATGCCTCTCGCCAGAGCATGACTTCTATGGACACTAGCTTCGCCACTTCCCGTATGGTCTTGCAATCGCTTGAACACTCAATTATTTTGCTCCTTCCAAATTGACCAGGCTACTAGGATGATGGTGTTGAAACCTCGCCTTTTGGTTGTTGTGTTTCTTTCCCCGGCTGTCACATCACCATAGGAGGAATGACTGCTCGTTCCTAAGCAGGGAGGTTGGTTAATGCAGCTCAAGACCATCCACCACAATTGGAGCTTCTCCGGTCATTAAACTAGGATGTGATCGATTGTCTCCTCATGTTGATCGCATAAGAAACATTTTACTCAAGCCTAGCAAACCTCGTTTGCTCAGTCACTCGCCCATCCAACATTGACGATGGGCCACTAGCCAAGAGAACAATTGGTATCACAACGGCGTGTAATTCCCCTAGATTTGCTTGTCCTGGAACGCTTCTCTATCGAGGAATATAGCTTGGTATGCTAACTTTGAGGAGAACAACTTTGAGGACTCCCACCTCCAAAGCAGCTCATCATCTGCCTTGAAAGGGTTTATTGCATTAACCTGTAGCCAGATGGCGAGGTACTCTAGCAGGTCTCGAGCACTTATGGCCCCACGGATGTCTTTGATCCACTGGCAGTTGTGAAGAGCCTTTGTGATTGTTCTTCTTCTTATGCGATTTAAGACCAGCCCATGAAATGATAGTGCTAATTCCTTGCTCGCTTCTAGCGACTGATCTTCGCAATACAGGAGCAATTTGCCATTGCCGAGGTGGCAGGTGGTTGAAGTAGAGACAAGGTCTCGCTCCTAGTAAGAGCATGGTATGCGTAGGCCTTTCCATGGCTGGTTTAGATTGGTGCGACTTGTCCACAACCACCTTACACATAGAGCAATGTCTATCATCTGTAGGTTAAGGACTCTAAGGCCACCGAACTGTACCAAGGTGCTGTTAATGCCAAAATTTGGTAAGCCCATGGATGGATTGGAAGACGATCGGTTTAGTAAAGAAGAGTCCGATTGCTACAGGGAAGAAGCCAATCGAACGCAGTGAGGAAAGATTCGGTCCAATTATAGAAGACTATCCAAATGAGTCCGAGTCTAAGGAGTAGTCGTGGAACTCATGGCAGGATAATTTATCTATGTAAATAGTATCTTATATTGATAGGAAGGTTTAGTCAGTTCAATTTACTACCTTATAGATACTTTCCTATTATATTTTTTAGGAAATAATGTCCGATGGTTGTTGTAATCATGTTGGACTTTGTAATACTAGGGTATAAATACAGACCCCTGGAAGCTCGTAAATCATCTTTCGATCAATAAATTTTCGGCGCATCACAACCCTAGCATGTCTAGGTTTTTACCTATGAGGTTTGGCTCTCTATGCGGGGCTGCATCGGGTTAGGGTTTAGGGTCTAGGGTGTACGGTTTAGGGTTTAGGGTTTAGGGTTTAGGGTTAGGGTGTAGGGTCTAGGGTTTAGGGTTTACGGGTTTAGGGTTTAGGGTTTAGGGTTTTAGGGTTTAGGGTTTAGGGTTTAGGGTTTAGGGTTTAGGGTTTAGGGTTTAGGGTTTAGGGTTTAGGGTTTAGGGTTTAGGGTTTAGGGTTTAGGGTTTAGGGTTTAGGGTTTAGGGTTTAGGGTTTAGGGTTTAGGGTTTAGGGTTTAGGGTTTAGGGTTTAGGGTTTAGGGTTTAGGGTTTAGGGTTTAGGGTTTAGGGTTTAGGGTTTAGGGTTTAGGGTTTAGGGTTTAGGGTTTAGGGTTTAGGGTTTAGGGTTTAGGGTTTAGGGTTTAGGGTTTAGGGTTTAGGGTTTAGGGTTTAGGGTTTAGGGTTTAGGGTTTAGGGTTTAGGGTTTAGGGTTTAGGGTTTAGGGTTTAGGGTTTAGGGTTTAGGGTTTAGGGTTTAGGGTTTAGGGTTTAGGGTTTAGGGTTTAGGGTTTAGGGTTTAGGGTTTAGGGTTTAGGGTTTAGGGTTTAGGGTTTAGGGTTTAGGGTTTAGGGTTTAGGGTTTAGGGTTTAGGGTTTAGGGTTTAGGGTTTAGGGTTTAGGGTTTAGGGTTTAGGGTTTAGGGTTTAGGGTTTAGGGTTTAGGGTTTAGGGTTTAGGGTTTAGGGTTTAGGGTTTAGGGTTTAGGGTTTAGGGTTTAGGGTTTAGGGTTTAGGGTTTAGGGTTTAGGGTTTAGGGTTTAGGGTTTAGGGTTTAGGGTTTAGGGTTTAGGGTTTAGGGTTTAGGGTTTAGGGTTTAGGGTTTAGGGTTTAGGGTTTAGGGTTTAGGGTTTAGGGTTTAGGGTTTAGGGTTTAGGGTTTAGGGTTTAGGGTTTAGGGTTTAGGGTTTAGGGTTTAGGGTTTAGGGTTTAGGGTTTAGGGTTTAGGGTTTAGGGTTTAGGGTTTAGGGTTTAGGGTTTAGGGTTTAGGGTTTAGGGTTTAGGGTTTAGGGTTTAGGGTTTAGGGTTTAGGGTTTAGGGTTTAGGGTTTAGGGTTTAGGGTTTAGGGTTTAGGGTTTAGGGTTTAGGGTTTAGGGTTTAGGGTTTAGGGTTTAGGGTTTAGGGTTTAGGGTTTAGGGTTTAGGGTTTAGGGTTTAGGGTTTAGGGTTTAGGGTTTAGGGTTTAGGGTTTAGGGTTTAGGGTTTAGGGTTTAGGGTTTAGGGTTTAGGGTTTAGGGTTTAGGGTTTAGGGTTTAGGGTTTAGGGTTTAGGGTTTAGGGTTTAGGGTTTAGGGTTTAGGGTTTAGGGTTTAGGGTTTAGGGTTTAGGGTTTAGGGTTTAGGGTTTAGGGTTTAGGGTTTAGGGTTTAGGGTTTAGGGTTTAGGGTTTAGGGTTTAGGGTTTAGGGTTTAGGGTTTAGGGTTTAGGGTTTAGGGTTTAGGGTTTAGGGTTTAGGGTTTAGGGTTTAGGGTTTAGGGTTTAGGGTTTAGGGTTTAGGGTTTAGGGTTTAGGGTTTAGGGTTTAGGGTTTAGGGTTTAGGGTTTAGGGTTTAGGGTTTAGGGTTTAGGGTTTAGGGTTTAGGGTTTAGGGTTTAGGGTTTAGGGTTTAGGGTTTAGGGTTTAGGGTTTAGGGTTTAGGGTTTAGGGTTTAGGGTTTAGGGTTTAGGGTTTAGGGTTTAGGGTTTAGGGTTTAGGGTTTAGGGTTTAGGGTTTAGGGTTTAGGGTTTAGGGTTTAGGGTTTAGGGTTTAGGGTTTAGGGTTTAGGGTTTAGGGTTTAGGGTTTAGGGTTTAGGGTTTAGGGTTTAGGGTTTAGGGTTTAGGGTTTAGGGTTTAGGGTTTAGGGTTTAGGGTTTAGGGTTTAGGGTTTAGGGTTTAGGGTTTAGGGTTTAGGGTTTAGGGTTTAGGGTTTAGGGTTTAGGGTTTAGGGTTTAGGGTTTAGGGTTTAGGGTTTAGGGTTTAGGGTTTAGGGTTTAGGGTTTAGGGTTTAGGGTTTAGGGTTTAGGGTTTAGGGTTTAGGGTTTAGGGTTTAGGGTTTAGGGTTTAGGGTTTAGGGTTTAGGGTTTAGGGTTTAGGGTTTAGGGTTTAGGGTTTAGGGTTTAGGGTTTAGGGTTTAGGGTTTAGGGTTTAGGGTTTAGGGTTTAGGGTTTAGGGTTTAGGGTTTAGGGTTTAGGGTTTAGGGTTTAGGGTTTAGGGTTTAGGGTTTAGGGTTTAGGGTTTAGGGTTTAGGGTTTAGGGTTTAGGGTTTAGGGTTTAGGGTTTAGGGTTTAGGGTTTAGGGTTTAGGGTTTAGGGTTTAGGGTTTAGGGTTTAGGGTTTAGGGTTTAGGGTTTAGGGTTTAGGGTTTAGGGTTTAGGGTTTAGGGTTTAGGGTTTAGGGTTTAGGGTTTAGGGTTTAGGGTTTAGGGTTTAGGGTTTAGGGTTTAGGGTTTAGGGTTTAGGGTTTAGGGTTTAGGGTTTAGGGTTTAGGGTTTAGGGTTTAGGGTTTAGGGTTTAGGGTTTAGGGTTTAGGGTTTAGGGTTTAGGGTTTAGGGTTTAGGGTTTAGGGTTTAGGGTTTAGGGTTTAGGGTTTAGGGTTTAGGGTTTAGGGTTTAGGGTTTAGGGTTTAGGGTTTAGGGTTTAGGGTTTAGGGTTTAGGGTTTAGGGTTTAGGGTTTAGGGTTTAGGGTTTAGGGTTTAGGGTTTAGGGTTTAGGGTTTAGGGTTTAGGGTTTAGGGTTTAGGGTTTAGGGTTTAGGGTTTAGGGTTTAGGGTTTAGGGTTTAGGGTTTAGGGTTTAGGGTTTAGGGTTTAGGGTTTAGGGTTTAGGGTTTAGGGTTTAGGGTTTAGGGTTTAGGGTTTAGGGTTTAGGGTTTAGGGTTTAGGGTTTAGGGTTTAGGGTTTAGGGTTTAGGGTTTAGGGTTTAGGGTTTAGGGTTTAGGGTTTAGGGTTTAGGGTTTAGGGTTTAGGGTTTAGGGTTTAGGGTTTAGGGTTTAGGGTTTAGGGTTTAGGGTTTAGGGTTTAGGGTTTAGGGTTTAGGGTTTAGGGTTTAGGGTTTAGGGTTTAGGGTTTAGGGTTTAGGGTTTAGGGTTTAGGGTTTAGGGTTTAGGGTTTAGGGTTTAGGGTTTAGGGTTTAGGGTTTAGGGTTTAGGGTTTAGGGTTTAGGGTTTAGGGTTTAGGGTTTAGGGTTTAGGGTTTAGGGTTTAGGGTTTAGGGTTTAGGGTTTAGGGTTTAGGGTTTAGGGTTTAGGGTTTAGGGTTTAGGGTTTAGGGTTTAGGGTTTAGGGTTTAGGGTTTAGGGTTTAGGGTTTAGGGTTTAGGGTTTAGGGTTTAGGGTTTAGGGTTTAGGGTTTAGGGTTTAGGGTTTAGGGTTTAGGGTTTAGGGTTTAGGGTTTAGGGTTTAGGGTTTAGGGTTTAGGGTTTAGGGTTTAGGGTTTAGGGTTTAGGGTTTAGGGTTTAGGGTTTAGGGTTTAGGGTTTAGGGTTTAGGGTTTAGGGTTTAGGGTTTAGGGTTTAGGGTTTAGGGTTTAGGGTTTAGGGTTTAGGGTTTAGGGTTTAGGGTTTAGGGTTTAGGGTTTAGGGTTTAGGGTTTAGGGTTTAGGGTTTAGGGTTTAGGGTTTAGGGTTTAGGGTTTAGGGTTTAGGGTTTAGGGTTTAGGGTTTAGGGTTTAGGGTTTAGGGTTTAGGGTTTAGGGTTTAGGGTTTAGGGTTTAGGGTTTAGGGTTTAGGGTTTAGGGTTTAGGGTTTAGGGTTTAGGGTTTAGGGTTTAGGGTTTAGGGTTTAGGGTTTAGGGTTTAGGGTTTAGGGTTTAGGGTTTAGGGTTTAGGGTTTAGGGTTTAGGGTTTAGGGTTTAGGGTTTAGGGTTTAGGGTTTAGGGTTTAGGGTTTAGGGTTTAGGGTTTAGGGTTTAGGGTTTAGGGTTTAGGGTTTAGGGTTTAGGGTTTAGGGTTTAGGGTTTAGGGTTTAGGGTTTAGGGTTTAGGGTTTAGGGTTTAGGGTTTAGGGTTTAGGGTTTAGGGTTTAGGGTTTAGGGTTTAGGGTTTAGGGTTTAGGGTTTAGGGTTTAGGGTTTAGGGTTTAGGGTTTAGGGTTTAGGGTTTAGGGTTTAGGGTTTAGGGTTTAGGGTTTAGGGTTTAGGGTTTAGGGTTTAGGGTTTAGGGTTTAGGGTTTAGGGTTTAGGGTTTAGGGTTTAGGGTTTAGGGTTTAGGGTTTAGGGTTTAGGGTTTAGGGTTTAGGGTTTAGGGTTTAGGGTTTAGGGTTTAGGGTTTAGGGTTTAGGGTTTAGGGTTTAGGGTTTAGGGTTTAGGGTTTAGGGTTTAGGGTTTAGGGTTTAGGGTTTAGGGTTTAGGGTTTAGGGTTTAGGGTTTAGGGTTTAGGGTTTAGGGTTTAGGGTTTAGGGTTTAGGGTTTAGGGTTTAGGGTTTAGGGTTTAGGGTTTAGGGTTTAGGGTTTAGGGTTTAGGGTTTAGGGTTTAGGGTTTAGGGTTTAGGGTTTAGGGTTTAGGGTTTAGGGTTTAGGGTTTAGGGTTTAGGGTTTAGGGTTTAGGGTTTAGGGTTTAGGGTTTAGGGTTTAGGGTTTAGGGTTTAGGGTTTAGGGTTTAGGGTTTAGGGTTTAGGGTTTAGGGTTTAGGGTTTAGGGTTTAGGGTTTAGGGTTTAGGGTTTAGGGTTTAGGGTTTAGGGTTTAGGGTTTAGGGTTTAGGGTTTAGGGTTTAGGGTTTAGGGTTTAGGGTTTAGGGTTTAGGGTTTAGGGTTTAGGGTTTAGGGTTTAGGGTTTAGGGTTTAGGGTTTAGGGTTTAGGGTTTAGGGTTTAGGGTTTAGGGTTTAGGGTTTAGGGTTTAGGGTTTAGGGTTTAGGGTTTAGGGTTTAGGGTTTAGGGTTTAGGGTTTAGGGTTTAGGGTTTAGGGTTTAGGGTTTAGGGTTTAGGGTTTAGGGTTTAGGGTTTAGGGTTTAGGGTTTAGGGTTTAGGGTTTAGGGTTTAGGGTTTAGGGTTTAGGGTTTAGGGTTTAGGGTTTAGGGTTTAGGGTTTAGGGTTTAGGGTTTAGGGTTTAGGGTTTAGGGTTTAGGGTTTAGGGTTTAGGGTTTAGGGTTTAGGGTTTAGGGTTTAGGGTTTAGGGTTTAGGGTTTAGGGTTTAGGGTTTAGGGTTTAGGGTTTAGGGTTTAGGGTTTAGGGTTTAGGGTTTAGGGTTTAGGGTTTAGGGTTTAGGGTTTAGGGTTTAGGGTTTAGGGTTTAGGGTTTAGGGTTTAGGGTTTAGGGTTTAGGGTTTAGGGTTTAGGGTTTAGGGTTTAGGGTTTAGGGTTTAGGGTTTAGGGTTTAGGGTTTAGGGTTTAGGGTTTAGGGTTTAGGGTTTAGGGTTTAGGGTTTAGGGTTTAGGGTTTAGGGTTTAGGGTTTAGGGTTTAGGGTTTAGGGTTTAGGGTTTAGGGTTTAGGGTTTAGGGTTTAGGGTTTAGGGTTTAGGGTTTAGGGTTTAGGGTTTAGGGTTTAGGGTTTAGGGTTTAGGGTTTAGGGTTTAGGGTTTAGGGTTTAGGGTTTAGGGTTTAGGGTTTAGGGTTTAGGGTTTAGGGTTTAGGGTTTAGGGTTTAGGGTTTAGGGTTTAGGGTTTAGGGTTTAGGGTTTAGGGTTTAGGGTTTAGGGTTTAGGGTTTAGGGTTTAGGGTTTAGGGTTTAGGGTTTAGGGTTTAGGGTTTAGGGTTTAGGGTTTAGGGTTTAGGGTTTAGGGTTTAGGGTTTAGGGTTTAGGGTTTAGGGTTTAGGGTTTAGGGTTTAGGGTTTAGGGTTTAGGGTTTAGGGTTTAGGGTTTAGGGTTTAGGGTTTAGGGTTTAGGGTTTAGGGTTTAGGGTTTAGGGTTTAGGGTTTAGGGTTTAGGGTTTAGGGTTTAGGGTTTAGGGTTTAGGGTTTAGGGTTTAGGGTTTAGGGTTTAGGGTTTAGGGTTTAGGGTTTAGGGTTTAGGGTTTAGGGTTTAGGGTTTAGGGTTTAGGGTTTAGGGTTTAGGGTTTAGGGTTTAGGGTTTAGGGTTTAGGGTTTAGGGTTTAGGGTTTAGGGTTTAGGGTTTAGGGTTTAGGGTTTAGGGTTTAGGGTTTAGGGTTTAGGGTTTAGGGTTTAGGGTTTAGGGTTTAGGGTTTAGGGTTTAGGGTTTAGGGTTTAGGGTTTAGGGTTTAGGGTTTAGGGTTTAGGGTTTAGGGTTTAGGGTTTAGGGTTTAGGGTTTAGGGTTTAGGGTTTAGGGTTTAGGGTTTAGGGTTTAGGGTTTAGGGTTTAGGGTTTAGGGTTTAGGGTTTAGGGTTTAGGGTTTAGGGTTTAGGGTTTAGGGTTTAGGGTTTAGGGTTTAGGGTTTAGGGTTTAGGGTTTAGGGTTTAGGGTTTAGGGTTTAGGGTTTAGGGTTTAGGGTTTAGGGTTTAGGGTTTAGGGTTTAGGGTTTAGGGTTTAGGGTTTAGGGTTTAGGGTTTAGGGTTTAGGGTTTAGGGTTTAGGGTTTAGGGTTTAGGGTTTAGGGTTTAGGGTTTAGGGTTTAGGGTTTAGGGTTTAGGGTTTAGGGTTTAGGGTTTAGGGTTTAGGGTTTAGGGTTTAGGGTTTAGGGTTTAGGGTTTAGGGTTTAGGGTTTAGGGTTTAGGGTTTAGGGTTTAGGGTTTAGGGTTTAGGGTTTAGGGTTTAGGGTTTAGGGTTTAGGGTTTAGGGTTTAGGGTTTAGGGTTTAGGGTTTAGGGTTTAGGGTTTAGGGTTTAGGGTTTAGGGTTTAGGGTTTAGGGTTTAGGGTTTAGGGTTTAGGGTTTAGGGTTTAGGGTTTAGGGTTTAGGGTTTAGGGTTTAGGGTTTAGGGTTTAGGGTTTAGGGTTTAGGGTTTAGGGTTTAGGGTTTAGGGTTTAGGGTTTAGGGTTTAGGGTTTAGGGTTTAGGGTTTAGGGTTTAGGGTTTAGGGTTTAGGGTTTAGGGTTTAGGGTTTAGGGTTTAGGGTTTAGGGTTTAGGGTTTAGGGTTTAGGGTTTAGGGTTTAGGGTTTAGGGTTTAGGGTTTAGGGTTTAGGGTTTAGGGTTTAGGGTTTAGGGTTTAGGGTTTAGGGTTTAGGGTTTAGGGTTTAGGGTTTAGGGTTTAGGGTTTAGGGTTTAGGGTTTAGGGTTTAGGGTTTAGGGTTTAGGGTTTAGGGTTTAGGGTTTAGGGTTTAGGGTTTAGGGTTTAGGGTTTAGGGTTTAGGGTTTAGGGTTTAGGGTTTAGGGTTTAGGGTTTAGGGTTTAGGGTTTAGGGTTTAGGGTTTAGGGTTTAGGGTTTAGGGTTTAGGGTTTAGGGTTTAGGGTTTAGGGTTTAGGGTTTAGGGTTTAGGGTTTAGGGTTTAGGGTTTAGGGTTTAGGGTTTAGGGTTTAGGGTTTAGGGTTTAGGGTTTAGGGTTTAGGGTTTAGGGTTTAGGGTTTAGGGTTTAGGGTTTAGGGTTTAGGGTTTAGGGTTTAGGGTTTAGGGTTTAGGGTTTAGGGTTTAGGGTTTAGGGTTTAGGGTTTAGGGTTTAGGGTTTAGGGTTTAGGGTTTAGGGTTTAGGGTTTAGGGTTTAGGGTTTAGGGTTTAGGGTTTAGGGTTTAGGGTTTAGGGTTTAGGGTTTAGGGTTTAGGGTTTAGGGTTTAGGGTTTAGGGTTTAGGGTTTAGGGTTTAGGGTTTAGGGTTTAGGGTTTAGGGTTTAGGGTTTAGGGTTTAGGGTTTAGGGTTTAGGGTTTAGGGTTTAGGGTTTAGGGTTTAGGGTTTAGGGTTTAGGGTTTAGGGTTTAGGGTTTAGGGTTTAGGGTTTAGGGTTTAGGGTTTAGGGTTTAGGGTTTAGGGTTTAGGGTTTAGGGTTTAGGGTTTAGGGTTTAGGGTTTAGGGTTTAGGGTTTAGGGTTTAGGGTTTAGGGTTTAGGGTTTAGGGTTTAGGGTTTAGGGTTTAGGGTTTAGGGTTTAGGGTTTAGGGTTTAGGGTTTAGGGTTTAGGGTTTAGGGTTTAGGGTTTAGGGTTTAGGGTTTAGGGTTTAGGGTTTAGGGTTTAGGGTTTAGGGTTTAGGGTTTAGGGTTTAGGGTTTAGGGTTTAGGGTTTAGGGTTTAGGGTTTAGGGTTTAGGGTTTAGGGTTTAGGGTTTAGGGTTTAGGGTTTAGGGTTTAGGGTTTAGGGTTTAGGGTTTAGGGTTTAGGGTTTAGGGTTTAGGGTTTAGGGTTTAGGGTTTAGGGTTTAGGGTTTAGGGTTTAGGGTTTAGGGTTTAGGGTTTAGGGTTTAGGGTTTAGGGTTTAGGGTTTAGGGTTTAGGGTTTAGGGTTTAGGGTTTAGGGTTTAGGGTTTAGGGTTTAGGGTTTAGGGTTTAGGGTTTAGGGTTTAGGGTTTAGGGTTTAGGGTTTAGGGTTTAGGGTTTAGGGTTTAGGGTTTAGGGTTTAGGGTTTAGGGTTTAGGGTTTAGGGTTTAGGGTTTAGGGTTTAGGGTTTAGGGTTTAGGGTTTAGGGTTTAGGGTTTAGGGTTTAGGGTTTAGGGTTTAGGGTTTAGGGTTTAGGGTTTAGGGTTTAGGGTTTAGGGTTTAGGGTTTAGGGTTTAGGGTTTAGGGTTTAGGGTTTAGGGTTTAGGGTTTAGGGTTTAGGGTTTAGGGTTTAGGGTTTAGGGTTTAGGGTTTAGGGTTTAGGGTTTAGGGTTTAGGGTTTAGGGTTTAGGGTTTAGGGTTTAGGGTTTAGGGTTTAGGGTTTAGGGTTTAGGGTTTAGGGTTTAGGGTTTAGGGTTTAGGGTTTAGGGTTTAGGGTTTAGGGTTTAGGGTTTAGGGTTTAGGGTTTAGGGTTTAGGGTTTAGGGTTTAGGGTTTAGGGTTTAGGGTTTAGGGTTTAGGGTTTAGGGTTTAGGGTTTAGGGTTTAGGGTTTAGGGTTTAGGGTTTAGGGTTTAGGGTTTAGGGTTTAGGGTTTAGGGTTTAGGGTTTAGGGTTTAGGGTTTAGGGTTTAGGGTTTAGGGTTTAGGGTTTAGGGTTTAGGGTTTAGGGTTTAGGGTTTAGGGTTTAGGGTTTAGGGTTTAGGGTTTAGGGTTTAGGGTTTAGGGTTTAGGGTTTAGGGTTTAGGGTTTAGGGTTTAGGGTTTAGGGTTTAGGGTTTAGGGTTTAGGGTTTAGGGTTTAGGGTTTAGGGTTTAGGGTTTAGGGTTTAGGGTTTAGGGTTTAGGGTTTAGGGTTTAGGGTTTAGGGTTTAGGGTTTAGGGTTTAGGGTTTAGGGTTTAGGGTTTAGGGTTTAGGGTTTAGGGTTTAGGGTTTAGGGTTTAGGGTTTAGGGTTTAGGGTTTAGGGTTTAGGGTTTAGGGTTTAGGGTTTAGGGTTTAGGGTTTAGGGTTTAGGGTTTAGGGTTTAGGGTTTAGGGTTTAGGGTTTAGGGTTTAGGGTTTAGGGTTTAGGGTTTAGGGTTTAGGGTTTAGGGTTTAGGGTTTAGGGTTTAGGGTTTAGGGTTTAGGGTTTAGGGTTTAGGGTTTAGGGTTTAGGGTTTAGGGTTTAGGGTTTAGGGTTTAGGGTTTAGGGTTTAGGGTTTAGGGTTTAGGGTTTAGGGTTTAGGGTTTAGGGTTTAGGGTTTAGGGTTTAGGGTTTAGGGTTTAGGGTTTAGGGTTTAGGGTTTAGGGTTTAGGGTTTAGGGTTTAGGGTTTAGGGTTTAGGGTTTAGGGTTTAGGGTTTAGGGTTTAGGGTTTAGGGTTTAGGGTTTAGGGTTTAGGGTTTAGGGTTTAGGGTTTAGGGTTTAGGGTTTAGGGTTTAGGGTTTAGGGTTTAGGGTTTAGGGTTTAGGGTTTAGGGTTTAGGGTTTAGGGTTTAGGGTTTAGGGTTTAGGGTTTAGGGTTTAGGGTTTAGGGTTTAGGGTTTAGGGTTTAGGGTTTAGGGTTTAGGGTTTAGGGTTTAGGGTTTAGGGTTTAGGGTTTAGGGTTTAGGGTTTAGGGTTTAGGGTTTAGGGTTTAGGGTTTAGGGTTTAGGGTTTAGGGTTTAGGGTTTAGGGTTTAGGGTTTAGGGTTTAGGGTTTAGGGTTTAGGGTTTAGGGTTTAGGGTTTAGGGTTTAGGGTTTAGGGTTTAGGGTTTAGGGTTTAGGGTTTAGGGTTTAGGGTTTAGGGTTTAGGGTTTAGGGTTTAGGGTTTAGGGTTTAGGGTTTAGGGTTTAGGGTTTAGGGTTTAGGGTTTAGGGTTTAGGGTTTAGGGTTTAGGGTTTAGGGTTTAGGGTTTAGGGTTTAGGGTTTAGGGTTTAGGGTTTAGGGTTTAGGGTTTAGGGTTTAGGGTTTAGGGTTTAGGGTTTAGGGTTTAGGGTTTAGGGTTTAGGGTTTAGGGTTTAGGGTTTAGGGTTTAGGGTTTAGGGTTTAGGGTTTAGGGTTTAGGGTTTAGGGTTTAGGGTTTAGGGTTTAGGGTTTAGGGTTTAGGGTTTAGGGTTTAGGGTTTAGGGTTTAGGGTTTAGGGTTTAGGGTTTAGGGTTTAGGGTTTAGGGTTTAGGGTTTAGGGTTTAGGGTTTAGGGTTTAGGGTTTAGGGTTTAGGGTTTAGGGTTTAGGGTTTAGGGTTTAGGGTTTAGGGTTTAGGGTTTAGGGTTTAGGGTTTAGGGTTTAGGGTTTAGGGTTTAGGGTTTAGGGTTTAGGGTTTAGGGTTTAGGGTTTAGGGTTTAGGGTTTAGGGTTTAGGGTTTAGGGTTTAGGGTTTAGGGTTTAGGGTTTAGGGTTTAGGGTTTAGGGTTTAGGGTTTAGGGTTTAGGGTTTAGGGTTTAGGGTTTAGGGTTTAGGGTTTAGGGTTTAGGGTTTAGGGTTTAGGGTTTAGGGTTTAGGGTTTAGGGTTTAGGGTTTAGGGTTTAGGGTT